>VXAY01003078.1:1213319-1223704 GCA_013399855.1 Oxyruncus cristatus | reverse complement strand
GGCCGCGGTTCTGCCCCATGCCCATGCCGGGCGGTGGCGAGCGGAAATCGTGGTTGGGGCCGCCGCGGCCGCCGCCACCGCCGCGCCGGTGGAAGCCGCCGCCGCCGCCGCCACGGCTACGGAAGCGATCCCGCGACATGATGGAGCGGAGGGAGGAGGAGGAGAACGAGAGCAGAGAGCGCGCTCCGGCCTCGGCAGATGCTGCTGCTCAGCGCCCGCTACGCAAAATGGCGGCGGGCTGAAGGGCCTCGCCGCCGCCTTTGTCCGCCCCTAATATAGTGTCCCCGCCCCCGGAAACCGCCCCACGCTCCCCACCAGCCAACCGCCGGCCCCGGCGGCGGTGACCGACAGACGAATTTGCCAATAGCGTGTTGCTGCTCCACTAACTCTTTGATCTCATTGGTAAGGAACCTGCCCCCTGCCCATTGGCGCGTTTGACCGCCGACGTTGGCACGGGACGGGCCGTTAATCTCCCGCGCGCTGATTGGGTGATTTGAGCAACGGGAGGTGGAGTCACGATGGAAAACGCGGGCTATGATTGGCTGGCTCGGCTGTCAGTCAGGGGGAGCCAGTGGCCTGACACCGCCCCCCACACCCTCAGGGCGCCCTCAGCCATGGCCGGGTTGGAAAAGGGTCAAATAAACGCGTTTTCAATTATAGTTCACTGCTTTTCACTGCTTCGGCGCGGCCGGAGCCTTCGCTCCGCTTTCAGAGCGAATTTGACATAAATATATCCTATTTATGCATTCAAGGGTGATAGTGGAACCCCAGTGCAAATGAAGGGGGGGGGGCTATGCTCACTCTGTTTTGTGTGAAAAGGCGGGCAGGGAAGCACCAAAATTGAACACTGAGCTGTGAATGACAATCCACGGCTTCCAGACACCCTAGGAATGCTGGGCACTGCTTGGTGCTGATAAAAACTGGGTGCCAATTCCCCAAAACCTACACAGCGCACTCTCAGTTGAAAAATAAAGCATGTGTGGAGTCATTACGGTCCAAATATTCCATGCCCTAACACAGAAATCCAGCCAAAAGTCCACTCTGTCTAGTGTCCCTGGTTTTAGCAGTGCTACGCTGGAGATGCAACAAGACCCCAACATGACATTTTTATGGGGTTTTCACTCCATCGCACCCTTGACCTCCCAGAGATGTTTCACGTTGACTTTTGGGTCTGGAGACCCAAAACCAAAACCCATGAGTGAAACCTAAAACAAAGTTACACGTTATTTGCCACAGACACCATAACTGTTGCAATGCTGTGATATAACATTATTGGTCTCATAAAAGTCAAAGGCTGGCTTCATTTTTCATAGGATCGTAGAATCATGGAATGGTTTGGGATAGAAGGGAACAAGTCCAGGGATGCAGCAGCCAACCTGTGCCAGGGCCTCCCCACCCTCATAGGGAAGAATTTCTCCCCAGTATCCATCTAACCCTGCCCTCTGTCAGTTTGAAGCCATTCCCCCTTGTCCTGTGGCTCCATGCCCTTGGAAACAGTCTCTCTCCATCTCTCCTAGCTCCCTTCAGGTCCTGGAAGGCCACAATTAGTTCACCCCAAAGCTTCTCTTCTCCAGGCTGAACAATCCCAATTGTCTCAGCCTTTACTGGCAGGAGAGGAAGAAAATTAATTTCCTCATGGCTTTATGTTGTTTAAATAAAAATGAGCCATAGAGAGATTCCATCCCCAAATCAGTGTTGTACTGGCTGTAGGACTTTGGCCTCTTCCAAGCGCTGCAGAATGGAAGCCTCAAGCTGTTGTAAAATGGATTCTCGGCCATGTGGAACCACTGCCAGCAGTGAGTGTTTCCACCACGAGGTGTCTCAGAGGTTAAAACACTGGAAGAACAAATTTGGGACTGGCTCTTATCACACACAAGCAACTGGCGCTGCCACTCTGTCACACCTGGTTCTCTCTGCTTAGGAAACATAAAATATCGAGTGGAAAATGGTTGGTTTTGCCTTTGCTGTGTCCTAAGTATAAGAGAACTGGATTTGATGGAGTTACTAATTTTTAGCCTCATTCGAAAGAAATAAAGAGTAGGTATCTGCTCCTAATCCTGCAAAAACCTGTACAATAAAAATCAGTACAACAATAAAAGTGAGGGGCAGGCAGTGATCTCTGCTCTCTAGTGACCAACGATAGGACCTGAGGGAACAGCTGGAGCTGTGTCAGGGCAGGGTCAGGTTGGAAAAGGTTCTTCCCCCAGAGGGTGGTTGGGCACTGACCAGGCTCCCCAGGGCAGTGGGCACGGCCCCAAGGCTGCCAGAGCTCCAGGAGGGTTTGGACAACGCTCTGAACAATCCGTACAACAAAAATCTGTAGAACTTATCTGAAGTTCACAAACTGGCTTTGAATTTTCACGGATCTAATAGAGGCCAGGATAAGATTCTGTGTTTTGCAGCTGCAATATGTGTATTTATTGTGGGCTTCAAATCAAAGAAACGTTGATGTCTGAGGAGGACTTGAAATAAAAACAATCTCTGGTAACAATCACCTATTTTGTAAATATTTGCACCTGGCAACTTGCTGGTTTCATACAAAAACAAATAAAGCTTGGGATGTTCTCCCCAGTATATTCCACTGTAAATAAACATATCGGAGAGAGGAAATTCTCTCTGATAACTGGGATAATACTTGAAGTATTTCTCCATCCTTCACATTGATCTGGTTATTGGGATGTTCAGTGCACACATACATTAGTTTAATAGGGGCTGCTGGGAGAAGCAAAACAGCAAGGAGAATTCAAGACCCTTCTCTTCCCCAAAATATTAATCTATTTTAAAAGTAACACCAGTGTTACTACTTCTGAAGGTTTTTCATACTGTACAACTGATCTACAAATTGAATTAAGCTGTGGTAAGAAGCAGTCCATGACTAATAAGAAAAAGACCTGTAGCAGCTTTAGAGGAATATGACAGAAGGAATCAGGCTGATACTAAGGTGCCTGAAGTTCTGAATGTCTGAGCTGCCACAAACACAGGGCAATCCTCAGGTAATCCGTGCATGGAGCTCAGCAGGTTGTTGATTTAGATATTTTTTTCCCTAAATCGTTTCCTCTTGCTATAAACATAAACACAAGACTGACAAGGAGAAATCTGCATTATCTCTGTATTATTAATTGCAGATTGCAACAGGAAAGAGCAGCATGTGTCCAAGCTGCTAATTAGGAATAATTACCCCATGAGGTTCTCTAAGTGTCCCAGGTACAAACAAACATGCATCCCAGTAACATGTACCACCACTGAAGAAGCAATTAGATGTTGTGAGGAGATGCCATGTCTGCACTCCCTGGGCATTCCCTGGGCATTTTTGACCAGGAAGGAAGCACTTTAAGAGCTGTTTGCACAATTCCAGTATGTCCCAGAACTGTGGTGCTCAGGAATTTTAAGAATCACGAGGGCAGGGAGGGCAGAGCACTGAGGCACCCAGAAGGTGCAGGATAAGTCCCTGTCATGCTGCAGGCTCTGCTAAGCCAAGTCTGTGGTGCACTGGGACAAACCTGCCTGGAAGAGCCAGCATTTCTGCAGAACATTTCATCAGTCTGGGGCTCACATTATTCACAGTGTCATGAATAACAGCATCACTTTTTATAGAACAAAGATATAGGCAGTAAAATGCCAACAGAACACCTGGTACCTGCAGCTGAGAGGCAGGACAGCTGGAGTGGTCTTGGCCACTGGCACAGGTTGCCCAGAGAAGCCGTGGCTGCCCCATCCCTGCGAGTGTCCAGGGCCAGGCTGGACAGGGCTTGGAGCAACCTGGGACAGTGGAAGGTGTCCCTGCCCATGGCAGGGGGTGGGACTGGGTGGGCTTTAAGGTCCATTCCAACCCAAACCAGTCTGTCCTTCTATGACAATAAATAATGTGACAAGAACAGGAGGTTACAGAGAATCCTGTTCTTCCATCTCACAGACAGACAAGCACCGCACAGGAAGCAGATACATCAGCTCTGCAAAATCCCAGCAGCCCTGGTTAATGCTCGGCTATGCAAGGAATGTCAGTGGGGCAGGAGGGAGCAGACTCCCAATGCTGTATTTCATCAGGATGCCATGATTTTCTTAACAATCTAAAGACTGGCAATGTCTTCTCTATATATGTATTTTCAATCCACTGTTATTTCCAAAAGATAAACTCACACAAGAGAGGGAACAGTGGGAACATACAGAACCATAAGAAAACATTTTCCCTTTTTCAGAACACGAAAATGGTGAAAGTATTAAAATAAGCAGTTTCATTCTGCCTTTGGAAAAAGCAATGTAGTCATGGCACCAAGGTCAGGGTGACGTTAAATAGCAGCAACCAGAGTTTGTGAGAAGGCAAAACAACACTAATGGCCAAAGAGCTCCAGAGATTATTCATGTCAACCTTCACCCTCAGCCTGCTAAAGACAAGATACTCCCATGTCCTCAGGGGATAGCGAGCTGATGGCCTACAGTTAAATAAGTAACTCAGTTCTCCCTCTGGGTTTTGTCCTTCTGCCATAGATTTTTTTCCCAACAGATCACTCAGTATAAAAAAAAACCTTCAGAATGGTGGACTGACAATTGTTAAGGCTCCAGAGTAAGAAAGTCCCTGATACAGAGCAGCATCAGCTGTTTGCAACACAGAATTATCTATGACTGGATCCCACATCTGCACGTCAGTCAGTGTCCGTTTAAATATTTCATGATGTGTGCAATTAAGTTCCTTCCTCACTGTTGACTCTGGGATTTTAGAAATCCAAAGTACTTATCCTGACCCACGTTCTGGGCTTATTTTCACATTTGCACAGTGACAATGAATGAAAACAATTTCCTTTGTATTTATAACCAGATTCACTTTGGGGAGCTGAGAGCTGCCATATTTGGTGTGCAAAAACTGCCGTCAGGCGTGTTTGGAAACAAAAGCCAGTGTTATTGAGACTTAAAAAGAGGATGCAGAATAGATTAATAATTACTGTAATTAGAATAAAAGCATGATTGCACTGAACTTAAATTGTGGTCCAAATTTCACACACATGCACAAACCATCCAAAAAGAAATTAACTTCATAATTAATACTGGATCATTCCCATTACAAAAAGGCTCTATTAATTATTGATGATGCTTGTGCTTTTCCCTGGCTGTTCCCATCTTTTTCCCTCCAGTTCATGGCATGCTGAGGGTAATGCAGCGTGTACAAATAAACTCCCCAGAGGTGTGGAAGTGGCTCTGCTCCCCTGCACGCAAAAGGACCTGCTCCTGGACGTTCTTATCAAGCAGAATACAGAGGGGCATTTGTTTGCACGAGCAGAGCTGGAATATTCTCTTTAGAGTTCAGCTTCCTCCTTTCATCCCACCCACCACCAGACACTTCCTGACATTTCTCCTGCAGGCAGAGCAAGGCAACTGCCTTTTTTTTTTTTTTTTTCCTTTTTCAACGGCTGCTCCTTCAGTTATCTGTGGGTGGTGGGGGAAGGGGATGTTATCTCAACAGCAAACACAGCCAGAGCAAGTCTGGGACGTGAGGGGGAGTTTCAGGATGAAAATAGGCCTCTGCCAGCCCTCCTGCGTCTGTGTCTCTATGACTAAGCACGCTGAGAACTTGGCTTTTCTCTTTCCTTGATCCTTGTTGTTTCCAAGCCTCCTGCTCCCCTCTGTCCTGGCAGCCCCGGGGGACCCCACAGGGGCAGCCCTGACATCAGCAGGGCCAGGGAAACGCAAATCCTGCCCAGCACACGGAGGGACAAAGCAGCTCCTGAGCTGGGACACAAACCCACCTCCTCACCACCCCTGGGGCTCAGGCCCTCAGAGGAGACCCCACTGCAATTGTTTTTCCACTGAAATATTCACTGGTTTTTCTTACGACATTACAGCCCTGCCTCAGAAGCGTCTGCAGTACAGGACCACCCAAAATCAGGAGGTTTCCAGAGTTTTGCCCATCTCTGGGACGGAAAAGGCCACTGCCACATCCAGTCTTGGTCCCTCAACACAACAAGGACAAAGAAGTGCTCAAAGCACCACATGGTTTAGTGGTGAACGTGGTGGTGCTGCTGGGTTGGTGGTTGGACTTGGTGATCTTAAAGGTCTTTTCCAGCCTTAACAATGCCAGGATTCTCTGTGGATGAAACATCTGCCATATTCCTCTGCCCACCTCCCGAAGCCGTCCTGTTTGGATGCTCACTGGAAAGGACACAAGATTATTTGTTGTTACTGATTTGTGTTTGGCCTGAAACGTGCGGCAGGACTGTTCCACCTGCAGCTGGAACTCTCTGCAGTGGCGGAGGCAGGAGTGCCCAATCCGTAGGGCTGGCAGGCTTTCTGGGTGATCTATATTCAGCTGTGCGTGCCCGTGGGGATGTGGAAAGATCATTCATCCAGTTCACTGAACTGCAGCCTGCATGTGGAGGGAGCTTCACGGTGCCTTTTTTAAATGTCACTGGTTTAAAGAGGAATCGTCTTGCGCTGGACTGTGCAGTAGATTGGAATATGGGCACTCCAGGGGTGAATTAAAAAGCAATTCAGAAACAATACTGTGGAACAATCTTATCTTTTCCCTGCCTTATCCAGGCATTCATCTCGTCCTGCTCTGCAGGAGCCATCACCACATTATCTACATATTCTGCAGTGTCTTTTTTAGCCACATTAGTACACAGACAGTTCATCTGGAAAAATGGAATCCCAGGTTTGAGTTGGAAGGGACCTTAAGGATCATTCAGTCCCAACCCCTGCCATGGGCAGGGACACCTTCCACTATCCCAGGTTGCTCCAATCTGGCCTTGGACACTTGCAGGGATGGGGCAGCCACAGCTGCTCTGAGCAACCTGTGCCAGGGCCTCCCCACCCTCACAGCCAAGAATTCCTTCCCAGTATCCAATCTGACCCTGCCCTCTGGCAATGGAAAGCCATTCCCCCTTGTCCTGTCCCTCCAGGCTCTTGAAAATAGTTTCTCTCCATCTTTCTTGTCGCTCCCTTCAGAAGGCCACGATTCGGCCACCCTGAATCTTCTCTTCTCCAGGCTGAACAAGACAACAACAACAACTCTTAGAATTAAGAGTAAGTCAGGTCTGAACAAGCTGGAGAAAATCCCGCTCTAGTTTCAACACCCTGGAAAGAAGGGGCTGAGATGTCTCAGACCACACCAGGGCTGAGCTGGTTTTAAGTGTTGACTCTTACTGTCACCCCCTCGTAGTGTCAACTTCAACAAACCTTCATCAGGCAGAGACTTCAACAGCACACAGTTGATTTATGGCCTATATTAGTGACAGGATCTATTTCTAACAAACGTATTTCGTGTAGTGGTCTGGAAGCACTTTCAGTCGCATGTTGAAAGTTCAGATATCTCCCCAGTTTACTGAGGGGAACCACGTGATGAAATAAAGATGTGTGTTCCCTTTAGAATGCTTGAAGGAGTTATATAAACTTTTCATTTTATACAGTACTATTTACAGTGTAGCCCCAAGAAGTTACAACAGTTTGGTCAAGTCTTGTGACGCCACTGGAATTCTGGTGGTATTTGAGGTTATCCTGAATGCCTGAGCACCTGGCACTGGGCTTACATGAAAATATAGGTTTAATCCACACAAACACATACACTTTCTGAAGTTCAGCCTGAAAACATGAAGGCAGCCTCTGTAACACCAAAGGGCAAAAAGAAAAAGCAAGTTTATTTTCCTTAACATCTTAATTCCCAAACCAAACTCATCATTTGAGGTCTTCCTCCTGACTTCTCAATACTTGAGTTTCTCAACATTTTTATTAAACTGATGAATATTTATTATATTTATTTCTCAATTTTCTGTCTTCCTACAAAATCCCATTCAGAACGCTGCATTTTTCAGCAGATCCACACACATACAGCACATCTGTGCTGGGATCCATGGGCTTTTGGGACACCTGTGTGTGCACAGTGGCCTTCTGTGCTCAACACCCGCTGCTCAGGGCACTGGTGGACATGTCTGGGGGAACCCTGAGGTGTGCAGCCCTATATTTAAACTACATGGGAATTTCTAACTCTTAAAGAAAATTTCTATTACAATTTTTATTGTTACTGCTTTTTGTGCCCATTCAAAAGATTAAAATTTTCATTCTTTCCATTTGTAGCTATCTAAGGATAAAATTATTTTTAAAATAACTATGAAGTTTCACATCAAGCTCACAGTTCACATATAACATCTTTTGCCATTAAAAAAATCCCAAATTCTTTAACAAATTTCACAAAACAACTGATCAACTAGAATTATTTTAGACTTCAGGATAAGGATTATTTTAGTTTAGACTTGCGGATTATTGTAGAAGTGAAAAGCATTATTAAATTATCACATTAATTATCTCTGTCCTTGAAATGCCGTGATTTCTAAAGAGAGACCTGACAGGATTTCCTAAATGAATCCCAGTATTCCGTATTTAGGATTTCAGGCCAGCGGTGTTTACATAAGGAGCACTTCAGTCACCACTGAAATGCAGCTGCTGCTCAACACCACCCTTTAATTGTGCAAATCAGATAAACTGGAGTGGAGATTTCCCTTTAAGACAAAGTTTTAATTAGCAGTTAGATTATTTAATTATTAAAGAGACAGGAAAACATTGTCCTTATCAGCTTGTGGGTGCTGGGAATGTCTGACATCGTTCACAATAAAAAACCTCAATAATCTGTATCTTACCCATAGTTTCAAATGTTTTCTTAACCAGCCTATGCCCTGCTAAAGCTTTGAGTGTGTTAAACATTTGTAAGGAGAAAAAATGAGAGTCAGTGCTCCAGAGCTTTAAATATTTAGGTTTTAACCTTGAAAGGTTACAGGGAAATGTGACCTCTCAGATATTTCAGGTTAAACAGATATGCAAATCTTTGTGGATTAAGTCCTCGGAGCCTTCTAGGAACTTTTGATCAACACCAGGTAAAGGAAAAAACATGGTCAAATACAAACCATCCGTTCCAACATCAAAACATGGCAGGTTTACCTCGTACCAACAAATGTTAAATTCACTAAAAAAATTACTTACTGATCGTTCCTGAGTGATGCAGCAGAGGCACAGCACACAAAACAGGCAAGGGGGGTGCCATGGAGGTGTGATATGGTTGTCCACAAACATCAGATTTGTTCCCTGCTGTGCAATAAGCTCACTAATGACACACTCCAGGGAGACACTGATTATTTATTTTGGAGCTGGGTGTTGGGGGGCATTCCACAAATCAAGCACCCCAACTATCCAAACTTTTTACTGTTTATACATTTTAGCAAACAAAGGAACTGGCTACAAGTTACAGATTTCTCATTAATTAGTGTTCTGTCTTCTCACTTCTCATGCTAATCAGTGCCACACTCAGTCTTTTTCTTCTTTTGGGTCAGGGGGTTTCTTGGGTCGTGATCTGCCCCTGCCAGAATTACCTTTTACCCAGTTAGAGCTGATTTCAGCACAATTGCTAAGTTGGGTTTATTAGTTTCTTCTGTATTTTGGGAGTTGTAGCAGATGTCCCATAAATCCTGCATTCTTTGTGTCTACTATCAGGGGGCATCCTCCTTTCCCAAGCTTTGTTAACCTCCCCCTAGGTCTGAGATCACTGAAGCATATCAAGACTTAAACTTCAGTTTATTTTCCCATCACCTGGACGTCACTTAGAGCTCGTTGGCTGCTTTTTGTTTCACAGATTAAACCTCCCTTCATGTTGAGTAGGCTTGGAAGTCTACAAAGGTCAGACAACAGAGAACACTGTTTCTTAAGAAAATTTTTACACCTTCCACGTTTTGGAGCAGTAGCAACAAACGGTACTAAAAAATTCACTTAAAAATTACTTAGTTCAGAATTAATTAATTCATGAGTGATGCAGCGCAGGCACAGCAAACCCAACGGGTGAGGTGGGTGCCATGCGAGGGAGGTGCTATGGCCTGGCCATGACTGGGCACCCACAGACCCTCAACACCCCGGTGCTGCAAAATGTGGAATATGTGGAAGTTTTCTGAAGGAAGGATGGTCACTGGTGTCTGGTCTTTGTAGGCTTTCGAGCCTAACAAGAAAGCAGATTCGCCCCATGAAACGGAGGGCAGCCAACCGGCTCCACGCCATGTCCAGGTATCGGGAGAACAAATACTTTTTGGTAGAATTGCCTTGTTAGGGTTGATATTCTGGCAGGGGGAGACGGTGACCCCCGACCCCCCCCCCCCGAGCCAAGAGGAGAGAAGGAAGGAGCACGGCACTGGTTAGCACGAGAAGCGAGGGAATCATTAACCAGCAGAAGACGGGACAGTAATTAATATGAGAACTATGCAACTCGCAGCCAGCGAACAGTAATCCCTTTGTCGGGCGAAAGTTTCAAACAGTAAAAAGTTCGGATAGTTGGGGCGCTGGATTTGTGGAAATCCCACACGCCCCCGCCTCTCCGGGGCACCCAACTCCGAAACAATCAATAATCGATGTCTCTACAGAGC
>VXAY01003078.1:1138574-1212641 GCA_013399855.1 Oxyruncus cristatus | reverse complement strand
CCACCCCCCGAGCTGAGCGGGCCCGCGGCGCTGCCCCTCCGGCCGCGGGGCCCCGCGGCTTCCTCGCGGTTCCCCCCCACCCCAGGGCAGTGTCCGGGCAGCATCGCCATGAGCGCCTTGGCATCTCTTAAATAATAAACTTAGAGCCACCGAGGAGCCGTCGCCACCGTCCGTCTCCTTGTTTGAAGCACGGTGTCCTTGCTGCTCTTTATTTCAGCTGAACATGCGGGACAGAGGGAGTCAAGATGGCCACGCCATTCGGTGCTTGGGGGCTCAGGCTGGAACCCTTGGGTGCCTTCCATGAGCCATGGCTGTCCCAGCGCTTGGCTGGAACCCTTGGGTGCTTTCCATGAGCCATGCTGTCCCAGCGCTTGGCTGGAACCCTTGTGCCGGTTCCTTTAGCCGTGCACATCCCAGGACTTGGTCCATCATTGTCCCCTCTTGGTGTCTAAGCACACTGTCTGTATTCATCTACTCAGAACTGTTAATTTTGGAAGACACCTCCAAAATCATTGAGTCCAACCTTACTCAAAGAAACGCTTCATCATTTAAAGCAATGGAAGGTTGTTTGTGGCCAACACCTTGTAACTGTGAAGGAGCTGAGGGAGATTAACTTTTAAGCAGTGCTGGAAATAATCTTGCAGTGAGTCCAGGCCTCTTTCCTGCACACATGTAGCTTTTGGTTGAAAACTTTCTGCTAGAAATGAGGTTAAGTCACACTTGTGTGGAAGAGTCCATAGTTCACTCCAAGACTGAGCTGTCCAGTTCCCTTTTCCCAAAGATGAAGAAGTTTTCCCATTCTCCAGCCTTGAGAAAGGCAAGAGCAGAGGCTCAAGTTTTCCATCGCTGTATGTGAGAGAAGGTTAACTTGCTAAATTTGTTTCAGGGAACTTGCAGCTTGTGATTATAGTGAAACAAATTGCTGGTGAACAGAACACTTGACCTCACAGGGTCTCATTGGGTGAGTTGTGTGGACATTTGACTATGCAGTTATGGACATGAACATCCTCAATGAATTGTCTCAGACACGTGTTTTTCAAGCACTTATTTACGAGCAAACTCCCAAGAATTTTGTGGAATTGCTCACAGACATTACATAAACATGCAGGTCTTTGGGGGATCAAATTTTGACTGGCTGAAAAAAGCTTAAAGAGAAGTGGCTGCAAGTAGGACAGTGACTTAAGGAGTCTTGAATTAAGCTTCATTCCCAGTAATTGAAGTGTCAGTGAACATAAGGAAATACTTTCACACCATGGGAACAGTCTGGTGTTGGAGCAGGTTGCTCAGAGGTCTGTCCTGGTGTCTTGTGGTCTCTTCACGCTTTTTGCCTTGACGTGCTCTGTTTATCTCTTGAGTTACTTGGTGTCATGAGCAGCAAAAGAGAAAGTTGCCTTTTTTTGTCTCAGACTTGTCAGTTATCCGCTGAGGAGTAACAAAATTGTTGTCAAGTCAGTAGCATCTTCACTGGTCTCAGGAAAAATGGTTTATCTCTCAGTTGGCTGATTATTCCTTGGGTAGCAGGTCTAGAAGTCTCCATCAGTTAGTGCTGCACGTGTCCCTCTAGGTTATGGAAAATCCCTTCTGGGTCCCAAGTCTGACACCGAGGTGAATGGTGCCAGAATGGCTCCTGTGAGCTTTTAAAAGCAAGTATCAGCACCAGGGCGAAGCATTCTCTCTGTTTGGACTCTTCAGAGTCTTGACAGGTGAATTCCTCGTCTTCCCTCCCATCCCAAAGCCTATTTTGCACCGAGATGTTCTTGAGGAACACGGGGAGAAGCGAATTCCTGTGGGCTGCTCCAGGGGCTGATGAGGCTGTGAAGGGTGAGACGAGCGAACTGTAAATCCAGCACTAATAATTAATGAGGTCATGGAAGACCTGCATATCCCAGTGCTCTTCCCCATAGAGGTCCAGTTCCCATTCTGCAGGAGCTCGTGATGGTGGACTCTTCCAAGTCCTGTGCCAAAGGCATAATGAGCATTTCCTATAAGAATTATTTTCCTTTGTATGGAAAAAATACAGACTAATTGAACGATTTCTTCAGGGAGGAGCTTAGCAAGTGCTGATGTTTTCAGAATTGTTCCTTCCTGTATTGAAATCTTTTGCAAATATTATTCCAGAAGCACGTGCACAAAACTGGTATGTTGGAAATCCCATGGATAAGCAGTCACCAACTCTTTGCTCAGTCCTTAATAATGAGCTAAATAATAGTGTTTGCCAGTCTTTGTCAGTGTAAGACTAGCATAGAAGTGTGTCTAATTTTGATTTTCAATAGCATCTGAAAAGTTTTTATGGCTAAATTGTTTTAGAGCAGGTTTGTTTCTGCCCCAAATCAAAACTGCTGTGTATTCTAAGGACAATATTTACAATATTTAACTTTGCAAATTTACTAAATAATATCAACTTGAAAGGTGGCTGCTAGCAAGGTTTTTAATGTAGTTTATAAAAATATTTGTGGCAATTCAGCTCTAATTTGTATATAGTATAGTTGTCTTAAACAGTTTATATTTTGTCTGGAATTTATATTTTGCCTGGAATGTTCATTTATTTACAACCGTTCTCTATAACAGAACAATTTGGGCTGTACTGAAATTTGACACTTGTGCTCTTGACCATTAATTTGGTGTGAACAGGTGAACAACCCTAATAAGGCAATTCTACCAAAAAGTATTTGTTCTCCCAATACCCAGTACATTGTTATTGTAATAACCAAAGTTTATTGCATCAGATTTTTGGTAATAAACCCAAAACGATAATTCTGCATTTGGTCCTTTTCTCTTTTAGTGGCTGGTCCACAGTCCCAGGGCAGGATAAATTGCTGCTGCCAGAATTTCTTAATTTCCATTGGAAAGACAGGAAACCTGAATCATTAGCCTAATAAACTAATGCTTAGTTGTCTAAATTTAGGTGAGAAGAACCTGAGACAGAATTAGCACAAGTGCACCGTTATTCCTACAGGAGACATTTTGCAGTACTTCCCTTTTTTAATTATTTTTTGAATAACTTATTTGTGTACTTTTGTGGATCTTGGTACTTGTTAAAACAGTCCAAAGTAAGTGGACTTATTCTTTATTGAAATTCATCTTTAAATGGTGCTGTTTGCTCAACCTTTATGAAACACAGTTAATGCAGACTATGAACAGGGTCTTGTTATGTTTAATAGTGGAACAGGTGAAAAGAACATAATCTTCTCCTTGGCCATACTTTTGAAAGCTTTGGCCAAAAGTGTGGTCTGGGGAATGCTGTTTTGCTTGTGGGATGCTAAATGTGTAAGTGAACTGAAATCACTGCTTTGGAGTAACTACCTGCTGAGCATCACAGCAGAAATGAATGTTGTTGTAATGTGGAACCTGCTCTGATATTGGTGATTTTTATATCCCTGTAATTTCTGTTTAGTTTTTCTGCCTTATGCTGTGAGAAATAGGAACTACCTTTATTTCGGCTCTCTCGCAAATTTGGTGTAACCAAAATCTCAGCCTCAGCAGTTGTTTGCAGTGTCTGAACCAGCAGCAGGGAAGTTCAGCCCAGAGCCGAGGTGAGGTTTCGAGGGGAGAAGTTCTTTGTTTTGATAAGAAAGTCTTTCTTGTGGATGTCTTGGTTTGTTGCTGTGTGGTTTGTGTCTGTGTTTCTAAATTTGCAATGCCCAAAGATCAGCACATGCAAAGACCTAGCAATGAAATGGGTATTATTAATTAATATTAGTGAGAAGTGCTTCCCTGTGAGGGTGGGGAGGCCCTGGCACAGGTTGCCCAGAGGAGCTGTGACTGCCCCATCCCTGCAAGTGTCCAAGGCCAGGTTGGAGCAACCTGGGCTAGTGGAAGGTGTCCCTGCCCATGGCAAGAGGTGTGGAACGAGATGATCCTTAACATCCCTTCCAACCCAAGCCATTCCATGATTCTGTGATTGCAAGGTAAAGCTGTCATATGTGGAGCTGTTTCCTTCTCAAATCCACGATTTTGTGGGTGAATGGGAGAAAGGCTTGGATCCCCCTCTGGCGTTTGTAGGTATTCAGAAAAAAATAAGGCTCCCTGTAACTTTCTGTGTGTTTGTCAGACTCGCCGTGGCCCCCTGTAGGTTGGTGACTGTGCAGGTTCTGTGTGCGCGTTGGGTGGAGATGGAAACCCCAAAGGTTTGTTTGGAATTGGCCCTGAATATTCCAAAAAACTCAGGAATGTCTGACAAACCTGGGCATGGAAAGGGATGATAGACTTCCAGGCTGAACTGCTCCCTGTGGTTTCTGGTGAGTCGTCCAGGACTCTTAAAACACACAAACGAAGGGGGAGCAGCAGGTCCCTGAATGTTGTGCCCTGACACTGAAAAATTGCAGATGTGCAGGTAAGGGAGACGCCAGGTAAAACTGTGATTCTTAGGGAGCCACGAGCACCTGGAAAATGCCTGCTTTGCCTTTTTACACGTCTCGGAGATTGTCTGGGATTTGCCTTCGAAAACACCCATCAGTCTCCATTGAGTTACGCTCGGACTCGATTAAAGATGAGCTTCCCAAGTGTCAGGGAAGCCGCCCGGCCCGCCGGGGTCCGGCTGTCGCTGTGCCGGTTCCCGGCGGGAAGGGCCGGGGGTCGCGGGGCTCCAGGGGGGGCTGTGGCGGCGCGCGGCTCTCTGGCCGTGACCCCGCCGGGTTCTCTTCCTGCCGCAGCGATTCCTTTCCTGTGGCAGGTACCTGCAGCGGCCTGGCCCTTTGTTACCCTGGGCGGCCGCTCCGCAGGTCGGCATCGGCGCGGCGGGCGGGCGGGAGGCGGCGCCGGCAGAGCCCCGCGGTGCCGACACTCGTGTTCTCCGGGGTCGGTGGGTTCCGGGCAGCCCTGCCAGGGATGTGTCATGTGGGAAAGGTCAGGGGATGCTTCCTGAGCTCACCCCGCCTGCCTCGAGAGCAGCAATTGCAATTTAAATGACTTTTTTCGTTTTTCTTTTTTTGTTGTTGTTTTTAAACAGCGTCTTTCTTATCACTTGAGCGCGTCCTAGAGCAGGGGTTACGCTGTGAATAGAGGCGAAAGGAAACTACAGACAGACTGAGAATCATCTCTGACTGGTTTTAATTGCAGTTTTCTTAACATCTGCTTCCTTTCCACAGTTCGCTTATGGATGCACTAAAGCCTAGGATCAAACTTCAGAAGGCTTGCTAGAAAGATATGTGTCTGTGTATGTAAAGGAGTTACACTGTTTTGTTTGTTTTTAAAGGAAATTCTCTGTTTTGCATACAAAGCAATAGCATGGCTGTGGGCAGCTTCTCGCTTTATATTGCACAAAAATAATCTATTATTTCTTTGATTGTGGATGCCATGGCAACACTGAACGCTGTCAAGGTTTGGAGCAGGTTCTTAGTTATTTCAAATTAGCGCGTTGTCTTGAAGCGTGAACAGCGACCAGTCCCCTGCTCCCAGCAAAGGCGGGTTGGTGCTGAGGCTGTGACACTGTACCCTGGGAGTCTCATGTACATCTATACAAAATAAAGGTATATCTGGTGGAATTTTAACTTTTTTAGTAAAAACAATGCTGTCTTCATGTATAGAGTAATTAATTTAAAGCAAGTCACATTGCTTCCAGAAATACCTCATTGTTTTGGCACCATTTCTGTGTTCTTATTTAATTTATTTTGTTCATATCTTTAGTTTTTACAGCCTGAGTAGGCAGAGCACTGCTTTGTGTGCAGTGCTAGCTAATGAGACAGTCACTAAGAAAAATAAAGCCCAAACCAATGAATTTTACTGATACCAAGCATAAACTGTTCTGTCCTAAACTCCTAGGGAATCCTCACTGCTTAAAAACACTAAGTATGATTAATTATTATTATTCTCTGGCAAAATATGGGCTGAAGCAATTGAATGCAGATGTTTTAAAATATATTCTTGAGTTTTGTTTTACAACTGCAAGTGTGTTTTGAGGACTGAATTGAGGAGTTGAAGCCTCGGTATTTTAACAGAAAACTTTCTGTTTCTGATACTTCCCTTCTGTAGCTAACAAGGAGTTACTGTGGGATATTGAGATGCCTCTTCTTAGCTCTGTCAGAAATGACCCAGAGGAAACACCATCAGTTACATGTTTGCCCCTGGAGTATTTTTTGTTCGACTCCTCACCACATCTTAAAAAATCTGAGCAGAAGAAATAAAGGCAATTAAGGATAATCAAAGGAGGAAGTGTGAGAGAGGGAATTGCCTTGCAGAACTGTAATAGAATTATATTCAAATAATAAGTTGGACATTGTTTTTTACATTTCTGTGTAACGCAAGACCATAATCCAGTTAAAAAACAACTTACATGATTGATTAAAGTGATATATTTTTATGTAAATGTTGATATCCAAAATTTCCTCCTGAGGTGGCATTAAACAAGCCTGTAATAGGAATGAGGAAGGGCCTACACATGTATATAACTGAGGGAATACCCCACACTAATGCAGAAGAAAAATGAGCTCTCATTTCAGGGGTAGTCCAGTTATAAACTTATGGAGTGAGTAATTTATTGGGGAGATATATATAGATAAATATGTATATATTTAGGTGTCTATAGATACATACACAAAGACACAATATTCCAAACACTTCCCCTGGTTTCCTCCCTGTGAATTTACACTAAGTGGGAGTTCTGATGCTGTTCACCATCAACAACTAGATGGAGGCTTAGATAAGGCTGCTGGTGTTGTTAGATGCTGGAGTTCCTGGTTTATAAATATTTCCAGGGAAAGCCTTTTGACCACAGACACAGATCTTCCTCTGTACCAAAAAAACCTTTTAAAGGAAGAAACTATCTAAGATGATCTCTCCTCACAAAAGAAAAAGAAACAGAATAGGGTTGTTTTTTCTCCTAGGCTGACTTTGTTTTTGGGAAGTTTCTTGGATTCCTTCCAGGTAGATTGTAAATGTTTTCCAGCTTGTCCAAAATATTTATGGGAGTCCCTAATGCTCTTTGCAGGTGGTGCCTTGTGCTGACTTGCATGTTGTTCTTTCTTTGAATGAAGCAGTTAAGAGAGATCCAGACTGCAAAATGTATCCTTTTCCTAATAGCAGCATTCCTGGAGTTGCCACCTATTGATAAAAGATTTGTTATCACCAGAGGAGCAGGAAAAATGTGTAGGGTTTGGATGTATAAGACAACCAGGGTTGTGTAGGACCTGGAATACTTTCCCACAGGTACTCTGGGTTTCAAAAGAGTTGAAGAACTACTTTGATACAAATCTACTCTGAGGAAAGGATGAGCTCATGATTCATCTCAACTGAAAACTTCCTTCATGGAAGGGAGTTTAGTTAGTTCCATGGGCTAAACCATGGCAATCCTACCACCAAATTCTGTTGTGACACTTTCAGGCAGGAAGCAAGAAAAAGGATTGAGGAAGGTCAATGTGGAGACAAGGACCTGGGCTGTTGGTTTTGCCTCCCAAAGCTTCATGCTTTGATCTTATTATCAAATGGCAACAAGTTCCTTTTCATGTTCTTCTCTAAAACAGCCCACCACCGCTGTCCTTGTCCTCAAGAGCTTGTGTGAGCACTGAGGATATCCAATATTTATGGGGATTAATTTTACACCGGTGTAAACTTAGTTGACTGTGAATGGACTTCTAGATCAACATTAAACTCTCTGGAGACACTCCTGGGATCATTACAGCAGGAACAGGCCTTGCAAACCTTCCTGGGAGGTGTTTCCTTACTCTTTTTTTTCCCTGTAGATAGTTACAGAGAGGAACCTCACATCAGCCTTGTGAAGTGTGGTTCTGTATTTCACTTTTCCAGCCTCAAGTATCTGCTCAGAGAAACTAGAAAGTTTTGGTGCAGTATTCAGTTAAGTTGATACTCACCATGCTGAATATGTCCTCACTATTCCATGTGTGTCCAGTGAAGTTGAGGTACCTTGCCTTTGTAGGCCTGCAAGTGATATTGGAAAGGGACTGCTGGACTTTTTGCCATCAGATAACCCCTGGGATGGTATCCTTTGTCATCCTTTCCCAAAGCTGGCTGCTGCCAAACTGATAGTTCCCATCATAGTCCTGTGGAATATCGGATTTATCAACTACATGACTTGAGTTAAATGAAATTAAGGCTCATCCCTTTGCTATCAAATCCCATTACTTTCCTTAAGATGGCTTAAGAATTGCAGTGCGAGCGGGATCTACCAGGAAAGAAAGTGTAGAGCTGTCGGCGCAGAGAAAGGAGAGAGGGTTTAAATGAATTACTGTTATCTCTTGGGCAGAAAGGAAGGCTGCTGATGAGTGGGACATTCTGAAGGAAACTCTAATTATCCTTCTCCCAGAAGCATCCAAGCATGCTGTCAGCTTTAACATCTGTCAGAGGGTGTTCAGTGCAAGCAGATGTTTGTGCAGCACTCAGCCATCAGCTGGGTCTGCTGTGCCTGCGCTCACACTGACACACGTTGTCTCGTGCCTGTGGGGAAGTTAAGCCTCACATTTCCCTGTTCCTGGAAAGGGGACATTCCCTAGTAGAGAGGGGAAACCCTTGGATCTGTGCAGCCCATGGCAGTGGAAACTGTATGTGCTCCTGGTTTTCCATTTATAGCGTTCAGAGGGAATAAAGGCTGGTGGCGCATCAGGGAGGGCAGATGTGTGGCCTTGACCTGCTGTCTCACGTAGAAGAGAAAATGACCATTCCCTTCCCTCCCCTCTGGGAAGCAACTCTGTTTCTGAATTTTCCTTGTGTGCCTTTTCTGTGTATTCTGAACTCATTAGAGTAAATGTGGCTTCTCAGTGATGTAACAGTCTTAATTCATAAAAATTTGCTTGGGGCAAGGAAGGTAGGAGGAGGAATTGTGATCCTTCTGGTTGGCTTTGATCAGATACTTTTTAGCAAAGTACATGGCAGCTGACCAAGATAATGACACAGTGCTTTCCTTTTTTACAGTTTGAAGATAAATCTGATGCTGTATTTGATATTACAGAAAAATGTAAGTATTTCTATTTACTTCTATAAGGTTTCACAAAACATTTCCTGGAAGTACCATTGCTGCTGAACAAGACTGTCTTGCCCATTTCCCAGCCCTTGCTGCCCATTCCCTCCCTGCACTGCTTTCTCCACAAGTGTTACAAGTGAGATGAACGGAAATTAATGTTTTTTCTTCCTTTAGTTAGTTTTACTCAGTTCAACTTCTGCTTCAGAGTGCTGAGGGGGACTGAACTGTCTCCATCAGCAATGTTTTAGCAGTAATGTTTGCCCGAGAAGGCTGAGAGTATTCAAGGAATTGCAGCATCAGCCAGATTAGCCAAGAACACTCACCCTGCTCCTTTGTAACACATAAAGTTGGTCAATTTTCCAACTGTTCACTGTATTTTTTTCTCCCTAGGTGGTGAAATTCTGGATGCAGAAATGTCTGAGGACACTGACAACTTAACACCTGCCCTGGACAGCTTATCTTACGGGATATCGAATCGAACAGGAGCTGAGAACTCCCTGCAGGGTGATGATCATGATTATTTTCTGAACTCTGGGGATCTTGCAGGCATACCTGTTGTTGGGAGTGACAATGAAGAGGAGCAGAATTTCACTCCAGAAGACACTCTTTCTTCAGCAATTCCCGATGAAGATCATCTGGAAGAGGGCAAGAGAGTTCCAGAACATGAATTGGACAGTGAAAAGGAAATTCAGATGCAGAATGCAATCCAGAAGGATCTCCCTTCCCCCTTTGAGCAGGGCCCTGTATTTAAATCCCATCGGAAGGATTTTAGCCTAACACGAGATAACGGCAAAGAGACTTTTTCAGCAAAGGATAAGAATAGAGAAGGACATTTTCAAGAACATGAAAAACGGTTGGAAAAAATCCCTAAAGATATGGATTCTAGGTTGAAAAGCAGTTTTCTTGACAAAGCAGGTAACTGTTGCCATCGTAGACCTGGCTGCCCAGCACAGAGGAAGAAAGAACTAGACAGGAATTAGCAACAGGGCCAGTTATTGAAAACATCACCTTGCTGAAGAGAACAGGCAGAGCTGTGTGTAGGGGAGCATTTTATGAAGAACCCTGAATCCAGTGAACTCTGTTTAGGAGGAGGATTTGCAGAGTATTGGGGGGGTCTCATCCTCCACAGCTTGCTACAGAGCCTCAACATACCCTTTGTTGTTGTGGTTTCCTAAACCAAGCTGGGTGACAATTTGAGCTTCCTTTTGGTTTTTCACGCTGTTTTTGTATAGACCATGGAACTCCTTAAAAGAACAGCTGATGAAGCTTAGGTTAAGTTGATGGCCAGTAAAGGTTTTTTTGAGCGAAGTACCAATTCTTCATTAATGTCTAGATATTTAAAGCAGTATGGATTTGATAGTAGCATCAGGGAAAGGCTTGCTAGAAAGGTATTAGTGTCTGCAAGAAATAAGCCAGAGCGTAGCTTGAGATCTGCTTTCCTGGGAGACTGCTCTCCTTCTTCCTCAAATACTCATGTCTTGGACTTTGTCCAGCCAACACGGAGAGAACTAGAGATGCCTGGAATCCCTTTCTCAGTTGACAGTCACCGTAGCCTTGCTGCCCACGCACTTATTTTTGACTTCCCAAGCTCTGAAAGTTCCAGCAGAACAGTGAATGAAGGAGTTAAGAATAACCAGGCTGGAACACGTGATGTGGTGTTGTTCAGCAGAGGGAGGGTGAGCCAGCACGTGAGGGCCTCCTGGCGTGTTGTCCACGCTCACAGTTCTGAGATTTACACTTGATCCTTTCAGCAACAGCATCTTAAAGTCAGTGCTTCCAGGTGGCACCAATGAGAGAGGAGCAATAGAGATGTTTCTAAAATAAAGAAGAGTTAAAGATGTCTCTTTCCTTTTACCTTCAGCTAGAAATCAAGGGGAGAATATTTCTGTACAAAAGATGTATTTCAGAAAATTGTAAATATCTACAGTCAAAAATACTCTACAGGTAGAGTAGTCAGTAACTGAAACAGCAATGGTAAACGTTCATGGGTAGCATCGAGTATCCAGGCAAATGCAGGCTTTTTGAAAGATATATTCTAAAAAAGCAGAAGCTGCTAGAAGGGGGAAAAAGACTAAAGATCAGAACAACAAAGAAGAAGCTGAAAGATGTTGCTCTGAAAAGTATTTTTGGATTTAAATGTCAAAACAGGGGAGAGTTCAGAATCTGCTGGTTTGTGGAAAATTCTGAATGAACAGTTCGCTTTGGAATTTTACAACCGTTTTGCTGGAGTGGGAAAATAATGATCCAATAGAATAAAGAAAAAAGGTCAATTCCCTTTAGGGATTACCATCTTGCTTGCAGGGAGGAGAAAGGGAGTAGTTTAATACTGGTGAGGTGCTGTCAGACTCTGGGGTTGGGGAGCAGGACGAGACTCTGATAGTTTGAAAGGAAATGCATTGGAACCTGTATTCATTTCTATTTAATGTATATGTTTTCCTCAGTTCATAATCAAGTAGAAGAAACATTACGGACGCAGTTAGCGCCACAAACTCCAGAAACTAACTTCAGGGTAAGCTATAGACCTTTCAACCACTTTTGCAAGTGCAGCAATGTGCTGGAATAATGCAAAATACGTATTTTGTATTTGAGTGTAAATTTGAGTGTCAAGGAAACTGATCTTCTGACTCTTAGACATCCGTGCTACTTAAACAGTGCCTGTAATTTTGTAAAATTTTGCTGACCCTCTCTTTGGATTGAGGATTCTTTTGGTAGCCACTTTCCTGTTCAGCGTGGTCTGAGTGACCCGTGAGCCGAATCCAGACCTGGATGCGTCCACCTGACCTGCTGCCTTTTTTTCCACACGAGCCAGGGAACAGCTGTATCCACAGGAGACACTCCCAGACAACCAACTTAGAGAGCTGGGTGGCTTCTGCTTCGGCCAGAGGAGTGGAAAGGATTGGGGGTGGGATGAGAGAGGGGGCTGCAGGGAGGTCGAGGCAGCAGCTGCTGCCCAGCACTTCTCCCACCTTCCAGTGGCAGGACCCAAATTCTTGGTCTGCACCACAAACTCCCCTTGGCAGCAGCCCAACTCCTCATGGCAGATGCAGGAGGGTGAATTCTTTTTCATATTATTGTTTCAGGAGTCTAGCTACCTATTTTCTAGTAAGGAATCTATTGGACAAGAGCTGGGGAATTCCTTTGCACGAAATATTAGAATTAAGGAGGAGCCTTTGGATGACGAATATGATAAAGCTATGGCCCCACAGCAGGGACTATTAGACAAAATTAAAGATGAACCTGGTAATTCTGAGGTAAGTTTCCCGTCGCATTTCTCATTTTGGTCTGACAGCTGACCGCATAAGCTGAACATATATTCAGCAGTTTATTTGGTTTGTTGACCGAAATTTAACTTGGAGAACATAGTTTAGTAGAAAGATTTTTCCCTCTTATACTACCATGAAACCCAACCCCCCCCCCAACTTTTTGATGTCTTGTTACCTTGTCGCTGAAAATGTTTTGCTTTTCAGTTGGAAACGAAGCCAAGTGCTGTAAAACTTCTGTTATTAAATCTGTGGCAATGTAGACACTTTATCGCAGTCTAACTAGGAAATAAACTGTCAAGCACATTTTGTTCAATACTTTGTGAGTAGTCACAGTTAGAGATGTGAGTTAAAGCAGTGCTATTCCTGCTATTCCCTTGAAGGATGTCTTTGCAAGCACAGTGGTTTGTTGTTCTTGTTTTGAGTTAACACTTAGAGATCTTAGCAAACTATTTAAGTACTTATAGATCAGTAAGGTCACTTTAAGCATATGTTTAATTCTCGTTCGAGATTGACTTTTTTTATGATGATGCAAGTAAAAACTCAGTAATTGCAGCCTGGGGAAGGTCTGCCCTAGGGAGTGAGCGGTGCTGGGGCCAGGACTGCTGAGCTCAAGCCAATCTCTGTGCCACTGGTTTGCTATGTGACACCAGGGAAACGAGCTGGGCTGCAGTTCCTGTCTCCTCCCTGCTCATCTCTGGGCTACCTGCCAAACTTCATGTGCTAAAGGTGTGCAGAGCTTCCCAAAGTGATCCATCCCCTTGCACTGACACGCCAGTGTTGGTGTTCCTGTGCAGGCATCAGTTTTTAGCATCACTCTGTGTCCTTCTGCTAAACCTCCTCTACTCTCTGGGCCTGTCTTCCCAGCATTTTTTCTTCTTTCCCCATAATACTCTTAATAAAGAAGTAAATTATTTGCAACTTCAAATTTCACTGCCCTTCTAATTTCAGTCTTTGGGGGATTGTTTGGGTTTATTTTTCCTTAAGCCTATAGGATGTCAAACCACGTGTAGGGTAGTTAAATCTGTCTCTTCTTTTGTCCTCCAAAGATGGCATCTGCTGTGTGGATTTGTGTGGAATGCAAGGCGAGATGTCTGTGGTTATCAAAGATCATATTAATAAGTAAAAATGAAGACTTGAAGAATTTAAATGTCAAATATCGTATGGTTCAAAATATTCCTTCCTGGAGTAAAATCCTGTGATTATCAACTCTGCCTGATACTGGAAAAGTAGGAGAACTGAGTTCATTTTGTTTTGCTTTAGATTGGAATTAATATGGGGGGGGTGTGTGTTTTTTTTTAATATTTCCTGAAAGATAAGAGCATTTCTTGCTGTAACCAATAGTTGGAGCTGAAGGTTTTTGGCTTTCAGCGCTGCTACACTGCTGTGAAACTGCTTGATCATGCACAGTTGATGTCAGGATTTGCCTCCATTTCTCTTCCTAGTATTGACTAAGGATAAAACTTATGCTTAAAAAACTGTATGTCTGCAAGTAACTTTTTTAAATAATAATAATGATAATGATAAAAATGGTGCTTTAAATCTCATCACAGCTCACCCATACGCAGCTTAGAACTTCTCTTAGCTGAGAATTGAGTGTTTCAGTTGATGGTTCACACGATCAGGGAACACCATTGCCTGCTCTCCCGGGTAACCTGTTGAGAAATAGTTTGGTTGTCTTAGAGGAGAAACTTTCAGCTTCCCCCAGGAGTAAGAGAAGTGTTCTGTGCCGTGTGGAGGTTGGTGTGGGATTTCAGGAGCTGGTTTAGGCTGGGGAAGCAGCTCACTGTCACTGGGAAGGGAGGGCTTCCTTTTGCTCAGTGCCTCTGAGGTGGCTTCCCCGGCAGCCAGGCAGCAGCTGTGAGTGCAGCTCGGTCAGAACATGCCATCCTGCTCCCAGATGACTGTAAAGAGGTTAAATCTTGTCATCTCTCTAGTTCCAAGAGACTATGATGTTCAGCCTATTACGATTTCCATGTGGAGTGTTCCAAGCTGCTCTCTGGCTCGGATTTCCAGGGAGAGCAGGGGCAGGAAGCGTGGTGGTGTCAGGCTGAGGAGCTGCTGGGGACTAAGCCAGTCATGTACAGCTTGTCAGCTATTCCACAGGCAGCTGTCTGTGGGGATTTGAGTGTGAGGTGATTCCCCAGGCTGAGCAGGGATGTGATGGATGGCCTGGCTCCAATGGTGCCAGCTTTGATCTGCTGCAAAGCTTCACCTTAGGCTGCCCCATGGTCCTAACTCCTGGTTAATACGGAGTGCCCCTCCTCGAGGTCCCAGCTCTATTCCGTTGCTGTCCTCTGTGAGTGTGAAGATAAAGCTTGTTTCACAGGACAGGGGCAAGGGCTGCAGAGCACTTCCAGATGGAAAGTTTGTGTGAGTGAAAAGCAGAGATTTCCTAAAGCTTTGGCTGAATTCTGAGGTGTCTTGGAGCACAGCTGGAGAGGGCAGCCCCACTTTTCCCTTCGTGCACCCCTCGGGTGTGATTGGCTGTGACTCTCTGAACAGGTTCTGTGTGTGGTGCTCAGACAGCAGCACTGTCACCTGGCTTAGGACACTCACTATTCCTTAGGGTTCAATGCAGCATTGTGAAAGAATGGAAAAATGTAACCTGTGATTACATGTGTGTATTTGTTCTCCTTTTCCTTTCCCTTTGTTTTAGGAGTACGGCCAACAGCCAAAATCTCAGGAAGGGGAGCTGAAAATCAGTGCTGTATTTTCAGTCAGTGGCAATCCTGTTGGTAAGGAATAGGCAAGACTAACTTCATTTAATCCTGTAAAATATGTCACCTTTGTAAATAGTCCTGCAGGTTATTCTGCGTTTCATTTCCTGTGTCTGACCCCACTAGGAATAGAGAACCAGACAATGAAATTGTGATTATAAAATAATGGTATTTTTGAGGCACAGGAGAATTGAATGTGAAACACAAGGAGAATTGAACGTGTTAAATGGCCTTAAGCTGAAGGAGGGCAGGGGTAGATTAAATATTAGGAAGAAATTCTTCCCTGGAGGTTGGTGAGGCCCTGGCACAGGTTGCCCAGAGAAGCTGTGGCTGCCCCATCCCTGGAAGTGTCCAAGGTCAGGTTGGACAGGGCTTGGAACAACCTGGGCTAGTGGAAGGTGTCCCTGCCTGTGGCAGGGGGGTTTGGAATTAGATGAGCTTTAAAGTCCCTTCCAACCCGCACCATTCTATGATTCCGTGTAAAGGATGCTGAAAGTGCATTCTCCATCTTAATAGTAGTTAAAAAAATCTGCTGTGCAGAAACCCAGCACAGGGCATGTATTTCTGGAGAGTTCACATGCTATTGGATTCTCCTCTAGACCCTGACAACCCAAATAAAGTCACGAGCCTTTTGCTTGCCCCTGCCCACAGTGAGTTCTGTGTAACAGATCCGTAACACTTACACCCTGTTTTCTCTGTGTGGTTTTTTTTTAGCTCCACAGCTGTCATCAGGTTTCCAGCCTGCTGTGGCATCCTCTGGCATGAGCAAAATGCTCCCTTCAGTTCCAAGCACAGCTGTTCGGGTTTCCTGTTCTGGCTGTAAAAAAGTCCTGCAGAAGGGGCAAACTGCCTACCAGAGGAAAGGCTCGACCCAGCTCTTCTGCTCCACACTGTGCCTCACTGGATACACCACTCCAGCTTCTCGCCCACCAGCTTCTACCAAGAAAACCTGCTCAAGCTGCTCAAAGTAGGACAATGCCTTAATTTGTTCTGGTCATAATTGATGTTCAAGCAGATAATGAAAGGCTCTGGTGCCGAGTTTGTGCCTCTCGCTGTGTCTGTAGCGCTGCTCCTCTTCCACGTCCCTTCAAAAGTTGGTGCTGCTGCTGTTCCTTGTTAATTGGTCTGTCTGCTGGCAGTTCCATTTCCTTAATTGGGTGTTGCATACACACTTTTAAAAGCCTCTGTGATGAAGAGTGTCTTTTTTTTTTTATTTAAATGAACCAAGTATGAAAAACTGTATTTCAAAAGGTCCTACATTTTCCTACCATTTGGAAATGTCGCTGCACTCTCAAAACCACTAACAAGAGCACATTTTCCAAAAGTATTTTATGCTTTTTTTCTTCTGGAGGAAGATTGATTTATGAATCCCTAAAATGAAGCAAAACATGGGTGAATTAATGTATTCAAGGCAGAATATCTCCTTAGATTCTAAAAAAAAAAAAATTAACTTTTTGATCTGACTCCATTCTGTGATCTTAGATCTCTGTAGGTCTTAGATTTCTTTAGGTCTTAGATCTTCAAAATATGTCACAGCTGTTTCATAAGATGTAGAGAGGTTAACTTTATTAAGAGTTGAGTTTTTTGGGTAGTTGGGGTTTCAGCACCCAAATCAGTTCCTTTTTACCTAGGCTTAGAGTGGAAAGGTGAGGTTGGTTTTGTGAGCCTGCTTGGACAAAATCCTTTAGAAAATACCTACATTTCCCACAGTCCTGTTGGATGCACAGTCTCGAATCTTCGGCTCTAACAACCATTTTAATTTTTAGAATTTTTTGTTCATTTGTATTATGTCCAGATTAGCAAAAGGAGACCTTTATGTCTGGCTCTATAAGATGTCATTACTCTACATTAACTTGAGGCAAATAATTTCCAGGCTGACTGTGCTATAGTCTGTTTATGGAGAATTATTCATATGTGTTATTTTTAGTTATGAAAGTTATTTTGCCAAAGAAAAGCTGCGTTGTTCATCGTTTCTTCGACAACAGATTTATTACTTTAACTTTTACAAGGGCAACTGAACTTAAACTCGAGGCTTCAATAAATTATTGTTTTCACTTGCTGTGTCGGTGGGAAAAGGCCTTGCAACAAAGTTTAGAAGTCTTGGCTGTAATTTGTATTTATTCTGTTGAAAAATGGTTTACCTCTGACGGGACAAGTGAGAGGGAGATACCCTTCCAAGCAAGGAGGTTATATAGGTATTTTCTCCTGGTTTTCTGACTTCAGGGCTTTGAAACTCCTCTATGAAGGACTGTTTCGAAACTGAGAAGAAATAAGGAGAAAGTTCAGCAACAAATAAACAAAACTCTAGATGGGAGATAAAATACTCATCAGACCATGGTGGACTGAACTAGTGGTGATTAGAAATTGTGACCTTTTTCCCTTTTTCCCCTACACCCTTATGATTGGTGTGGGCATTGTTAAAGGGAATTATTCCACATATCCTGCTTTCTAGATTTTTGAATAGTAAAGACTGTGCAAAACAGTGACTTTCTCTGAGTTCCTTTAGGAAGGATGTGATGATAGAGCTGGTATCATACCTACTAGAGAATTGTACTTATTGTGTATTTTCGTATTAGGAAAAGAAAAGTGAAGTCAGGTACGTAGGCAGCAAAAAAGAAAGGTTTAAATTAAATGGATCCACCCTCTCCTGGAGAATGTTTAGTCTCCAGAAGAAGCAAGGGCACCAAGCTGACATGAAACCAACATTAATCCTTTATCTCTGTGTTTGTTTTTCTTTTTCCGTAGAGAAATTCTAAATCCAAAGGATGTAATCACTGCCCAGTTTGATAACATGGACTCCAGTAAGGATTTCTGCAGCCAGTCTTGTCTGTCCACATATGAACTGAAAAGGAAACCCATTGTCACTATCCACACCAACAGCATTTCCAGCAAGTGCAGCATGTGCCAGAAGAATGCAGTGGTAATTGCAAATTCCTTCGTTTGGATTGCTTTAGACCAGCCCAGCTCGCTGTCTCAGAGATGAACACACGTATTCCTTGTGTCCTTACTGAATGCTCTCCCTTTCCCCCAGATCAGGCACGAGGTGAATTACCAGAACGTGGTGCACAAGCTCTGCAGCGACGCCTGTTTCTCCCAGTTCCGCTCGGCCAACAACCTGACCATGAACTGCTGTGAATATTGTGGGGGGTATTGCTACAGCGGCTCTGGGCAGTGCCACATCCTGCAGATAGAGGGGCAGTCCAAAAAGTTCTGCAGTTCCATATGTGTGACAGCCTACAAGCAGGTATATGTGAGAGGACAAGGGGGGTCGGCTCCCACTGCCAGAGGGTGGGGTTAGGTGGGGGTTTGGGAGGAATTCCCTGGGAGGGTGGGGAGGCCCTGGCCCAGGTTGCCCAGAGAAGCTGTGGCTGCCCCGTTCCTGGAAGTGTCCAAGGCCAGGTTGGATGGGGCTTGGAGCAACCTGGGCTGGTGGAAGGTGTCCCTGCCCGTGGCAGGAGGTGGAACGGGATGCTAAAACCAGAACTCGGAGAAGTGCATCTGCACCATAAATAACAGCTGTAAAACAAGTGTGATTTGAAGCACACCAGCACATTTTATACATGTTTTATATGTTACGGATAATTTCTAGGTTAATAAAAATGCCAGGTTTCAAACAAATGACCAGTTTACCTGTTTTCACAGAAGTCAGCTAAAATCACACCCTGCACACTGTGTAAATCTCTGAGGTCTTCAGCCGAGATGGTGGAGAGCACAAATAACGTGGGGAAAACAGAATTGTTTTGCTCTGTGAACTGTTTGTCAGCATACAGAGTAAAAATAGTCTCTTCTGCAGGTAAGCTTGTCCTTTTACTTCTTTAGAAGCTTAATTTCACGATACTCATACCCAGGCTTTATTTGTCTTGAAAGTTAAGGCTGATATTCTTTTTTTGGGGTGGCTTTTTTTTTAAAGGAAAGTGCTGAGATGGGAACATAAGGACTCTACTATAGGTAAATGTAGCAGTGACAGTACAGCCATTTCAGTTTTGGTTTTAGGGAGCTTAAACATGATAATCAACCTTAAATCTATTTTCTGCTCTTGCAAGTGCAGCTGGTGGGTTTCCCAACCACCTTTGTGGACATACACCATGTCACTGCTGGGGCTCCTCTGCCCTTGTTCTCTGGGGTGATGAGTTTGTTACCTCAGCCCAGTGTTGCAATGGAGCTAGGCAAACATCTTCTCAGCTATTTTTCTTGTGGAAATAGAAAAATGCTTACTGACATCCTAGGGATACTGGGAGATTAATTAAATTTCTGGCAAGCAACAGGCTCAGCAGCTGCAGTGTCTGCTTCTGAATCTGTAGAAATGTTATCTCGGGCTTCTCTCTGTACCTCGGCTCATCATCCAGGCTGGTTTTGTATGCACAGTGCAAAATTATCTGCAATACAACCTGATGTTGCATAAATCACTTTTTCTTCTCTGTTTCACCCTCAGGTGTTCAAGTGCAGTGCAACAGCTGTAAAACCTCAGCAAACCCTCAGTATCACTTGGCTATGTCAGACGGGAGCATACGCAATTTCTGCAGCTACAATTGTGTAGTAGCTTTTCAGGTGTGGCATTCTAGGATTTCTTCTTAGCTGAATTAACAGAGTGCTAAATCGGTGGTGCAAGTGTCTGGGATGCTGGGTGAGAGATGGAACCTGGTAAAATACAGCCTGATCCTTTGCTTCCCTGCAGAATTTGTTCAACAAGCCTTCAGGGCTGAAGTCGTCGGTGGTGCCACTGTCGCAGGGTCAGGTCATTGTGAGCATCCCCTCGGGGACGGTGGTGTCGGCTGGTGGCACCACCTCCACGGTGTCCCCCAGCTCCACGAGCACCTCAGCTGCTGCAGGGCTCCAGAGACTGGCTGCCCAGTGCCAGCAGGTCACTTTTACCCGCTCTGTTGTGAAACTCAAGTGTCAGCACTGCAGCAGATTGTTTGCAACCAAACCCGAACTGCTTGACTACAAGGTAATCAGGAAGAGGGCTTTTCAAGCTCTTTTTTTCTCTGCAGAAATCCAAGCAGTTGTGGTGTATATGCACTGGTCTGTTAGTACTGCTCTGTTGCTTGCTATGAGCTGCTGTGGAGGGATTTGGAACTGATTTTGGTATCATTTAACCATTATGAAACTAAATACTGGTACGAGCTCTATGGTCTTAAAACCAGAGAAAAAAAGGAACACCAAAAAGCCCCAAACTAAATGATTACCTGGTTAAAGAAACACATTCCCATCTCTTGGACCCAGAGATGATCCTTTTAATCCAAGGGCAAAGCACATTGGTGAGGGTTTTCTGCAGAACGTTCTGATTTATTGTAAAGCTAAATGGGGAGATTCATTTGCTGGTGGTGTCTGTTGTTGATTTCCAAGGTTATAAATATGTTTCTGCGCTTTTATTAACAGTTAAAATGTATTATCTGGGATGTGACTCATTCAGACATTGAAACCAAAACATTCTGGCTGTGTTGCAGGGTAAAATGTTCCAGTTCTGTGGGAGGACCTGCTGTGATGAGTATAAGAAAAAGAACAGTGTGATGGCTTTGTGTGAATACTGCAGGTTTGAGAAAATTATCAAGGAGACAGTGAGATTCTCAGGCACAGATAAAACATTCTGTAGTGAAGGTAAGAAAGGGCAAAACCCTGTGTAAGAGAAATCAAGTCACAAGTGTTTTGCCTTAAAATTATTGGTGATACTAAGAGAAATCTAATATTTTTAAGGTAGAAATCTGTTTTTTTAGGTTTAGTAACACGGGACCCTCTTCACACTTAACATTTTAGTGGTATGCTACAACAAATTACTACAGACATCACTAAATACAAGAACTAGAAGTGCTCAGTGATTGTCTTTCTGGTATTGAAGAATGTTTTTGCTGTTTTCTTTTAGTTTGTAAACTCCTCTATAAACACGACTTGTCGAAGCGCTGGGGAAACCACTGTAAAATGTGCAGTTACTGTTTACAGACTGCCCCCAAACTGGTCCAGAATCACTTTGCGGGGAAAACGGAGGAATTTTGCTCCGAAGAGTGCATGTCTAAATTCACGGTTTTGTTTTACCAGGTAAGCAATGTTGTCACATCCTCCAACAGAGGCTTTTATCCACGTGCTCCCTGTTGGGGTTTCCCGGCGCGTTCAACTTCTCCCTCCCCCTCTTTTCCTAGATGGCAAAGTGCGATGGCTGTAAGAGGCAAGGGAAACTCGGCGAGTCCCTCAAGTGGCAAGGGGAGATGAAGCATTTTTGCAATCTGCCTTGTATTCTGCTGTTCTGCAAACAGCAGAGTGTGTCCGACCCTCCGCCCCCAAACAACACAGGTAAAGTGGGCTGGGGCTGGGGCTGCCTCTTGATGTGCGTGACAGTGAGTGGATGTTTATTTGGAAACTCAGACCAGTGAACTTCTTAAGATCTCTCTTCTCCTGGGGAGTCTGCCTATTGCTATTGGATGGGCCCAGGTTTAGGTCGCTCTTACTTGAGGCAGTTTCAGACTTCCGTAGGTGTGAGATGCAGCTGCTTCATGTGCCAAACGAATTTGAAAGAGGATGAAGCAGAAGCACTTGCTTTTCAGTCACTTCCATGAAACAAAGGCCTGTTCTCTTAGGGTAAAATGGACTGATCTGGTGAGGACATGTTAAATATGTCACTTGTCTTGATAACACAGAGCAGATGTGGTGGAATGTTAATTCTCATTTAACAAAAGCAGTCAAGTGGTGAAATTAATAGAGGTTATGGCTGTAAATACAGACTAGCGTATATGCACCTAAAGTGGCCACTTCTGTGCAGTCTGTGGGCATGTGAAGAGTTCCCACTTCTGTGTCTTAAGTGTTGATTCTTGAAAGTGTCATTCCCCAGGTTAATGAGGGCTGTAGCTGTTTCCTTGAGCAGGTGGAATGAGAATGAGGGTGGGAATGAAGTCCATGGAACAGGAACTGTGAGTTTCTGTAGGGAATGAAACACCCACAAAGGAGGGGAAACAAGAAGCAGGAATGTCACTGTTCCTAAAGAGGGGCATAATCTCCCACGGAGTGATGGTGGCTGTAGCAGGAAGGTACCCAAAACCAATGAAGTATATTAACTGAAAGTTGATAGCGGGCACCAGGCCTCAGTCAGCTTTTCAGATTGGTGCACATCTGCTGCTTACACTGGTGGGAGCTCTTTTCCCCCTCTTTCTTTGTTTGCTTGTGGAACCAGCTCCTGTTTAAACTGAAATGCTGCAGCTTTACACCTTCATCCCCTTCTCACAGCAACCTTTTTCGTCTGGAGATGAATCTGAAGGGGGGGTGTTGTTTCAGAAATGCTATTTTACAAATTATCTTACTGCTTATTTTCATTTTCTTCTGCTCACTGTGTCCAGCAAACCTTTCCATGGCACCTGCCTCCTCCTCAGGCCCTCCTTCTTTGAGAAAGGACTCAACCCCTGTCATAGCAAACGTGGTGTCCCTTGCAAGCACCCCAGCTGCCCAGCCTACTGTTAACTCCAACAATGTCTTACAGGGTAAGGCAGCTGAATACGATGCCTGTGCTTTTAAATCTCTATTCCTGAACATCTATATTTGCTCAGGGATTTTTTTCACTGAGGACAACAGCCACTTCGTCATTATTCTTCACATCAGTGCAGGTGGTTGCATTTGTTCTTCCTTTATGTAGGTGTAAATAATGACTTGAATTTATGTACCTAAACAGGGCATGAGTTTTAATTGGAATTCTTTTTCTTGACCTTGGCGGAATATGGATTATGGTCCTTGATGATAAGTACACAGGTTATTGTATGTTTTATTTTTTATTTCACAGGTGCAGTCCCTACTGTGACAGCAAAAATAATTGGAGATGTAAGTTTTACAAGAGATTCTTTTTCTCACTTTCACCCAGATCATATCGGGAACAAGTGAAGTATTTAAGAGTTTTGCACTGTCATTTTGGAACTGCTTTCCCTGGTTATGATTGGGCTTTAAAATTCATGCAGCTTGCAGATGCTTTTTAAAAAATGGATAGAACTTCTATGGCATGGAAGTTCTGTTGTGTCCACTGACAGATTCGATGATTTAAGGCAAAGCCTGTCAGATTGCAGCTCTTGAGGTGTCTGTGGTTCTCAAGTAATTCAGTGGTTTCACATCACTTTCCTCAGTTTTTTAGGTATCTGTATCAGACTTTTAGTTATCCAAAATATCTTGACTCCTTTTTATATCTTTGCCATCGGTAAGATTCCAAGGTCAAAAGTTTATAGTGGTTATTTGACTGCAGGGACCCAATATTCTTGCAGATTTGTTCACTGCACTGTTAACAAAATCAGCTGGTTTTGCAGTAGTTTTTAAATTAGCGTTTTTATCAGCAAGTAGAGTTTTAAATTGTTCAACCTCCCACAGCAGAGAACAAACACTACTCTTATGTTATCCTTCAAACCAATACTGACAAACACTGATCTTGTGTTTTCCAAACAGGCAAGTACCCAGACAGATGCCCTGAAGCTCCCATCATCAAAACCACCCAGGCTTCTAAAAAACAAAGCTTTATTGTGCAAGCCAATCACACAGACTAAGGCCACCTCCTGCAAACCTCACACACAAAACAAAGAATGCCAGACAGGTGGGTATCTGGTCTCATACCCCTGTTGTAAAAGTCTGTATTGCAGTAGAGAGAGTAATGCCTGACTCAGGTAACAGAGTATTATTTAATGTATTTTAAAACCTTAACTAGTTTTCACGTTGTTGTGTGGTATTTTTCCGACAATTTTTGGTTTGTTCTGTTTTTGGTGTGACAGAAGCAGCAGCTGTTCAGCCCCAGATCGTTGTGGTACCTGTTCCTGTCCCCGTGTTCGTGCCACTGCCCCTCCACCTCTACACTCAGTACACGCCAGTTCCCCTGGGGATGCCAGTACCTGTAAGTTATGCTGCAGTTCACTACAGGAGTCAGTGCTTTCCAGTCTTGTTTGGTGTCCAGCACGCCCAGCACAGTGTCACTGGGTGTTGTGTCTGCTCATGCAAGTGGTACTTGGAGTCCTTGAAGACATTTCCCTCCCTCTTGCCTGATGTTTGGTTAAACATCATCAGACAAAACTACCGGTTTGTAGGGAGAGTACGGAACAAGTTGTCCTGTCTGGAGTTATTTTTAAATGAATTTCAGTAGTCTTGAAATATATGTAAAACGAGAGGAATCTCCCTCGTGTGTTTGCTTTTTCCCTTCACCCTAAACATGGTCTGATATTTTCCACGTGCTCCATAGGTACCAGTTCCCATGCCCTTCCCAACTACCCTGGATAATGCTGATAAGATCATTGAAAATATTCAGGATGGCAAGGAAAAGATTTCCATCAATCCATTTGAAGCTGATCTCCTTCAGATGGCAGAAATGATTGCAGCAGATGCGGAGAGAGAAAAAACACACTCTCACGGTGGTAGGTGGTGGTTTGCACAAGGAAATGAAATGTGGCAAGGGGAAGGTCCTCTCCCCACCCTTTCCCCCATCCTGGGTGCTGATTTGACTTGTATTGACAGTAACAGGTTACTAGAGGTGACCTGTTAAGAAGGAGGAGCCAAAATCAAGAAGACAGAGCAGCTGTTTTAAACAGCTGTATTTTCCTATCAGGATTTTTGTGGTGGGTTCTTGAAGGGTGGTGCGGGTCAGAGCGTGTTGGATAGTGCCCAACCCATGTAGTAAAAATTGAACAAGCTGCAAAGAGATGAACAGAATATCTTATTTGTCCAAAGATGACTCAAACAACAAACAGGGAGGGATGGAAACCTTTGGAAAAGCAAGCACAGGTTAGGTCTGCATTTCTGTTTCCCCTGCAACAGCATGACCAAGGTAGAAAGCTGTTGGGAGAACTCCAGTGAAGGAGAAGACACATCATGTGTGTTAATATTATGAGCTGATCCATAGTTTTTTGGTGTCCAAAGTACTTTGTGTTAGTCGTGTAAGCTGTCAGTCACATGTAGATACAACTTTCCTTCTTTTTCCGAAGGATCTCAAACATCTGAGCACGAGCTCTTCCTGGACCCCAAGATATTTGAGAAAGGTCAGTCAGTATTTTTTGGTTTTTTTTTGCAAGTGGATTTTGATCCTCTGATATCTTTTCTGGCAAATCCCTGGTTTCTGCCTTTCCTATGGCCTGTGTGATCCCTCCTTTTACAGACCAGGGCAGCACCTACAGCGGAGATCTGGAGTCAGAGGCCGTGTCCACTCCACACAGCTGGGAGGAGGAGCTGAACCACTACACCTTACGGTCCAATGCCCTGCCAGAGCCTGACCCAGAACTGAAGCAGTTCTCCAAAGGTGATGTGGAACAGGACCTGGAGGCAGATTTTCCATCAGGTCGGTGTGATGTGAAGAGAAACTCGTTGTCCTGTAAAAGCACACGCGGTTTTCTGCACGAGCGTTGGACCAGCAGCCTGCCTGTGGGTTTTCATGGAGTGAAACTGGGTATTTACAGCTGAAGTTACTGATCAGCTCTACTAAAAATTACTATTTTGAAAATATTGCTGTTATCTTTAAAGACAGCATTCTGCAGAACCCCTGACAGGCGTAGCAGGCAGCCTTGCTTGACTCCTTTGAACTCATCACTTCTGTGTCCCTGGGTATAATCCGTGTGAGTGGGGGGTAAGATCATGTTTGCCTGAATAAATAAACCCGCTGTTTCAGGGGGCTTTTTGCTTCTACTGAGAATTTACTTTCTTTTTACAGAAAGTGCATAGATTGCTTAATCATTCAAATGTCAGCGTTATTTGAATATGCAGCTGTGATTGCCAACTGTCAGGTGTTCCCTAGTATCTCAGTGACAGTGACACTTCTACCTGGGCTGCTAAATCATGTAATTAAACTCTTCATGGTGTTGATTTGACTTCAGACTCATTTGACCCTCTCAGTAAAGGACTGGGTTTGCAGTCACGGTCGCGGGCAAGGCGGAGACACAGGGACGGCTTCCCACAGCCAAAGAGAAGGGTAAGGAAGCACTTCTGGAACACAGACTCCTTCAATTTGAAATAATAACATCACATGCACTAATCTGAGCATCCAGGGATGAGGAGCTTGCTAAATGCTGATTGTTTTGCTGTGTTGGTTTGCCTGCAGGGACGGAAGAAGTCTGTAGTTGCTGTGGAGCCCCGGAGTCTCATGCAGGGCTCCTACCCCGGGTGCTCTGTTTCTGGGATGACCCTGAAGTACATGTACGGGGTAAACGCCTGGAAAAACTGGGTCCAATGGAAAAATGCTCAGGAGGAACAAGGGGACCTGAAGTTTTCAGGTAAATTTGTCTCTCAGTGGAAACAGAAACACTTAGTTGAAGAACTCTTGTCATGATATGTCGTCCAAGTGAAAATTAGGATTAGATATCGCTGAGTTTTACAATGTCCATGAGTGGAGAACAGATTTTGTGGAATCCTGTCTTACATTTTTCCATGCATTTAAGGACCATGGCTGTTACATTCTTAATTGATGTTTGCTTTAGAAACAGGCTCTGAAACATTAGAAATGTTGGTCTTTTAACCTCCGATTTGCCTTCATTTGCACGTAGCGATTCTTCCTTTGTAGCAGAGATGCCTCTTATGCAGCTGCAGAGCTTTTCTGAGCTAGTATGGAGTTACAGATTTATCAGGCCATAATTCTAAGTTGACAGCACCAACTTGGCCCCATCCTTTTCATCTGTAGCTGGCGCATTCCCAAGGTATTTGTTTGTCAGCAGAACTGTTTACTGTAAAATAATTGTGTGCTACAACATCAAAATCTTAGCACCTTATCTCTAGGTTTCACAGCTGGAAAGAAACATTCCAAAACTCTGTGCTGCAACCAGCCTGAAATTAACTTCATTGCTCCTCTTGTCTCGCTGGGGTGACAGATAATAATGACATAAAATGTCACTTTTATTTTTCCAGTGATGGATTATTTTATTTTTTTCACAAAAGCCCAGTAGTCCTGGGATTTGGCAGTGTCTGACTCCCTTTTTCCCTGGTCTCAGATCTTACATCATTGCACTGAGTTTTGTGGGCAAATTTTCAGAGTCAAGCAGAGAATTTAAGTTAGGAATAGAACTGAGCTTTTTGGGGATGGTGAGGAAGAGAGCAAACCGTAATAAATATTTGTGGAACGTGAAGAACTAAGCATGGCAGGACTTGTATAAGAAAGATCCCAAAGGGAAAAATTCTAATTAGGATGAGATCTGCTTTTTCATCTCTTATTTGGAATTTTTGTTGCCATTACATGAGAGCAGCTGGGGTTTATTTCCCAGAAGAGGAGTAATCACATGAGTTACTGTGTTTTCTTCTTGTGGCTAAGGAAGTAAATATTACAGTTCTTTCCAGGAAGCTGTGCCCACTCCCAGAAAGGTTCCCTGCTTGCTTATTCCCAAGGAGGCACTTTTTGAAGTGTGGAGCAGCCAAGCCTGGTGATTTCATTGTAGATCATTTGATTGATTCGTGGTTGCTCTGCTTCCCTTTCCAAATCCCCCACGTGTCCTGTTGAACTCTTCCTTCCTTCTTCCTTTAAGAAGTCAGATTTGCTGCACTCAGTTATGTCCAGAACTGTTGGGAAATGCTCCAGGCCCCTCAGTCCCCTGAGTCCAGCTGGAGAGGTGAAACCCTTTTGCCAGCCCATGTGGGGCCCTTCATGTATGAGAGGAGATTTAGGAGCTCTGCCTACAATGAAATAATAAGGAATGTGTGAAGGTTTAATCTGCTGAATTAATTTTTCCAATGATTTTCCTGGCCCCAGTTCATCCTGTGAAGCTCAAGGAGGACATTCTCTCATGCACTTTTGCTGAGCTGAGTTTTGGCTTGTGCCAGTTTATTCAAGAGGTGCGGAGACCAAATGGAGAAAAATATGATCCTGACAGCATCTTATACTTGTGCCTTGGAATTCAGCAGGTAACTCCAAGGATTAGGGGAATGCTGGGAACAGACAGAACTTGCTCTGGTTATTTATGCTTTACATCCATAGTCCCACATGGCACCCTGGGTTTTGTAGAGGAGGCAAGAGCATTTCTTTTTTGTGCTTTATTCTTTGTCTTAATTATGTGTTTTACTGATTTGTCTTGACTTTTTTTATGCTTAGAGTGACCAAGTTCTTCCATCCCTGTAGGAATGTGATGGGGGGGCTTGGTGTTTCTACCTAGGCACAAAGCTTTGGCTTTGGAACCTTTTTGGTTCTATTTAATATATAGGAAAGATTTGCTTTAGGGTGGGATGTTTTAGATCTAAAATAATTGCATGATGCTCTTCTAAGTTTACATGGAGGAGGTTACCCAGGAAAGACTCTCAGTGGCAAGACCTGTTGTGTCCTGAAGTATCCTCTCTCCAAATTATTTACTCACAGGCTGTGTGTCTCCCTGTTTTTTCTCTTGTAGTACCTATTTGAGAATGGTAGAATAGACAACATTTTTACTGAGCCCTATTCCAGGTTCATGATTGAACTTACAAAACTTCTGAAAATCTGGGAACCTACAATTCTTCCAAATGGTAGGACAATTCTTTTGTTTGGTGTAGCTGCATGATGAAGCTCTGTCATAAATTAACGTTTTCTCATGCTCAGTGTTACAGGAATTACACATTTTTGCAGTTGGCTAATTGTGGTTCAATACACAGTGAAATTAGAACTTAGTGAGGATCTGCTGGTGTCTGCAGTGTTCCTTTATATCCTTCTCCGGGTGTTCCACAGCTTGGTTCTCCGTGTCCCTCCTGTGTTTCTGCATGCAGAATTCTGATTTTACTGGATTACAATTGCTTATAATAGATGTGAATTTGGTCTGATACAGGGTTCATCAGTGCAGGTTGGCTGAAAGAGGACTTAAAGGCATAAATAAGTATTCTCTTTTTTCTTTGCCCATTCTTTCTAGGTTACATGTTCTCAAGAATTGAGGAGGAACACTTGTGGGAGTGTAAGCAGCTGGGTGCATATTCCCCCATCGTTTTATTGAACACCCTTCTATTCTTCAACACCAAATACTTCCAACTAAAGAATGTCAGTGAGCACCTGAAGCTGTCCTTTGCCCACGTTATGAGGCGCACCCGAACTCTGAAGTATAATACTAAGATGACATATTTACGTTTTTTCCCACCCTTTCAAAAACAAGAGGTAGAATCAGGTGAGTGCTCTCTGATCAGCGGGGTTTGGGCAATTGGGTTTGTGTTGTCTGGGTCACAGAATGCACTGTATTGTCTGCTTTTTTTTTAAAAAGGAATGGGGAGAAAAAATGTGTTATTCAGTAAGCAGAGCTATGCACATGCTGTTCTCCTGTACATTTCCATTATTTTTCACTGGTTTAATACTATTTTATAACATCCTCGACTTGCATAAAGTTTTATTAACTACTGCAAGAGTTAAAGGCCTTTTCTGAAGTCCATTTCTCAGCACTTCATATTCTCAAGGTTTCAGGGTCCAAACCCTCCCTGCGCCTTTTTAATTCCCAGATTTATCCTGGGTCTGCGTGGGGAGCAAACCTGGCTGCCCCAAAAGAGAACAGCAGTTAGGGGCTTGCCCACGAGCAGGGACTCTCCTCTTGACCTCACAGGCAAAGACAGATTTTTGTTCTCAGTTACCTTTGGTATTTGGGAAAGGGAAGTCTTTGGTCCTGTCGGCGTCTTCAGTTCACGGTTCCAACGTGTTACGTGAATTCTGCTTTAGTAAGAAAAACTCTACCCTCCATGTTTTCCTGCCAGATACTAGTTGTTGTGGATTTTCCGGATGAGGAATGGACTGGGGACAGCCTGTGGCACTTGCAAACCTTTGCCCACCCAGCAGATCCCCCCGGGGGACCGTGGGTGGGTGGTCACAGTGACACAGTGTGTTAGGCTGGTGCAGAGTCACCCCTGGGTGCTGGGCTCAGAGACCCGGGCTGCTTCCTGAGGGTGCTGCTTTCCACTGAACTTCTGTGATGCCATTTTTGTGTATCCAGATAAATTATCTGTAGGCAAAAGGAAACGCAGTGAAGATGAGGAGGTTCCAACAGCAGTGGAAATGGCTGAGAACACAGAAAATCCCCTGCGATGTCCAGTCCGACTTTATGAATTTTACTTATCAAAATGGTAAGTGACAGACCTTGATTTTTGCTCTGTGTGTGGATTAGAACAGGCATTTCTGTTTAAATTCTAATTTCGACCCAGTGTAGCTTTGATTTCCGTGCTGGTTCTCTTTAAATTTTTCATTACTAAGATTGTGCATGCAGCCCAGTGTTCCTAAAGCTTCCTTCCTTTCCCCTGGCAGCTCTGAAAGCGTGAAGCAGAGGAGTGATGTGTTCTACCTGCAACCCGAGCGCTCCTGTGTGCCCAACAGCCCCATGTGGTATTCCACATTGCCCATAGACCCAGGAACCTTGGACATCATGTTAACACGGATTCTTATGGTGAGGGAGGTACACGAAGAACTTGCCAAAGTCAAATCAGAGGACTCTGACATTGAGTTATCAGACTAACTGAAGTGGGGTATTTTCCTTTGAATACACATCAGAAGCACCAAAATGTGAATACGTCCAGCCTTTGGAAAATGTGTATCAAATAGGCCAAGAAAATGTCACCTGCAGGCAGATTTTGTACCACAGTGGATGTACAAAGTGGAACTGGAAGGAAGCAAGCTGTGTAAGCTGCAAAACCCAACGTCCTGTGGCACCCATCAGTCCTCGGAACAAATCCAAGTGGAACTCACCTATTGGAGTGGTGCAGAAATCCTTTATCTGTTTAGGATTTTTTAAAAGTTGTGAGATATTTTTAAGGCAAATGGTTGTGTAAAATCTCCCCTCACGCTGTTGGGCACGGAGAGCTTGACTGTGGCTCAGGTGACTCCCCAGCCTGCTGGCTGGCAGTCCTTGCTGCCAGAGAACACGAGGATCTTCCCAAGGATCCGAGAGAAAGGGGTGAGGTTTAGACAAACAGACACTTTCTGTGATAAATACACCTACACATACACTTTACAGTTTTTTGATGAATCTGGGATCAAGTGTTAGGGAGGCAGGAGCCACTGGCCATCCGGACGGACACCTCTGGCTGCTGCGGGACGGTCACAGGAGGCCAGGCTCGGGCTCTCTGTGCTGGCAGGGGTGCTGTGGCTCGGACGCTGGGGGATGTACAGCAGGTGAGCCGGGGCTCTGTGCAGGGCCCTCCCCAGCCCGGCAGCCCTGCAGTCTGTCCGTGTCGTCCAGCCAATACTGTGGTGCGCGGGAAGGTTTTTTTCCCTTAAGGCAGCTTTCCTTTCTCCTCTTTCCCTCCTCCTACTGGTTGGGTTGTTTTGTGAGGCGAATCTGGAGAGGGCTTTGTCATTTCAAACAGAAATACACACCCCCCCTCCTTTCTCTTTCCACCTTTGCAACGCGGGCAGTGTTGTACAAAGGATGCAGTATTACTTCTGACACCAGAACTGTGGTAGAAAATAACCATGTGTGTTTTTTTTTCCCACCCCACCCAAAGAAATGTAGTCATGGTGTTGGAAATTGAGAGAGTTTTTTTTTTAAGGCTTGGCTGTTACTGAGTCTTTTGGAAGAGAGAAGCTCCCACACGGTGTTTAGAGGACAGGACATTATCAGATACTCTCTGTAGCTCTGTTTTCTCAAGCTCTAGATGTGTGTTTCTAATGACCAGTGGTCACAAATTCATTGGAAACCCAAACTATTTTTAAGGAAGAGAATTGTATGGTTTTTATCTAGCTCTGGTCAGTTGTCCATCTTCTGTAACAGGGGTCTGATATTTGAGCTTGTCACTAAAATTTCAAGAGAAAAAAAAATCGACAGCCTTGAATTATATTTCCTTTTTTATTATTTTGTTTTGGTTGGTTGGGTTTTTTGTTTTTTAATTATTTTTTTAGCAGTTACGAAAGTAATTTAACAAAAATAAAATCAGAAAGTAGTCTATTGACGTTGTGTACTCGGTAGTCCTGTCCCTGCCTGTAACAGATTTCACTGATGTATTTTTTAATACAGAAAATTATGTGAAAAGTAAAACCTGCCCCTGATTCTGTCTGATCAAAGCCCATCTGTGTCTGTCATTTCTGAGCAAAGATTCTGCTTTCTCCGTGGCCTGGCATTCCCAGGGGAGATGTTTGGGCCATCCCCCGGCACTCAGGGATGCTCCTGTGGGCTCAGTCCCTGTTCCATGAGCACTAACCTGGCCCTGCCCGTAGTTACAGTGAAGAGTGAAATAGCAGGCACAGTGCTTTGGATTGGGATGGTTGATAGAACATTCCAGGGAAAACAAAGTCATTCTGTAGGGCATTAAAGGTCTGAGGTGTATCTGCTGCACACGGGTGTCTGTAGGAGAGGGGGAGTCTCCAGGAATTCCTGTGTTTCCTGGGCATCCCCTCCAGAAGTGCAGCTGTTGGGGGCTGCAGCAAACTGCCCCTGGCTGCTCCCTCCTTCCCTGAGCCCCTGGAATGAGCAAGGGAGCCGTGAGGACACAGGCTGTGGGGAGGGCAGGCCTTCCTTGGGTGGAGATGGTCTGAAAAACAGTCCCACAGCTGAGTGTTCCCTTAAGAGACATTAACAGAAATAGTCCCACAGAATAAAGTAGGATATTTGTACCTTACGAGTAAAAACCACTCTTTTTTTTTCCTCTGAAGACTCTCACTGTTTCTTGTCTGGGAACACCTTCATTTAGGTTAATTTTTTGCCAGGTACTTTGAATGAAAGCTCTTTGCCTTTCAGATTCCCTCAGAAAGGAAAGTGAAATCACTTTGCGATTCATTGGCTGAAAACAAAGTTGTTTGACATTGTGTGAACTCCTTTTACCTGGTGGCCCTGAGATAAGGAACGTTTCAGTGCAATTCTGTGGTAATAATTAACACAGGTAGTTTCACTTTCACTGCTGCTTGGAGGCCCTTTGGCAATGGTCAACCTTGTCCAGGGTCTGCCTGGGCTTTTTTTTGCCTCCTGAGGGATTTCTTGTCAGCCCAGCTCGAATTCACACTGATTCACAAGAAGGATTACCTTGAAGGATTAAAATGTATTTGTAGATCATACACACAGGCTCAAAGTTCTGAACACAAACTCATTTATAGTCAACATTTCTGACTCAGTTGCTGAGTGCACAACACAGTCTACTGAAATATTCTTTTAAGGAGAAAAATGGTGCTGTAGTCTCGGTGTGGACAGAGAAGAAGCAAAGATGGGTGTGAGAAAGAAATCCTGAAAACTCCCTGCCCTCAGTGTGCCAGGAGGTCCCGCTGTGGGAGGTGCTCTGACAAATCTGCTGCTCCAGCCTGGCTTTGGTTCACTAAAGCAGGAAACTGGGGGCACGCTGGAAGCCACAGAATTAGGTGCAAAAGGAAGTTAAAGTCTCCTAGGAATTGTTCTGCCAGCTACTGCTCTAAAAGATGCCCTTGGATTTCTCTGGGATAGCCTCCAGCTCCTGAGAGACTTTAAAACACAGCAAAGTCCCTCGTGCCACGTGTCCTGGGTGTCCTCTGCAGCAGGAGCTCCAGCGGTGCCACTGCCGTGCCAGGGTCACAGAGGTGACTCTGGATGTGCAATAAAGCCCTTGGTTTTTTGATAACAGTCTCAGTAACTCTCCTCAGCCCCCTGAGCAGTAGTTTCGCTGTTGCCTTAACAGATGAACCTGAACAAACGCTCGTGTGTCGAATGCTCGTGGAGCTCGTAACCACTGGGCGAGGCTGGACATGGCTCCCCTGGGCACAAACAGGTTCCTCCCCGATTTTCCTTCCATGTATCATCCATTTTAAACATTTCAGAGGCAAAATGAAGCGTTTCTGTCTTTAACAAAGAGCTGCTCCCTGGCAGTACGAGCCCTGACCATCGTCAGCCTTGTAATGGTTGAATGGTTTTGCACACGATTGTGTTTGTTACTAAGTTGACTCCAGCCTTCTTTTTTAGGTGGATTTTTTAAACTGAGGAAGAAATTATTGAGTCTGACCACTGGCACAAACAATCCCTCTAAACTTCCTCCTGTGGCACCTGGCTGAGCTGTGAGAACTTGCCTTTTTATCTTCAGTTTCCCCCAAACACTCCCAAGATGCTTTCCAGAACGTTTCTATTGTGTTGTGCTTTCTGAGGGAACAATTTTGGGCATCCCAGGAAGAGCAAGTGGCAGAGCAGCCATTGCAGGGTGCTGGAAAGGTGCTTTGGACAGGCAGGTAATTGATGGTATGTGGCAGAAAACTAATATAAATACTAAAGTGTCTGGGATTCATGGTTTTATGTTCAAAAATCTCGCCCTGGAGGTCATTGGTGCTCAGCCACTGGCACCGGTGCTGCCTCTGCTCCAGGGAGTGTTGCACAGTTGTAGAAGGGTTTTTAAAGTCATAAAGGCTCGAGGGAACTCTGGCAGCTTGGATTCTCCTAACCACAGAACTCAAATGTCCATTGGACATCACATTCCCTAAGCTGATGGATTTTCAGCAGAGATTCGGCTTTTATTAAAGAAACAAAACCTGAGATACCTGACTCACTTGCCGGGAGGGAAAAGGGAATTTAGGACAATGAAACAGTGAAGTTAGACAGAGCATAACACCCCAAATCTCAAAATGCATCCCAAGGGCACGATTTTAATCCTGGCAGATCCATGTGGATGTGGGTGGCATGAGTCACCCCAGGTTGGTTAACTCTTGTTCTTAGTCAATGAAGGGGCTTGGGCCTGCAAGTCCTGGACTTTCTGTCCTCTCTCCTACATTATTTGTAACACAAAAAGCCAGAACTATTTGAAAAGGTCTCTTTGACCTGCTGGGAGCCAGGCAGCTGCTTTGGAGAGAAGGATGGGGGTGATGGCCCCTGACCTTTCTCCCTGGTTAAACCACCCACCCATCACCCAGCCCAGGCTCCAGCATCCACTTCCCTGTTGGATTCACTACTGTTGGATCAGTGATGCCTCATGTCTTGTCCCTTCCAGTCTGTACCTGGGTTGTACCCTCTGTAAATTGGCCAGACTTTCCTACCTCGTTTTGGGCATTATGAGGCAGAATTCCATAGGATGCTTTGCAGCCCCGTGATGAAAGGTGCTATGTAACTGCAAAGTGTTACTTCAAAAGATGTAACTAGGTCACCAGTGCATCATAACCTATATTAAAAAGACTTTTTCTTATATGAGAATTTATAGAGTTCAATGTATGGTAATAATAAGTGAATTATTGAGACCCCCAAAATAGTTTTTGTTTCAGTTGTATCTGTACTCTGGAAAAGTGATTAAAGACCTTTAACCTTACTAGAAGAGTGTATCCTCCTTTTCTGTATGATGTTGGAATCTAAGTTTAAAAGCAGGATCTCACAGATTTCAGGCGGGGAGGGCTGAGTTGGTTTTAATCCAGTGTTACAATTGCAGCTGCAGACCCGCACAGCAACACTTGGTTGTTCTGGCAGCTCACGCTCAGTTCTGCTCCTCTGGGATGGGCTGTAAGTGCAAACCTTTCTCACACCCAGTGCAGGGGAACTGCTGGTACAGGTCAGTCCTGGGGACCAAACATCACCTGTGCTCTGTCACCCTCAAGTGGCACCAGCACCCGAGAGCCGCAGTAACACAAACACCATCTCTGCTGCAGGCAAAGCACCTTTATTGGCTTCAGGGCACTCATTGCTCAAGGGAATCCAAAGCTTCTGAGATGGTGGGGTCTGCGGGGGCTTCCCAGCACCTGCCACTCTGCCTGGCAACACCTCAGGATCAGCACCTCTCTTGTGTTCCTCATCTGGAGTTGCTGCCTCCTTGGCTTTGTCATCTGGAGTTAACTTTGCTTGGGTTTGTCTGTTGGGGGCTTCTTCCACCAGGACAGTAAGCCACCAGCTGTTGCCCCGAGTGACCCCAGCCCAATTTTGGCAGGAACAGAGAAGCCTACAGCTCCTGCCAAGAGAGACAGAGGAGTGATGTCCCAGCAGCATCGAGGCTGAGGGACGGGGCACCGGGCAGGGACAGCCAAGGACTTCTCCTGGTTCGGAGCGACTGCGACCCATGACGGCTTAAAGGGCTGGTTTGGCCCTACAGCAAGCCCAGGGTATGAGCCCGTGTTCCTGAGGGCATGAACTCAGTGCAGCCCCCCTGCCCTGCCCTCCCCACTCACCGATGGACTGCAGCACGGCCACGGGGCTGCCGGCTGCCACCCCGCCGCCGTTGGCGATGGCGGCTGCCGACATCATCTTGGCAGCGACGGATCCAGCGGCGATGCCACCTGTTTTGAACCCCAGCCCAGCAACGATCGCCGGGGCGCCAACCAGCACCACTCCTGCCGGGGGGACACCCCAGCGTCAGGGTGGTCCCTGTGACCCAAACCTCCCCCTGCCACCAGCGCACCAGAACCGGCCTCCCCAAAAGGACCGAGGGGTCAGGGTGGGGAGTGAGGGCTGTGGGGTGCAGGGACACCCCACCCTGGGGAGGAGAGGAACAGTGTGCAGGGCTGCAGCAGTGATTCCAGGCCAGTGCTGCCCCCTCCTCCACAGCAGCATCCCAATTCTCCCGGCACTCACAGCCCCAGCCCAGTCCCCACAGCCAGAAAGGGGCTGGGACTGAGCAGTGAACCCGAGCACTGCTCATCCAGTGCCAGACCTCACCTGCTCCAACTGTGGCTCCAATGGCAACTCTAATGGCTGTCGTTTCCCATCCTAAGAAGGAAAACAGCAGGAGGGCAGTAAAGCTCGTTCCAAGCAGAGTCCAGTGCCCCGTGCCAGGCAGAGCAGGGGACCAGGAGCAGCGGCTCCCTCAGGCCCCCCTGCATTCAGCTGACCCCCGCCCCTGCAGATCCCACCACCCACAGCCACCATTCCCTGCCCTGCCCTGCCCTGCCAGATGCACCCCACTGACCCAGAACGGCACAGGACACACAGCCCGTGTCAGCCCAGCGTGTGCCCTGACCCTGACCTCAGGATCAGGCACCCGCCTGGATTTATTTGGGTTTGTTACCTGGAATACTATTATCCTTACCTTTGCCACCAGAACCATTGCCACCAGGACTGTTGTTATTCCCAGGTTTGCCACCGGGACCGTTGCCACCAGGACCGTTGTTAATCCCAGGTTTGCCACCGGGACCGTTGCCACCAGGACCGTTGTTAATCCCAGGTTTGCCACCGGGACCGTTGCCACCAGGACTGTTGTTATTCCCAGGTTTGCCACCGGGACCGTTACCACCAGGACTGTTGTTATTCCCAGGTTTGCCACCGGGACCGTTGCCACCAGGACCGTTGTTAATCCCAGGTTTGCCACCCGGACTAGTCTTCTTGGGTTCCCCATGTGTATTCTTGTTCTCCTCCTCAGACTCCTCATCTGTAGTTGTCTCCTCCTTGGGTTCCTTATCCAGAGTTGGCTTCCTCTTGGACATGTTGGCACCGTCTGCTGCACCGAGTGTCACCAGGGTAGATGTCATCACTATTTTGGCACTAAGAGAGAAACCTGCAATTCCAGGCCAGTGCTGCCCCTCCCTCACACCAACATTCCAAGTCTCCCCAGTCCCGGCACTCACAGCCCCCAGCTGGTCTCCCAGAAGCAGCCAGGGCTGGGTGCAGGCGGTGAACCCGAGCGCCAAACCCTACCCTGCTCCGCCCGCGGCTCCGCTGCCTCTGTGTCTCACGGCGAAGAGTGAAACGGCAGGAGGGCAGGCAGGAAACTTTGCCCGGGCAGAGCCCAGTGCCCTTTGCCAGGTAGGGCAAGGGCACAGTGCCAGCAGCTCTCCCAGCCCTGTCCCCCTCCTTCAGCTTTCCCCTGGCCCCGCAGATGCCTGGGAACCGACCACCGATGGCACCCGCCCCGCTGTCCCCCTGCCCGGGAGGAGAGGGGAGAAGGGGTCCCCGTGTCCCCCATGCTGTCCCTCTGCAGGGGTCCCGACCCCACGAGCCACCCAACTCACCCCTGGTGGGCTGGGCTGGAGCGAGAGCTGTGCCGGGTGTGCTCTGAGCCGCCTCCTTCGGGGAGCAAGGACAGGAGTTTCTTCGGGGCCTCGAGCGGGGTCGGCGCGGCTCTGCTGTCCTGCACGAACGGCCCCAGACACCCCACAAAAGCAGAGACCCCGCAGACCCCGCATTTCTTCCCATCCCAGGGGTCTCTGGCTGCTCTGCCAGTCCAGCGGGTTGAACAGCCCCTCGTTTTTGTCCCCCCGTCCCCCTCAGATAAGGGGTGCTGTCCCCAAACACCCATCGACGGACCCCGACCCGCCGCGCCACCCACCTGTCCTGCGCCTGCTGTGCCCTGCGGGCTCAGCGCTGCCCGAGGGGGCCCACCAGGGGATGGCGGCGCAGCCGATTTACGGGAAACCGCTCCCTGCCCTTCGCTCTCCGTATTCACCGTTCGCTCTCGATGTTGCTGGCTCTGCTGCAGCGGGGCTGGGGCTCCCCTGTCCCCGGGGGTCGGATCCTGGGGCTTCCCCCGCGGGGAGCCCTCTCCCCTCTCTCCCCTCGCGGGGACGGGGCGTGCGGGGGCTGCGGGGGGAGGCCGGGTCGGGCCGGGGGCTCCTCACCCCTGTGCCTCGGCAGCTGCGGCTTCACGGGGCGTTTCCCGAGCAGGTTTGGGACCGGTGAAGCTGCGCCGTTTTGACGAGGACTCCGGGCAGTCTGAGCAGCGCTGGGACTTCCACCAGCTGGCAACGGAGCTGCAGCCCCTCCGCCTTGCCTCCGCTCCACCAGGGCTTCACACAGCCTCAAAAAGCAGCCAAAGCCCCATTTTGCAACCCCTCTCCCCGCTCCCGCTCCCTGCACCCACTCGTGACCCCGAGCCCCTCAGGGCAGGGCAGCGGCAGCGCCAGGGGCCGGGGCGGTGAAGGGCAGCGGCTGCCGTGGCTCATGCGCCGCTGCAGCTGGTTGAAGGGGACCAAATCCAGTTGCAAGTTGATCTGGTTCCTTTTTACCAGCCCCAGGGACGCATCATCTCTGCGGAGGCGCCGCCTGGCCGGTGCTGGTGCTGGGGGTCCTGGTGCGGGGGTCCCAGCCCAAAAATACATACTTCTTAACATTCCATAACGCCGGCCGACTCCATATGGGCATATGAAGAAGTATGTAGGGTTGGGAGGGAGAGGTGGGCGGTGTGGGGCTGGGGCTGCCCGCTGCTCCCAGCCGTGCCCACCAGCTCCACTGAGATCCTGGAAGGAGCAGGAAGGATCCAGGAAGCACCTCCTGCCCACTCCCAGCCCCGGCCTCAGCCCCTGCCCGGTGCAGCCCAGGCGGAGGCAGGGCCCCCACAGCCCCTCTGTGCCCAGAGATCCACGTTCAGAGAGCGAGGCAGTGCCACGGCCAACGCGTGGGCCTCAGACCAGAGCCCCTCGCCGGCCAGAGGATGCCCAGGCTGCTGCTCTGGGGGGCAGCCAAGGGCCGGGTCTGGTGAGCCCACACAGGCCAGCACACACGACAAAGGTGGGCACCTGTGCTTGGAGCTGATTCCACAGCACGGGTCCCCCATCGGCCCTGGCTCTTGGCTTTGCAGGGACCCCCCTGCTGCTTCTGCTGCTGAGCTGGGTCAGGAGGCACCAGCTCACCTTCCCCATCACCCCACACCACCCCAGCACCTCCCAGGACCTCCTGCACCCCACACACCCCTGTCCATGTGCCAGGGCAGCGGCTGCAGCTCAGTGCAGCTGGGGCCAGTGTTGGGGGAGACCCACCTCCCACAAACCCACCCCCTGCCCACCTCGTTTGCAGGCCCAGGGTCCTCACCTGGGGGTCTGGGCCCTCCCCACCCCTTCCCCACCCCACAGCTCTGGGCCAGGGAGGCTGGAGATGCCTTTGCCCACGGGAGGGGGGTTCAGCTGAGAGCTCAGGGGCTTTAGACCATGACGGGGCTGTAGGGGGGCTCCCTGGCCCCAGCACAGCGTGGCCAGGGCAGGGTGACAGAGGGACAAGTGTCACCACTGCCCAGACACACCTTGACCCCAGTGACCTTCCTTCTGATAAATTTGCAGCTGGAGAAGAACAGGGGCAGGTACAGGGAGTGCCCTGGGGTTCCCAGGGCTGTCCCCTCCCAGGACAGGGGAGCAAGGGGTGCATGAGGGGCCCAGCCCCGAGCAGGAGGGATGTGGGGCTGGCCAAGCGTGGTGCGGCCGTGACTCAGCGCGGGAGCTGTGGCCACACACGCCGCAGCTCCTGCAAGGAGCCGGTGGGTGCCAAGTACAGCCTCACGTCACTGGCCCCACTCACAGCACCCACAGGCAGCAGAGATGCTGCTCAGTGGCCCTCTGAGCCACCAGCTATTGCCACGGGGCACAGGGTGGCTGCCAGCACAGCCGCGGTCCCCCCAGGATGCTCTGCTGGCACCCCAGGACCTTCTGCATGGCTGGACCCGGCCCTGGGGATCCCAGACTGCTCCCAGGACCCAAGACAAGTCCCCAGCCCAGCAGCACTGGTGGAGCTGAGTGTCTTGCTGGATCAGAGTCCCTGTCCCCCCCAAAAGCAAACTGAGTGGGTGTCCTGAGGCCGGAGGCTGCAGGGAAGCACCCCCTGAACCCTTGGAGCTGCGCCGGCCCTGCAGTGCAGTGGGATGCTGCCATGAGGTTTTCCTGTGGGGGTACCAGGTTCCAGGGACTGGCTGGGCTGTTGGGGTGCACTGGGAGGCAAAATCCAGTGGCTGCACCCAGCCCAACCCCCAGAACCGGGACACAGGGTCAGGGGTCCCACATTCCAGCCCAGTTCAGCTCCAGTCACCTCGGCTGACCTTGGCAGCCTCCCAGGACTTGGTACTAGAGGTACCCCAGCCTGGGGGCTCCACACAGCCCCATCCCATGGCACGGTTCCCACAGCCCTCGGCTGAGCTCCCACAGTGACCTTGGAGGGCTGCACCCAGCTCCTCTGGTGCTCTCTGCATCCTGGGCTCCCCATCTCCCCCAGCCCCACCACCCCTCCTTGCCCCTGCCCTGTCCCCAGCCCGGCTCTGCCCCACTGTCCTCTCTGTGGCCAGACATTCCCAGTCATCCCCCCAAGTCCCTCTGCAGCCCTGGGGGTGCCCCAACACCGCAGGCAGCCCCGAGTCCTCCCCAGCCCCAGCGCTGCCCTTGGCGGCTGCAGACACGTCCCCGAGCCGAAACCCACCAGAAAGCAGCTCCTCTCCCACGTCTTCTCTGGGCCCTCACGTCGGCCGGCAGCCCCCGACCTGGGCAGCCCCCGTGCTCTCCACCTGCCCCGAGAGCAGCTCCCTGTCCCGGGCAGGGTGGTTCGTGGGCACCGGGGGCAGGCGGCCTTGCAGGGGGAGGCAGAGGAGCCGGGGGGCTGCGGGGGCCGGCCGTGGTGGCACCCACAGGCACCCAACAACCCCAGCCTGGCTATAAAAGGAAGCGTCTTTTTTCCCCGCTCCGCCGGCGCCGCGTGTCCGGCCGCGCTCTGCAGCCGCTGCCCCGCAGGGGCCCTTCCAAGTTTGCCCCTCCAGCGCTGCCCCCCCAGCCGGCTCCCCCCGCTCCTCCATCCCCGGCAAACCCACTGCAGCAGCTGCTCCAGCTGCCGAGGGGCTTAAAAAATACCGAGAGGCCCAGCGAGGAGGAGGGAGGCGGGTGTGAGGGGAGCTCTGGCACGGGGTGCCTGCGGGAGAGCCCCGGCCCCCGTCCTGCCGCCCCTTCGCCTGCGGCATTGCCCGCGGGGGGCTTGGGGCGCGGGGCCCTGCTACAGCCGGCCGGCACTGCCCCCCGTGCGTGCCCGAACTGCCACGCCGAGGTGCCCAGGAGTTGGGTTTCCCTTCCCGCCCCATCCCACCGGTGTGGGGTGTCCCCGGGTTCCGTGGCCGAGGGCACCCGGCTCCCTGGGGAGGGGGGACCGGCCCCGCTGCAGGGGGGCACAGACGGGCCGGGCGCTGCCCACCACCCAGGACCCCCCTGCAGCCGGGACCTGCCGGCGGTGCCCCATGGCCCCCCGACCGCACAGGGAGTTGCTGCTGCTCCCGATCCTCTGCCTCCACCCGGGCTGGCCCCAAGCGGCGGGGGACTGCGGGGACCCCCACGCCGGGGCGTCCCCTCCCTGCCCACACCGAGCCGCTGCCGGAGCCGAGCAGCAGCAGCCCCGGCCCCGGCCGGGCTCGCTGAAGGTTAAACGTGGGCGGCGGGGAAAGCCCCGCTGCCCCCCGCAGACCCCGCACCTCCCGCCCGCAAGGCCACTCACGGTCCTGGAGGTGACACCGGCCGCTGCAGGCTGGGCTGGCGGCAGCGGGCTGCGGTGGCACCCGGCACGAACACGCCGCTTCCCCGCTCGCCTTGACTTTGCCACAGGACTCCTCCGGCTCGTCCGCAGGAGCTTGCAGCATCCTCCAGTTCAGCGGGAGAAGTTCCTCGCCAGGGAGGGAGGGAGGAGGGAGGAGGGATTTAAGGCAGACCCTGCCTGGGATGCAACGTCTCCGGGTGCAGTTGAAGCCCCCTCACTCTCTGGGCACCCCGCAGCCCCCTCCTCACTCGTCCCATCCCGGGCTCGATGTCCCGGGATATCTGTCCAATTCCAGGGATGCTGTGTGAGTGATCTCTGCTGAGAAAGCCTCTCCCTCCTGGACAGGGCATCCAGGGCTGCCACCAGCACACAGACAGCGGCCACCTCTGCCCTCTGCCACCTGCCCCACGTCTGCCGGGTGCCCAGCGGGGGTCCCAAATCCATGCCCTGGGGGGAGCCAGCAGGCAGCGCCGGGCCCAGTGACAGTCTGGGGCAGCTCGAGGGTGAAGCGGAGCCCGTGGAGTGCACAGGAGTGTGAAACCTGTCACCACTTCAGCCACAGGAGTTCCCCTGGGCCAGGAGGACCCCGCAGGGATGTGGATCCCCGGGCGGCCCCAGGCCACCGGCTTGGGGTGTCCCCAACACCCTCGGGGCGGCTGTTCCAGCATCCGCAGCCACAAAGCCCGGGGGTGCAGGGCTGCTGTGCCCACCCGGGGCCCCGCCGGTCCTACCTCTGCCTGCGGAGAGCTGGCGGGGCGAGGGGAGCCCCTGCCCGGGGCTGCGGCGGGGCAGGATGCCGGAGGCACCTTAGCGTGGTTCCCAACGGGAAAAGCCGGGACCAGCAGCGCAGCATCCCTCCCGCGGCGGCCCCGGCGGCTCCCTGCCTGCCACGACGCCCTCCCCAGCCCGGGTGCGCTCTGTTTGCCTGCTATTTTTGGCAGCCTCCTAAGAGCTCCTCTCAGGCTATTAATAATGAGAGTGCGAAATTCGTTTGGCCTCTCCTATATAAGGAAAGGTAGAGGCTTAGAGGCAGCTAAATATACTGGCGCGTGCGGGAGCGAGCGGGGAGCCTTTGGCACCGCGTGTGGAAAAGAGATTGTTTGAACAATGGAAAGACGGACTCACCCGGCGCTCGGGGCCCTGCACGGACCAACGGGCGGGCGGAGGGATGGACAGAGGGTGACGGTGCCTACGGGCCTCCAACTGCAGCACCCGCGTGGCCCCCGATGCCCCTCGGGGCTCTGCCTCGGCAAGAGGAGCGGCGGGAGAGTCCCCTTGGAATCCCGGCCTCTCTCAGGGCAGTGACCAGCGCTCCTGCTCCCCCGGGGGCAGTGCCGGGGTGCCAGCGGTGCCACAGTGTCCTCAGCTCCCCAGGAGCCACCAGCACCCCTGCAGTGCCCTCTGCTCGTAGGGGCTGCCACACCCTCGGCACGCGGATAATTAAGGAGCACATCGTTACCCGCAGCGTGTCCGCCCGTGGCTGTTGGGGACACTGGCGAGGTGTGGGAGCGAAGACAGGGAGAGCCCAGCTGGAAGAGGGAAAGCAGCAGTAATCCAGGGAATCCTAATGACAGGAAGGCGCTGGGGAGCCGCGCCAAATCCACACGGTCGGAGCAAGGACAGCACAAGCAGCGGGGTGAGGATGAGTGCAGAGAGAGGAAAAACCGTGCTCCCCTGGCTCTAGAAAGAGCTTTGTGCTTGTTTAACTCCTCCTAGCCCTGGGTGCTGCTTCGGGAGGGACAAGTGGTGTAGCTGCAAACACAGTCCGAGCTCCCCAGATGAGCCCTGATGCTGCTGCTATTTTGCTTTCCACTGAAACCAAGTCTTTGGTGAGAACCGTCCCGCAGGTGAAACTGGAGAAAAAAAGCAAAGCTGAGCAGCAGCAAAACATCTTCCCTGTTTATTTGCAAGAAACATTTTGTTTTTAAAAAAAAAAAATCACTTTTAGTTTTGAACCAAGTAACACTGGAATCACCAAACACCGTTAACCAAAGTGCAGACAGGTTGGGCAACCCCAGCTACGCAGCAGGACGAGGAAAAGATCTAAGAGCAAACTATTTCAAAACTAGAATTTGCCTCAAACGTCTTCACCGGCACTTGAATATGTTAAAGAAAACAAAACCCAGTGAAGCTGATGGTTCACCCAACAGATGTCTCAGCCTTTAACTTCCACACGTGGGGAACTTGTAGCCAGTGCCTCTAATTGTGGAATCATAAAGCATAGCAATGCAGAACCTTCCCCAGCAAGGTCAGGCTCACGGCGCTCGGGAACGAACTGCCAGCGAAATCAGTGACGCCAGGGGAGGAGGGGACGGGGAAAGGGATCCCAAAATCCCACAGAGGCTTTGTGCACACAGCTGGGGAGGGCTGTGCTCCCAAAGCAGACAGTCCACCCTGGGCGTGGGAGTCCCACCCAGGGCCAGAAATTTCCACCTTCAGCCTGGGGAGTCTCCTCACCCCCGTCAGCCCCACAGGCCCTTGTGCCCCCCGAAGTTGGTGTGCAGAGCTGCCTGTCCCGTTTCTGAAGGCAAGGGCTTGCTGACACCAAGGATTAACATGTGGAGAGGGAAGAGGCTGCAAGCCAGTGAATACCAATGGGAACCTGAAATCTAACGGGAGCTTGTGCTGTGCTGTCACAAACCTGCACTCGGTGATGACAAGTGACTGTGAGCTGCTGGGCACAGAGGGAACACCACAGCCCTCCCCAAACCCCAGCCCTGGGTTGGGTGCTGCCCCTCAGTACAGCACCCTGACCCCAGGGGCTGTGACCCCGCAGTGAAACACAAGGATGAAGGAAACAACTGCGGCTGAACAAAGGTGTCGGAGGAAACAGCTGCACAGATTTCAATTCCCTCTCCCACAACAAGCAGCCAGGCTCGCTGGAAAGCCCACCCTGTGTCTGCTGTAAGGGGCACTGATCCCTGAAGCAACCAACACCTGATGGCTGAGCCCCCATCTGCAGCAAGGAGGGACCTCCCTGGGATGGGCAGGAGGGCTGGGCTCAAAAGGCACAAGCCCCAAAAACCAGAACCAGCAAAAGCTCAAGAGCTCCCCTCTACCAGCACAAACCACTCCCAAGTGCAGCCCCAGGACCACACCGGGTCCATCCCTGCAGCTCCAAACCCTCCTACTCCCACTGTTTGATCATCTTCCCCCCAAATGAAGGGAAATGCAGCGGGTGCTGTCACCCAGGAGTTAAATGTGCCACGGGACAGCCAGCGCTGGGCTGTGCCCTCTGAGGAGCATCCCAGGGTCAGCCCTCCCTGTGTGTGGTCCCTGGGGGAGCCACAGCCTCCAGTGCTGGGCCTGAGCAACAGCTGATGGCCCCCAAATCAAACTGAGCAGCAGCCATGACTCCATTCAGCGAGGGAACATTCCCTCACATTCAATAGTGTTTAATCTTCATCTAGCTCAACACAAATCAGTAGTGCAGCAATATAAATACAACCGAGGAAGTTAAAAGCCTTTTGGCTTTCATAGCTCAAAAAGAAGAAGAAAAAAAAGCCAATGAAACAAGTTCCAGTTTTTAAACACAAAGAAAGGCAATGAACTGCCCACCCATCCCCAGAGGAGCAGTGGCATCCTTCATGCCAGCACGAGGCCGAGTTCTGCCCGAAGACAGGGGTGCAACTCATGACAGCAGCACAGTGAGATAAGGGAGCAGGAATGGGAAAGGACCCCCCACACCTGCCCTTGGGCCCAGGCAGCAGGGACACGTGCTGCTGGCACTGCCCACTGCCCTCGGGTACCCAGAGTTCCCTTTTCCAGCACTAAAGGACACCACGTGTGCTCCTCACACAGGAGCACACAGGGCTCTGCAGCCACAACACCACGAGGCCAGTGAGCTGCCAGCCCGAGGCAGCAGCCAGCTGGGAACTGCAGGGAACAACCCCCACCCTTATCTGGGATGTGCAAATTTTAAAGGGAAAAAAAAAACCCCAAGCCCAAACCGAAACCCCACAGTATACAGTGTTTCCTAACTGAGATATGGTTAAGGGCCAGCCCCACGGACGGTTGGTTAACAACAGCAGGTGCTGGGGCCATGGAACACCTCACAGCTTTGGAATGAAGCCAGATGTTGGACACAGGCACCAAAGGTGGGTGTCCCCCCACAGCCCTGGTACCCAGCAGGATCTTGCTGCAGGAGGGGACTCCCAGCCCAAGCAATTACCACAGGGCAGCTTTTCACATCTGCACAGGCACCAAGGCCCCAACACTCCCCGTGAGAGCGGCCTGACAGTGATTTAGAGCAGCCACAAACCCCCCTCCTACCTGCAAACTGATGGAGTGTGACCACAGTGTTTACATTCCCCTTCCTCTACACTCCAACAGCAGCCAAGTGCATGTGAAAGGACAAGCCTAAATTAAAATAGTGCTTAAACCATTAGGGAAGGTGGGAGTAAAGGAGAAGAAAGCTGCTGGACAGCACAAGTAGCCCGTGGTTGGCTACTGGAGCCTGAAGGGAGCTCAGAGCACAGCTCAAAGCCTTGACCTTCCTTCTCTGAGGAGCTCCCAAGGCAAGTGAGCTGGAAGTCCACAGGTGCTCCCTCCACTGCAGTCTGAGGTCGGCTGGGAGGGCCCTGCACATTCACAGTTGCTCCAGGTGGTTCTGTCCTGCCGCTCTCCAGACACCAGCTCTGTCCTTTTCCAGCTCATCTCCTGGGGTTCACAGTTGCCTTCTCCTCCCTTTGATTTCCCTTGAAGTTCAAATTCAAGTACAACCAGTTTTAACTGAACAAAAAGAAACCCACAAAACCAAAGTTATTCTCTGTGAAATGAGTTAGCAGCGTTGGCCCGAACAAAGCGGCCTCCAGAGGCCCTGGCAGGGCGGGGATGGGAGGAGCCTTCCCTGCTGGGCTCCAGCCCTCGGCCACCCAGGGGGAGCTACAGGATTTCCTCCCTCTGGTTCTTGGGTTTGAGCGTCACTTGTCCGTTGCGCAAGGAGCCGTTCTGGCTGCGGAGCAGCTTCCCTTTTTCCCGGTCAGGCCACGTGAAAATGGCTTCATCGCTGTCCAGTTCGGACTCCGAGTGCATCAGGCTCGTGTTGAGGACCTGGGCTTTCTGCCTGCCACCTTGAAGGAGAAACATCCCCAGGTTAGAAATGCCTTTAACACCAGCGAACCACCTGACCTTACTCCATCCCCTCTAAGTCTCCTTTTCCCATCACGTCCAAGAGGCAGCCGGGTCTGACTTTCCTCTGTGTGTCCCTTATTCCCTCCGACACTGAAGCCAAAGTGATCCTGTTTCAGACACTCTGGCATGTCAGAGGTCACAACGACATCCCAAGACAGCACAAAGCACAACGAGCAGGTAGGAAGGCAAAGGATGTGACCAGAAGGGGCTGCGAGTCCATGTGGGAGCTCTGTCTCCCTGACCTTGCTCGGGGCATTGCCTAGAAAACGCTCCGAGGGCTCACGGCTGCAGTAAGAGAATATGCAGGTGTGTGAGGGAAGATCTCTGCCATCTCACTACCCTCTCTACTCTCCTCTCTGCTGCTCCTGCCTGCAAGGGAAGAGAGATAAATTAGCGGGATGAATTTAGATTAATGCACAAGGACAGGAGAGAGACATTTACTTATATTGTCAGCAGAGGAAATATTTAAATTTAGCTTTTCCTTAATGGAGAAATGCAACATTTCCTCTGTTAGCAGAAAGCTCCCTGGACATATCTAGCAGGGAAAAAGACTTTAGTCAGCAGCCAGCCTCGGAAGCAGCAAGATGAGTTTAGTTACCAGAGAGCAAATGGCAAGGCACATTTACACCATTTATTGAACAGTGGGCTCTGAGGTGACAGATGGTCTGATTAAAGCAGAGTTGGGTGCTGAGGGAGGGAAACACCCCCGGGTTTCCTTCAAGGGTATCCGTGTTTGAGCAGTTGGGACAGCCTGGTCCTTGGAGGAACAGCTGATCAGTCTGTCACTGCAATGCCCTCCATGCTGCTCTTGGGCACTGCTCACTTCGCTGGAACACCATTAAATGGGATAATATCAGGATGAGCAGTTATTTTCCACTAGCAAACAAGGACAAGGGACTCTCTTCCACACACAGTTAATACAACCCCTCCTCTAAACAAATCCAGGACACGCTTCTATTCAAAACACACACTTCAGCAGCTGCAGAGCTCCCTGGCCCTTGGTGGGGCTGTGCTTGGCACATCCTTTCCCACATTTCCCTCTTTTCCTGGTCAGTCAGCAGGTGACCACAGCTCGGTCAGGCATCAATAAAAACACTCCAGCCTGAAATAAGTCCCTGATCTCTGCAAAGCACTGGACAAGCACTCTCAGGACAGCACTGCAGGCAGGAAAATGCTGGCTAAGTACACTGAAGACAAATCCTGCCTCTTTGGAATGGGCCAACAGGCCTGTAGCCACACAGAGCACGAAGAATTCGTGAGTCTCCCTCCTAAATGCACCTGCTTACTGGAAACTACAGGATGAGCTAAAATGGGAAATCTTCAGAGCCTGATGCTCACGAGGGCAAGAATAAATAAGTTTATGAACAGGTCATTTGTGGTGGGAGAGTAGAGGGGTAGAAACAAACCTCACTCTCTCCAGTTCAGGTGTTGATCAGTTCAGTGAAATGCTAAGTGCCACTGAATTGCTGCTTTGCTGCAGAGCATGGCCAAGGAATTGCATATTGGCAAGAAGTGAACCACCAGAACCCAGTGGAAAACTTTAGGGCAGGAGAAGGTACAGTCAAGACCCAGTTTTGGGCTTCCTGGGTCAGGCTGTTCTGCACAGCTTCCTGCATCCACTGACTGCTTCTGTGATACCATGTGGAGGCATCAGGACCCAGGCCAGTTTCAGCCCCAATTTCCAAACCCAAGATTAGATGACTTCACTAAATACCCCACATATACAGATCTGAAACAAGCTCTCAGATCTTCTGAGACCCCTCTGTCAGTCCCCACAACCCGTTTGTTTCACTCTGTGATTTTAAGTCCACTGAGGAGGAGTCTCAGTCAGCACTCTGGAAAGTGCTGAGCTCTTCCCTCTCATGTTTTACCTGCTTTGGGATTTGGTTTTAACTCCAGGCTTTCTTGATCCGTTGCATCCAAAATCTTGTATTTGCTTTTTCTTTTGGATTTTCCTTTCCGTCTAAAGGGGAAGAAAAGGAATTAAAAGCCAGTCCATTTCTAAAGGAGCCAGAAGAAAAACAACCCTGATCTTCAAAGCTAAAGCACTTGCTATGTAGGATTATGTTCACATTACAAAGTGAAACATTAAAATGTTGCTAAGTTGCACATTTATAGGTTAATCCAAATTTTGCTTTTTAACTGAACCCAGAGTTCTGGGACTTCAACGGTTCACTTGAAACACTTAAGTGACAAACCCCAACCTCCCAGGGCTCAGGAGATGACCTGCTGGGACAGTGGGTTTGAATCTTTCACCTCCTACAGCAGCTACTTGGCTCTGAAGCACGGATACGGGGGGGTTTATGGGCTCAGTCCCACCTCTTGCAACAGCAGATCACCATCCAGGACAAGATTCCAAGGGCAACCACAATGACGAAAGATGCGATGATCACGTACAGCACACTCCACTCTGAAAGCAAAACCCCAGAGAGGAACACGCTTTGGCACCTCATACAGTTGACAGTGCATTTTAGGGGACTATTCTAGGGAAAGAAAAGGCAAGGCCTGACCCTCTGCAGAATTAGAGGTTGGGATCCCTCACTGACAGCATCACCAGCTCCCCCTGGGAAGCCAGAGGCTGGAAATCCAACGTATGGATCCTCACTGGGCAGGTTTTAGGGTGTGTTGATTTATAAAAATTTGCCTCTCTATGGGCATGTCAGAAAAGAGCTGTGATTTATACACCCAGAATGGACTCAACCCTCAGGGAGTCTTCACACGGAGGCTCTGAAGAGGAGTCGCTCCCCAACTAAACATCCCCTGACTGCAAAGAATGAGCAGTGAGAGCAGGCAGGGGCTGTCTCCTTGTGCGGGCATCACACCAGAGGAGCTGGGAGACAGCAGGAGCCCACCCTGGGTTTCAGACAGTGCCTTCTCTGCAGAGGTGCCCTCCCAGGGAGGCCCCCGTACCGCAGTTGCTCTCGCCGTCGCCCATCTGCACCCGCAGGAAGTTCTCCATCCAGAACGGGTCACACACGCAGCGCTTGGTGAAGGAGTCGCAGCGCCCGTGCTCGGAGCAGTTCAGCTGACAGGCTGGGGACCAAAACCAGCAAGGTGAACTAAATGACTCACAGGTGAGGCAAAAACGGGACAAGGTAGTTCAACACAGCCCACCCCCGTAGGCACCAGCTTGAATCTGGCCCCTCTGTAGCTCGTTCATAGCCCTGCCATAATCAAACAATAAATCAAAACACAGAGCACACCCGGGCCTCATGCCAAACTAAAATGTCCCGCTTTACCAATGACGTAACACGCGTTTTGCCCAATAAATTCTGATTTTGATACACAACTCACAGAATTCGTGTATTTGTCAAGTCAATGTTTTTAAACAAGGCTTTGATTTTCCCATTCAAACCCAGCCCGCGAGACAGACAGGAAACAAACAGATCTTTGGGAGGGACCAAACAGAACTGAAAAGTGGCTTTTGAAGACCACAGAATCATAAAATCGGGAAGTACTGAAAATAATTACTTTACACAACTCTAGTTTAAAATCTCTAACTGATTAGCAAATGATCCTCCCAGGGTTGCGCTCATAAAAGATAAACAGTGCGTTGTAAAAAAAATGATGGAAGGGAAACGTTTCCTGCAGACTGACGGGTGTGCTGCACAGGAAATGAGAGTGTTCACAGCTACCAAGATGGGCAGTTTATTGTTTTCAGGATGACACTCATTTCAGTGGCTGTAGTCCATTAACACTGTATTTTAGTTCATAAATATCAATCCGCTTTCGGTTTTGTGAATTCTTATCTCCCCAGCAACACTACAAGTAACCACATGTAATAAGTTGAATAGTGAATATTGATAAATAACTGATCAGTTTATAGTCTAACAGACTTATTTTCCTGCTTCCCGTTTACTAACACGAGAGCTCCTGCAGTGAGTGCAAATTCGTGTGGGACGTGTGTGTTTTTAGCACCCACAAAGGTCCTTATTCTGTCAGACAGCTGAGAAGAAGGGAACAGACGTTAGTTAGTGTGTCCCCCAGAGACTCTCACTTACTGACTGTGTTAATCTCCAGGGCCCGGAAGATGAGGAAATCCGACTGCTGCTTCCGCAGTTCGTTTTTCAGCGTCCAGGCCACCTCTCGTCCTTTGAATATCTGATGGGGAGGCTGGTTCTGCACAAAGAACACCATCTTCGTGCTGGAAGACACACAGAAGTGATTATCTGCTGCTTCTCCAAACATCAGGTAGGGAGCCACACTCCCCAGTCTGTCATCAGAGGGACTAATTCAGAGTCCCAAACTTATCTGAAGACCGGACTCGTGGCTCTATTTGAAAGCAATAATAGCAGACCTAAACCTGCAGTAGAAAACCCTTCAGGACATCTGATCCATCCATATTTTCAAAGCCAGGGTTAGACTCTTTTTGAGTTTGCACATCAAGCACATCTTTGCATGTTTCTACTAAGCACCAAATCCCCAAACTTTAAGGTCCTGCCATTTTCATCATCTCCTCCCTCCCTCTCTGTGGGATCCTGAGATCTCATTACACCTGGGGGCTCACTTACCTGCTCAGCACAGAGCTCCAGCAACTGGCCTGGTCAGGGCAGAGACAGAGAGGTAATATTACAACAGAAAGTGCTGGCTCCTCTGTTCTGAGCTCTCTAGGTTTGCACGGACAATGAATTCTGATTTTCCTGCCACATCAGGCCACGTGGACACGAAGGAATCGATACATCTCTGCACTCAGGGAAATGTAAAGTAACAGCAGGTTTATTGCTGACTTGCTGCAGGAGTTTAAGCATGTCCCTTAAATCTTCTTCAGTGCCTTAGCTACCTTAAAACGACTCCACTTTTAGTAAAAACTAAGTGCAATATTGCACTTATTTCAACAGACTGCCACTGGTGGCTTGTTGCCACCATCCAGGCAGGCAACATGACCCTGACCTACAGCCCTGCCCAGCAGCCAACCTCGACGTGTTTAGAAGAGATGCAGTTTACTGTAAGCCAAATAGCAATCAAAATTAGCTTTCCTCATCTCTTCAAACAAAAAATACACTGGCTTTCAACATTTTTTGTACATCACATTTTATACATTAAATTGAAGTAGTTGTGTAGGAGGTAAAGCTATTACAGAACCAGTGAAAGGTGTCCCTGCCTGTGGTGGAGGGTTGGAATTGGATGATCTTTAAAGACCCTTCCAACCCAAGCCATCCTGTGATTCTATAAACCAAGTCAGCAGGAAGGTGAGGGTGAAAGGGACTGTTACACACCACCTCTGGTGTGGGGTCAGTGTTTCACCAAGCTCCTGCACTAGGCCCTGTTATTCCTCCATTTATAAATCACAGCTGCAGAACATCCTTCAGACATTCTCCACAATTTTCAAAGCCAAATCGGATTAGTTCTTATTTTACAGGTTTGAGGGGAAAAGACATCAGCAGCAGCAGTTTTCAAGGACAATGCATCATCTCCAGAAAGATACTCAAGACCTGCTTGGCAATTCTGACTCGAGCAAGCAGGAATATCAATGTTAAGCAACAACTCCACACGTTCTGATTGTCCAAACTGCTTCCCCAGAGGAAAGAGCCCTTGGTTTACCAAACCCTCGTGCAATCAATCCATCCCTCTGTACCCTCCCAGGTGATCCCCACCTTTGTTCAGTGTAGGGCTGGATCTTTTGCACTGTGATGTCCGAGTCCAGGACCCCCAGCAGCACCCCGATCTGCCGGATGAACATGCCCTTCTGCCGCTCCGTCAGCTGGCTGACGTTGACATCCAGAATTATCTCCACAAGGTTGTTTTTCCTGGGATCTAGGGAGAACGCAGGTAATACAGATCTTCAGAGTTTCTATTTTAACAGCCTGGGTAGAAGGCAGGTTTTTAGTACCTTTCCAGAATGTTTCTGATTTACACAGAACTACGGAATGGCACTGTAGGAAGGGATGCAAGCCACTTCCACAGGTAACATCAAGCAGGGAGAGTCAGCCCCAAAGAACCACAGGAAAATAGAATCACAGCCCCAAAACGTCTGACTTCTACAGTTCTGAGTTGGACTAGACAATCCATTTTAATCCCAGTACACTGTATCCAGAGGGCTGTAGGCAAACACAGTACAGCACAAACCCCAGACTCACCAGGTTTGACCTCCACTGTCGTCCTTTCCACATCACTCTCTCCTTTGGCATCTGTTACTCTGAGGTGAAATGTGTAGGTCCCTTCTACCAGATTGGACAGGAGGAGGACAGGATGATGGTCTGAGTTATTTAAGACTTCCTGGAAGGCAGAACAAAGTAAGTGTGAGGAAACAAAGGATCAGGTTAGCATTATATATAAATATATATCTCATACTAGTGATATCAGGATATCACTACAAGATAACAGCGTAACAACGAGCTTCACATTTCCTCAGGAGCTGTCAGTGCTACCTTGCACTTACTTTTGTGATGCTTTACAAAAGGAACCTCACCCCAGCTGCAGGGCTGCCCTCGTCCCGCGTCCACAAGTAGCTGACAATCCCCTTATCATCAGAGGACTTGGATCCATCCAGCTCTGCCGTGTTTGTGGGCAAGGTGATGACAACGTTACCGGCGATCTTCGCAACGGGCGGCTTGTTTATCTCTAAATAAACAGAGAGAGAGCAGCTGGAGAAAGATCTGGTTATGCCCAACCAGAAATTACTGCATCAGATCTCCTGAGTAACCCAGAAATCCCTGTCTGACCCCAAGGAAGAGAAGGGAAACACTGCATGATTGAGCTGAAGATACTCTTCCTCAGAAGAGGCAAACCTCTGACATAGGGAAGTTCATTTCAGTGCTCTCCACGTTATACTCCTCGCTCTTCCCGTGTCTCTGAGCACAGGTTTTGCTGAACTGCCCAGAGACGTGAGCTCTGCTCGTGGCTGGATGTACCTTCTTTGACGATGACGTTGACGGAGCTTTGGCTCTGCAGGTTCCTCTCATCTTTCACTGTCAGAGTGAACTCGTATGTCCCAACCTGGAGGCCTGTGACAGTGGCAACGCTGCTGTTGGCATTCTCCAGCTTCACACCATCTGGACCCCTAACCAAAGCACAGGGGGGTTGTTCAGTTTTTTACTTTTTTCAGGGGTTTTGCTCAGCTTAAACTTTGCACAGAGCACGGGAGGCAGCCTCACTCCAAACAGGAGGCTCAGGCTCAAGCAGAGTTTATTGGGATGCAAACAGACAGATGGCTGGAAATACAGCGTCCGTGACAAAAAGCAAAATCATGTTCTCCAGTTACAACAAGATAATCCAAAGAGTAAGTGCAGCATTCAGAACAAAAAGCATAATTTCTGGTGGTTTAACACAAAAAGTGGTTCTTTCAGAAAATTGGCTCATGAACTGCATGATGAGTCAATTTTGTAACGAAAAGGTGTAGAGCAAAAATAGTCCTTCATTTATAAGAGCTTTGCACAGACTTTGCATTTGCAAACAGAAAAAGCTACTGCAAGTTGCTCACAGGCTTTTTTCTGAATTCCCTGAAGCATTACAGGGAATTTATAGTCTGAAGAGAAGCATGACAATGAGAAGAGGACACTGAAAAAGCATAAACAAACTGCAAAAGCATCAAGTTCAGGGGCTCTGCAGTTCTTGGATTACAAGAACCAGTCTCTCCATGAGACCAAGACCAAATTCTACTGCTGTGAAGAACACGGCTGAGCCACCACCACAATGAGAGTGGGAGTCAGGCCTAGAGATGAAGGCAAAGCTATTTCTCATGCTCAAACAAAACTCCACCTCTCTCCAATCCAACATAAATCCTTGTCTCATTCAGGTCACTGGCAAAGCTTGTCATGCCCAATGTAACTGGGACCCAACACAAGGGAGGTGTGTGGGGGTGTGTCCTGTTTGCAGTGAAAGATCTGGACACACAAGAACATTCTGGAAGGCGATACACACCGTGTTTTCTCCCAAAGAAAGGAGACTATCTTCTGGTCATCTGAGCTCTTGCTGCCATCTAGAGTGGTGCTGTCCACAGGAAGAGTCAACTCTTTATCTGGACCAGCATCTGCCTTTGGGGGCTTGTTGTTCTCTGAAAGAACATGGGATATTTTTCATACTCATAAAGATGGAGCTCTAAACCCCACCATTAAGAGTTTTTGCTGTGATCCCCAGTATCTCTCTTGCCCACTACCTTCTACTTCAACAGTGAAGTTAGAAGTGGTGAATAATTCCAACTAGCATTTCATTCACACGTGTGCAATAAAATGAGACTGAAACCTAGTTATTCTGAATTTTGCTCTCATTCTCTGAGTACTGCTCCACTTTCCCTGCCCCTGTCCCAGGACTTAGCACTGTGGGCAGACAAAGCTGCTTGGAAATACAATCCTGCAATTATGGTGGGATAACATCAACTAGATTACCCTGGGTAAAATAAGAGAACAGCCTAGAAAGGCAATATTCCTAGAAGCTTTCTTTAGCTCATTTAGCAGCAATATACCAGCTCAGAATGGTCCTAAATTAGAGGAGCTTTTCTGAAAGCAGCACAGAGTTACCATAAGATCTGGAGTTTGCTGGCAGATCGCTGCTCACCTTTAACCCCTGGAATGGAAGCAGCAAAGGCAGGTAAAGGCAGCTTACCTGGCTGGACTATCACAGTGACCTCTGCAGTGGACTGGTGGCCAGCAGAATCAGTCACTATGAGCTGGTAGGTATAATCACCTTCCTGCATCGCAGAGAGCTGCAAGACTGGTGTCCTCACCCCCTGAGAGAAAACATATTCATGGACTAAAAACAATTCTCACTCAGAAGACTCTGATTCTAAAGTAACTATTATCAGCAGATTCCAGGGGGTTATTACCAACTCCTGCTACAGGGGCAGGAGACTGTGCCACTTCAGCATGCAAAGCTCCTACAGCTGAATTTATGCACAGCTACAAGGACACTGCTGGGGGACATAACAAGAGTAATGCCATACAGGCATTTGGGCCTTTTGGGATTCAACAGTTCCCAATTCCAGCAAAACCTCTGGGGAGCACTGTGCAAATCCCACACACTGTGAACCCAATTCATGGACTGTCTTATTCTATATATTTGGCAGCAGTGATAATCTTTGAAAGAAAAATGATGACAAGGAAACAAGTTCCAGCATTTACTACTGAGGATTGAGGAGAGTCTGGGCAACATTAACAAAGTTTAGACTCCAAGGTTCAACTCAGAAGTTCCCATCTCTCTCAATCCTCCTCCTCCATCAGGATTTAAAACTGCACTGATGCAGAAAGGAAAGAGGGTGCCAGTGGAAACCAGCAGCTAGGCTGGTGCACCAGCTCAGCCAGGAAGCCAAACCCAGCTTCACGTGGATTTAATTTTAAGGATATATTTAACCATCATGTGCTTGCTTTGTAGGATTATACAAGACACTTGCTGACAGTCACCTACGAATGGTTCGATTACAGATAAACAGCCAGCTAGTGAAAATCCAGGTGGAAGAGAGGAGACCTGCACTGACCTGCATCTCCATGACCTTGCCCTTGCTGTTGGGGCTGAGCAGCCACTCGTAGCTGACGATGCTGTGATCGTCCGTGCTCTGGTTCCCGTAGAGTGTGATGGAGTTCTGGGGCAGGGTGATCACCTGGTTTGGGCCTGCATTTGCCACAGGGGGATAATCCACTGCCTTGTTCACAGTCAGGTTGGCTGTGGTGGAGTTGCTGGCACCATCCGAGTCCACGACTGTGAGACTGAAGAGAGGGAAAAAGCAAGCAGTGAAGGCTCAGGGTGAGCTCAATACACAACACTGGCTGGGGTTACCTCAAATGCAACACAAGAGTTAGAACTTGAGATACTTTTAAAGGCAGGATAGTAATTTTTTTCAGGAATGAAAAAACCCTGGTAGTTTGAGGCCACTGTTCTTTTCCTGAATAGAAACTTGCCCCAAATGCCCAATTATCAGCCTCAAAGTGATGCAAGAAATTCAAGTCACATCCATCTCTCACTTGAAATCTGCCAAGCAGTTCCAAGGTGAAACACAGAAGTTCATTACTAATCTACACGTGGCCTGGACACAGCATTTCGCCCCCCTGGTCGGCTGGTAGCAAAAATAGAGCTGTTTTTTGATAAATCTAGATCTGAACAGGGATCTGATTAGTTCATACACCAACAGCTAAGAAGGAAACAGTGTTCAGTTATAGGTACTCTGGTCTACCTCAAACAGATCTGCTATGCAGTGATGGACATCACACCAAAATGCAGGCCCAAAGGGAAAACACAGAAACAAACACAAAGGTAAAATCAGCTGCTATCTACTGTATAAAACCATTAGGCCTCATTCACTTATCTGGGCCAAACACATTGCATTTAAAAACTAGATTTGAAGACTGCAATTCTGCCTAAGCCTTTACCCAAAGAGTTTAGATTTGACATTTCAAGAGACATTTTGCAGCCTGACAGACCATTCCTTCCCTTCTGCCATCGTCTTAAACCAGGGCTACAAGTTAAGAATAAGAAGTAGCTGGACAGCTTATCTCTCCTGAAGGGAAAAGCTACAAAACCACCTGAAAGTGCAGCAGCAGAAGAGAACATCACAAAACGGAGTTCTCTCCCTGGTTTGTGTTGGCTTTTCCTTTTTTTAAATCAGATGAACACTTCAGGAATCTCATCCCTTTTACTTTCAGGAGATGAGAACTGCTCGACGGTCCCGGGTGCCACCTACCTGAAGGTGTAATTGCCAGGCACCAGGTTGGTCAGTGTGAGGATGGCAGTGTCACTGGACACCTTCTCCTCCCGCAGGGGACCCTTCAGCTCTTCCCAGTGGTAGCTGACAATTTTATCATCATCAGTGCTCTCTGTTTTAATTAGGGAAGAAAACACATGTACAAGGAGCTGGAAAATGCTGCTTCTCAGACCCCACATGGTCAGTCTCTACTTCAGTCCTGGGCTTAGTGGGCAAAGGCATTTTTGGTCCAAGCCCAGAGTCTCTGTTATGCTCAGACACCCAAAACTGTAAAAAATCAATGCTAGTTGGGGGTCAGACAACCTGAATTTATTACAAGAAACTCCTGGAAAGCTCTAGTGCAAGCCAGGATTACTGAAGGTGATAAGTCAGTAACTAATATGTCTGAAGCTTAACGCAAGAGCCCAGTAATTTTGACTGGCAGTAATTATTTTTTTATTCTAAGCAGCAAACTCTAGAGCTTTTCCTTATTTAGGAGATGGGCTCAGGCCAGTGCCCTTCAAAAGGGAACACAGAGAGGTGCTGTCGTGTGTGTTCCCCCCTCCTGGCAGGACAAGTCGATTCTTTTCAGTGAACTGTGTTGGAGAGTGTCACAGCTTCTCTTAAACTTTGTGCAAACGGCCAGCCCAGAACCAAACACAAAGCCCAGCCTTAAAGCTGCTCTTAAAGCTGCAGGTACTCACGGCTGCCGTCGATAACCGTGGAGATGGTTGGCAGCGAGATCTCCTGGAACTGTGGGGACACGATGGCAACGGGAGGCTGGTTCACCCGGGGCTCTGCAAGGACAACCCAGCTTCACCAGGGCACTCCAGGCACAGCCCGACACACAGCCCAGCCAAGGAGCTGTAAAGCTATCAGCGACTGTGATCCGTGCTGTCAGCAAGTTCTACACCAGCCCGGGCAGTCACTGCCAGCAAAAGGGATTTAAAGCAGCAAGGAGGTGAACTGCCACCACACCAGTGCTCTGCATCAGCTCGCCCACACTGGGTCAAGCAGTCAAGTACAGACCATTCTAACAGAGCAGCATTCTAACCTGTAGCTTCTTGCCAAAGTTTGGCTGCTGCTCTGAAAAATGAATGGTTCTGCTGCATGCTGCCAGCTGCAGAGTCACTGCTTATAAGGAAAGGATCATTCACAGCACCCAGAAGGCCAGCCATGCACTCCTGCTAATTTAGAGAGTGTAAGAGCCCTTCTTTGCCCACAAAGGTGGGAGAAAAAGAGTTGCTGAAGTGTGCAAAACAAAGGGGCTTTACTGCAACCTGTGGTTGTCTCTTTACACAGGCCATCTAAAAAGTGAGACAGTCAGCACAAGCTCCTGTATCTCCATCAGCTCATCTCCAAACCACGTCTTACAGTAAGGAATGAAATTTGACTTAACCTGCCTGTGGTTGCAAATGATATTCCTTACTGGACAGGGCAGAAAACAACCTCCAAAGGAGTTTCCAAGCTCTGGCTTCCCTTCAGTTTTCACTCCTGCTGCTGTAAGGTTTTTGCCAGGCTGCAGCTAGTTTTTATGGAAGCAATGGCCTTCCCGGGTGAGGTGTTTGCTGAGTACTTCTGTATCAGTATTTCAGCTCTTTTATTGACTGGCTGGCCTGATGCAGTACAGCAGAAATAGCTGTGTATTACCAATAGCTTCCCATCTCAGGAAATGACTTAATAAATATATATATATATATACACACACTGAGTTGAGAGCACAACGAATTTTCACTACGTTAAACCACAGTCGAGTTAAGTAAGCAAACTCTACGATACAAATGCCATGGCTTGTCAGAGAGAGGTGAAGTTAAGGAAAGACTCAGTCCCCCCACTCACTTGGATTCACTGTTACATTCACATATCCCTCTCCGTGTGCGTTCTCCCCGTCCACGACGACTTTGAACTCGTACAGACCAACAGTCAGCTGGAAGCAAACACAAAGGATTATTCACCAACAGGCTGGCAGCACCTTGTCAGGAGCTATTGGAAGGTCCTGTGCTTTGGCACACAAGCAGGCAAACAATTATCCTTCAGCCTCTGCACACACAGCAAAGGATGGTTTCCAGGCCAAAATGGTATTATTCGTGTTTTAGTTCACAATGGCTATGCAGAGAAGACTCATATTTCTCTCTGCCATGGGATTGCCAGTCAAGCTTTATTTTCCAGCAACAACAGGCAAACAGAAGAGGGATAACAGAGATTAGATCAGGTCGTCTGGCCACAGGAATCTGTACTAGCAGATTGCATTTGAGATGAGAAAGGCAGCATGTAAGAAGAAAATCTCTCCTTGTGTATTTTTACAAATGAAAGTGTTTCTTCTCTTCCTTCTATGAGCCAGTGACCCCTTCCCCATTCACTGCGGAGCCAAAATGAGAGGGGGAAGGACCAGATGCTGGACAACAATCATGACTCCCTAAAGGCTGAAATCCTGACAGAGACAGGCACACTCCTTTTGAAGGGCGTTGCTCTGCATCATATCCTGACTGAAGCCTGTAGATTTTTTTACAATGCAGCACAATCCAAGATGCTCAAATGAATGTCTCAAATACAGAACTGTATATTCACAGTACCAAAGCCATTTCCTTGTTAAGAATCCCCGTGTACAGGAACTGGCAACCCTTTCCCTGGTGGAGCTCGTCTAAGAGCAGAGCCAGGGACATGCTACAAGATATTCCGCTCATTAATGGGAAGCAGCAAGTCCCCTTTTCAGGGGGCAGTACAAGGCTCAGACCTAACCAGACCAGCACACAGTTCCAGGAACATTCCCACCCCTGTGTCCCTGCTAAATTGTGCCATTTGTGTGCCTTGTCACACTGCTTGTAGGCAGCTTGTTACATCCTGAAATCAATTGATTCTTTCCCTCATGCCAGATCAATCTCCTTTTTCTAAGAGCCTTAGAAGAGGGCTTGCAGTCAAGCGTTGGCTGCCTGCCCATCATGCAATTTCCTGCTCATCCTGAAATCCCAAACAAGTCTTTTCCTGGCTGCCAGGGTCCCCATCTTCTCCACTTGGCATTTAGCACAACAAGATACAAAGAAGCAAAAGCTTTACCTTAGACAACTTCAGGGTCTGTGAATGCTTCCCTGCCATTTCTCCACTGTAGTCTTTTGGATGAGTAATCAATTCCCACTCATAGGAATATGTGGTTCCTTAAGAAAAAAAGGTCCAGATGTTTATTTTCAAAGCCTGCCTTTCTGCCATGCTAAAGAACTGCAAAGGTATTAAACATTTACAAGGCACGTTCTGCTACACTACGGAGAAATGAGACAGCCTGGAGTTTGGGTTGCGGCTATTTGGGAATATACCCAGGAAAAGAGACAATCTGTGCTTCTAAACTCATTTACTCTGGAGCCAAAACCCATCTTTCAGCCTCTAAGGCCATAAAGAGCTTTGGAACAATCATAGCTCCAGGACAGTAAGAGAGAAAAGCCTTATCATGCTCTCCAATCCTGCAGACACAACATAACAGTGGTTTTTGAACTGGAATGAATCAATCCCTGCTGCTGCACAACACGACCACACCTGCCTCTCCTCTGCAGCTCCCACTGTGGACAGAGTTAAGATAAGAACTTCACAAATATCTGCCAACAATTTGCATGACGAAATGAGCAGTGTACAGAAACGTGTTCCTCAGCAGGCCAACCCCCCAAAGCAGATTCCAATCCACCAAATGAGGGACCCCTCGCTAAGACAGCTCAGTTCCTATCAGCAAACATCAAGAATGGATGCTGAAGATCCACTGCTTCCTCACACACCACTTTAAGAACGTGCCATCTCCCAAACCTCATGGTTTTGTAGCCCTTTCTGGTTTCTTGTGTCCCACTATTTTCTTTAAGAGGCACCATGAGGTAACAGCAGAGAACGACCAATTCCTACAGCAAAGCGTTCTCTGACAAAAGGCGTCTTCAAGACTGTCCTTATTTAATGCTGTATCTAAGGCCTGTTTTCCATTTGGCATTCCAAGCCCTTAGCAGGATTCCCAGGGAAGCCTTACGAGGTGGTGGTTCGGGAAGCACGAACGCGTTCAGCTGCACTTCGTTCTTTGGCAGGGTCACTTCGACGCTGTCTCCGGCAGAAACCACCAGCTCCTTCACAACTGACGGGGACAAACACATGGTTGGAAGAGGAACAGGAAAGAAATTAAAGGCGTGCAGAAACCCTCTTTGGTTTCAGAGTTTATGGAAGAAAACCCAGCTGCCAGCGGTGTATTTTGTAAACATCCTGTCCCCCAGCACAGCTCCCTTTTCTGGGTTTGCTCTCCTTGTTAATCCAAAAGGGGGTTTATAATTTTAGGACAAGCCCAAAATTATTCAGTCATCTCTCTCTTTGCAAATACTGAAATGTGACCCTCGGGCCCTGCACAGGGGAATCTCTTCACCCAGGTCCAGCAGGATGGGGAGGGTTTTACCTGGCAGGTTTTTGGCACAGAACCCGGCTGCAGACACAGCAAGACAAACACTGTTTCCAAACTGCAATTCCAGAGCTTCACAAATATATGAAGAATCCACAGAATTTCTTTTCTGAAGAACTGCTTGAGGGCTAAGAGAATCTTTTAAAACCCGCATAGCTGCCACACTGGTTATGGAAGCTCAAAATACAAACCTGGTCCTTTTATTTATATTTTCTTTTCCACCCCCGCTTAAGAATTTTCTTGCCATTCCATTTCAAATAAGCTGACAGGTAGTTTGTTTCAAAAGACTACAGAGTAACCTTGAAAACTATGGCTGGTGACACACTTCTTCTGCGCTTTATTAGCATTAAGGTAACCAGAAAGTAGACCACATTTCTTAAAAGCACCTCTCAGCCTCCTCATCCTCCCCTTCCCTTCCCATTTGCTTTGTCTATTTATCACTGGGCCTCGGAATTATGCACAGAAAACAAGAAGTAAACTTGCTTTCCCTAGTTTGACCCTGTCAAAGACAATGTTTCAGAGACAGGCATAAAAAATTCAAGTGAAAAAAGATGGGGAAAAAGTCCTTAAACATTTAGCCTTTCTTCCATCTTTATTATCTATTATCTATCTACTTATCTATTATCTATCTTCCATGTTCATTAGCTACTGGAATTAACCATCTTTTTTTCCACTCTCAATTACTGCAGATTGTGGGATATTATAACTCCATCAGTCTTTCAGCTGCAAAGAGTTCCAAGGCTAAAAGAAATGTGATCTCAGTAGGAAAAAATAAAGCCAAAACCCAGATAAACAGACAAAAACCTTTGGAAAAACTACCTTTTACATCATCTTTGCATTGGTTAGCAAATCCAGGAGACCCTGGCTATGTTATTCTTCCAGCATAAGCCAGTGAAGATGTTTAAAGTGTATTTTCCAGTTTTAACTGGGGTAAGCCCTTAAAAAAAATATTACTTGTTAGCACGAGCAGCCAATGAGCTTCCTGCCAAAAACATCTCTGGATTCAGTGCTTCCCTTAACACTTTCCATCTGTTCCCTTGTAAGGGAAAGGAACCCTAAATTCAAAAGAAATTCAGCTGTGAATACTTCAGCAAACTGGATTAACTGAATTCTGAGCCACCACATGACCAGTACACACCGTTCCCTGTCCATATTCCACCCCTACAGGGAGAGCTGATGGCCTGGGTGAGGGAACAGAGCTGCCAAAGGGCATTTTGGCTTTCATACATTTTCACCAGTCTGTTTTAGGAAACAGCAGTGTGAACAGAAACATGCCTCTGCTGCAGAGCACAGCGTGGGCTGAGAGCCAAGTACACCGTTCTCCACGGCTGAGCTGTGCAGTGACAGGGACAGAAAATAATCAGTTACCCCCCTTTTTGAGCAGACTTTTATTTCAGCTTGACATGATCGACAGCAGCGTGCCAAGGCTGCCCGAAGAACACTTCCCAGAACTCTGTCCTGCATCACCTCTCAGCTTTCCCTTTGGGAATTAAGACATCCCCATTACTTTCCAGCTGTCCTCAGATGCAGATTTATGATGCCCAAGTCCCATTCCCAGCCCTCAGGAGTTACCGGGGTCTGACCAGCACGTGGGCTGGCACAGAGATCCCAGTGCTTTCTCCAAGGTACCAGAGTTATCTCTTATCTTTCCACGCTGCCACAGCTTGTCACCAAACCCTCAAGAGGTGGCATGTGCCGGAGCCCTGCGTGTCCTCACCTGGCGTGGTGGCAGCAGTGCTGGGGGACACAGCAGTGCTGCTCTGGGCTGTAGGAACACTGCCATTTGTGGGAACTCCACTTGGCACAGAAGTAGCTGCCTGTGTCTTGGCTGTGCTTTTCACTGGCATGGGGTTGACCGTGGGCAGTGCCTCGGAGGGGTGAGGCTGGGCCAGAGCATCATCACTGGCATGCCCAGGCTTCTCAGTCTTCCCTGGGGATGTCAAGCCCTGGGCCACAGGACTGGAGAACGTAGCCAACACTGATGGTTCTGGTGTAGATGTTCCTGGGTGGATCTGTAAAGGAAAAAGTTGTCTTATTTTGACTCGAACATCGAACATCAGTTCTAAGTTGCCCTTCACCTCCTCCCCACTTTGGGAGGCTGAAAAGTCCCCCGTTTGCTTTTCCCAGAAGCAGGATTTTTTACTGTTTCCTTTTCTGAACTCTTTCTCCATATTATTCCTCCACAGCTAACAGGACACTTCTAGTTCAGCTGGACATCAGTTAACACCAGATCTAACTACAGCAGTACCAAGGCTGTTGATGTGGCAAATACATCAGAAGATCCATGTTCAAAACTGCAGTGAGTGGAGCTACGAGAACAGAGAGGTGGGACAAGACAGACCCCAAAAACAGGGACCAGGAACTGGAGTTCATTTGTTTTGGCTGTGATTTCCTTTTCCCAAAGCCATGCAGTTGGCCAGCACGAGGCAGGAGGATTGCAATGGCATTTTTATGTAATAATGGGATCGTTGCAGCAAGAGGAAATTTATTTCAGAATCCCTCTTCAAAGCAAGGTGACCCGACACAGCTCCCTGCCTGCAGGCCCCGGGAGACGCTGCTGGGCCAGGGAGTGCAGCCGGCGGGCACAAAGTTTCCTCACGTCCCCTCAGGATGAGCCACTTGATTGAAAATGATCAGAGTGGCAGGAACAATTTCCTTTCTTTCATCAGAAAATTCCTTTTACGGGACCTAGCCCCATTCCAGTTCCTTGCCTGACAGGCAATACTCTTCACAGTTTACCCTCCACCGTGAAGTCCATGTGTGTAGCACATTTCATTGCTCTAACTCTATTTTGAGAACATCTGCTAAATATTTAAAATGGAGCAATTTACCATCTTTGACTCAGAAAGTGCTCTGGAACTGTATTTTCCACCACTACTCCCCATTAGAGGGGTGATCAAAAGCTCGTTTTGGAGGAAATACTCTCAAGCTTGTTGGCACTCAGTCCAGGAAACAGGAACTGGGACAACACTTGAGCCCATGGTGGGCAACATCCTGGTCAGTTAATGGGCCGGGCTTTAGAAAACATTAACTGTTGATTGTAAAAATAAAGCTGTGGTGCCCACACTGAGCAGCCACGCCAGGAGCAGCAGGGAAGGCACTGAAGGCTTCTCTGCAGGGTTGGGTTTTTTTTTTTTCTCAGCCTTGGGCAAATAATTTTCTCTTGCCATATCTCAGCTCACTTTCAGTCTAAGACTTTAAACCAATTGTTTGATTAACATCTGAGCTTTATGAAGCAACAAACCAAACACTATTTGTTAGTATTACAGACATAAGCCGTTTTTCTTTACTTGGTTGCTTGTTAACCGGCTTCCTTTAACAAAAGTGTGGATCCTCTGGAATCCACGCAGGCAAAGTCTGGCAGGCTGCCCTTCATGGGTGGCCTCAGGGCAGCTGGCTGTCCCAAGGTGCATCATCTTCCACCCACTCTTAACTGGCTAGCTCAGGGGACTGACTGCCTTTCACCAAGATAAAGCTGGAAACCGCAGCAGGACAAGAGGAGCACAGCCAGGCAAGAACTCAGACACGCGAGACAGACTCTTTAGGAAAGGCACAGGAGAACGTCTCCATGATTTCTTACCACTACCGAACCCTAACCCTTTTCCTTCTCAAGAATCAACCCAGAAGGGTCACAGGAAAAACAGTCACAGACACCACATTGGAGACCCACATCCACCCCCTGGCCACAGCAGAGTCCCCACTTTGTTTGGTACTATTTCCAGTGAGCTGGAGGCTTCCTTAACTCACTTCTAATGCCTAAAAAAACCCCACTTTACACTTAAGAGAGATCCTCTTCCTTCCAAAAGTCTTAAGATGAATTGACAGCCAAATGTCTGTGGAGAGCTTGAATTAGATAAGCTTTGCCTGGGGCAACATAACAGTCAAAAATGCCTCTAATGCTTTCGAGCTGAGACATTTCTTATCTTTGCTCCATAACTCGGAATTCTTTAAAGCAAAGAACAGGATTTCATTCTTGGGGATAAACAAGAAGGAGACTAGAAGTTTGCCAGCTGTCCTATCTTATTAGCTTAGAAAATAGGGAGAAGTAGCACATTGGCCTGAGCGAATGCAGACTGTTGATTCCACCCCCTAAATGCCTTTGGCCTGGGACAAATGACCTGACCTCCTCGTCTAAGAGCCCTGTGTCTGTAAGATGGACTAGAGTGGGATGTGCATCAGAACCCACACTGAGGCTAGGTTACTTGAGAGAAAAATACCTATGTTCCAGAATTTTCTTTCTTTTTTTTTTTTTTTTTTTAATTTAAATGGGTCTGGTCTGAATTTACAAAATAGGTTCTTTTCAGCTTAAATGGTGCCACACCTTAGAAGACTCTTAAGACACAAAAATGTGGGTAATGTCACAAACTATCAGAGTTAGTGCTGGCAGTGAAGAGAGACCTTTCCTTGTTCCTCATGGACTAAAAAGCACCCAGCACTAGCAGGAAGTGTGGCAGCAGGAGCCCAACAGGGGGTTTGATGTGAGGGCAGGAATGAGCTCTCTGGCTCTGTTGCAACAGTCCTGGCTCCAGCCTTTCCCAGTGTGCCTGCAGAGCTGCTGCAGTGCTGCTGCAGCCCTGCTCACCAGCAGTGCTGCACTTCAATACTTCTCCTGACTGGCTATTAAATGCATTGTTATGTTTTAAAATTGACACGTAATTCTACAACGAGGCAGAAAAAAGTGCCTGGAAAATGTCACTCACTTTAAGGAAAAGCACAAATTTCTCTTCCTTAGTTAAGGGCTGAAGATGCACTGTGGTTTACCCTGGTTCCAAAGCAGAGGCACAGTAAACCCACAAATTAATGCTCACTGCACATTAGCAATGCCATCGTGGGTGGCTGAGGAGCCATCAGAACTGCAAGAATAAAATTAAACCCACAGGGCAATGTTTTCCCCAAACTTTCCCTTGCCTTCTGCCTGAGTCTGTAAGAGTAAAGGAAAAGATTTGCCTTCCACAAATTAAATGCTCATCAACAGCAGGGGAGAATATGCATATTCATTTCTCTCTCCCCTTTCAGGGAGGAGTTAAGAGTCACTTTGATTTCGAATGTCCCTTCCCACTTCTGGTCTTTGGTGCTCCCAGGTATGAACAGTCACCATGATCCAGAACTCTCCCCACCTTCCAAACCTTCCCAAAGAACAGAATTAAACACCCAGCATTCACCTCCATGGACTGGGCCAAATTCTCCTGATTTCAGTGTGTGTGTAACTTTGTTTTGCCCCACAACCAACCCAACCTGGAAAGCCTCCCTCCTGCCAAGGCTGGCTGTGTCCCAAGAACACAGCCTCCAGTGTTATATCCTTGGCCTAAATTAAACTGCTCCTGGATCAGGAGTGCAAGGACAGCTGCAGAGCTGGCTTTGTATCTTGCAGGTAAAATTGGATGGTTCAATAATCCAGGAATTAGCCCAGGTGGATATTTTAATCCTTCTACCTCCTCAAAAACTCTGTCCTAAACCTTAAAAATCTGACTGCCTGGAATTCCATCACAGCCAATATATTTTAGTAAGTGTTTATTTTGATGGAACCTGCATTTTGTTAAGAGATATGGACTTTCTTAAATGCAAAAATCATCAGGGAAAATAAAAACCTTTCCCCAGCACACATCCAACAGTGCACACTAATGACAGTGGGAGCACTTCCTAAAGATGGGAAATCCTGGATACTCAGCAATATTCAGAAACTGATTCTTGCATGTAATCTAATATTTGCAGCCAGTTTACTAGACAGGCACTGGACAGTAATAATGACAACTCAGAATGCAACGCTGACAGGCAGGGAGATAGAACAGCCATTACCCAAGAGCAAGAGAAGACATTTGAGAGTGGCTGCGAAGACGTCTCCTCACACGTGTAACAGCTGAGAGAATGGGGTCACCCTGCACAGCTCAAATATTAGCAGGAGGAAAGAACAGGGAGGGTAGAAGTGCTGCAGCATTGCAGTGGAGAGGGAAGACTGAGCTCTTGAGTCAGCCCTAAACCCTGTGGGGTTCTGGAAAACCAAACATTTGTGAGGTTTTGGTGCCTGATTTCACACACCGCCCAGGCTGCCCCAGAGCTCTGTCCCTTGGCTGCTGGCCACATCCTGCTCCAGGGTGGTGGCTGAGGCCAGTCCCAGCCCTACCTGCAACCAAGGTTTGAATACAGGGGGAGAAACGAATTCAGTCACACCTCCAGAGCCAGAGGCATCGGGTTTGTACAGTGTCAAGTCCTTGAAACACAGCAAAAGCTATTTAAGGAACAGTTTCACCAGGTAAAATTCTTTTTACTTCACCATTACGAGTGCACGGGCTTTTTTGTATGATAAGGCTCAAAAAGTTACCTACAGATGTAAAAACACAAACATCACTTGACAATTCAAATGTGCCAAATTCTCTTCAACATAGAGATTTACTGGTTTAACACTGTGTGTGTTTGGAGGAGAGACTAAACTGATTTCATTCACGCAGTGCCAAGGTAAGCTTTGGTGGATTTCAGAAACTGAAGCATTCTTCAAAAAGAGAACAAAAATGTTGGCAGTAAGAGGACAACTCAAGCAAGCAGACTGACATCAAAGTGCACTGGGAGCTCATGCATGAGTCTATAAAATAATATATTTAACTGCCTCAATTCAGCACTCAAAGGAAAACAGCTTATTTTATTGTGTGGATCTAAAGAGGCACTTTTACAGGTAACAGTTTTTAACTCCCAGACACTTCCCACTGGTATTACATCCCACCTTTTCCTTCTCCCCTGGCAAGCATGTTGTGTGATTACACAGATGATAAGCATTATTATGGACCCCATCTCCCATCACCTTCCCAAAGACAGTTTATTCCAGATAAGAAAAGCGGGGAGGGGGGAACCCCACCCTCAAAAAACCAAACAACCCCCAAACTGTTGGCCTTGCCTTGTTGACAGGAGGCTGAGCACAGGTATCCTGAAAAGGTATCCCATCACTTGGGCAGTTTTAAGCCAAACTCTACCTCAAGCCAGACAATTGCCCCAGGCAGCCCCACGCCAGCCCCAGTAATCACACTTACCTGGGGCACGTCACCCTCGGCATCCCTTGACCTGTTCACATTATTGCTCTTGGCAGGGCTTCTGGGGTTCTGTGTTCTTGGATTCTGTCCATTTTGCAGCAACTCTTGCTTCAGATTTTCTTTCTCAGGAGCAGCCCTGGTTGCCACTAAGTGCCTCAGCACCTGATCTTTCAAGCGCTCCCTTTCCCTCCAGCGGCTGCTGGATTTGCTGCCCTTGTGGCTGGAGCTCACTGCTGGATCCCTGCTCAGGAATTCCACCCTGCCACCTGCCAGGCTCCGCTTCTGGAATGATCTCCGCAGTCTTTCCTTCCTCTGGATGGGCACGTCCCAGTCCAACCACTTGTGAAACAAGGTCTTCACGTCACCCTCCATCTGAAGGTCTAACAAGCGCCCTGTGCTCTTTGATTTCTTTAAAAACACCAAAGCGGAGTCCGACAGGCCTGTCCTGCTGGGCTGACACGTGCCAGGCACGGTGCAGTTCACCTGCATGCACATGTTTTCCAAGAACCAAAAGGCATCACAGGTGGGGCGCTGGCAGCAGGCGGCCTGGCAGGACTGCAGGGTGTGGAGCCCTTCCAGAAGCTGCAAGTGGTGATCTGCCCACGATCTCAAACGGCCACCAAGCACGATCTTCGCCGGCTCACACTTAGATCCGTTCCACTTTGCTTCTGGGAAACGGAGGGCGAGACAAACACACAATTCTCAGTCCTTTAAAGCAGTGGACAGTGGATTCTCATCACTCGTGTCAAGAGGAATTTAGGGCACTGGAGTAACGTGGTAAACTTGGGAAGTTGTTACACCTTCTAGAACAGGGGTCTGCAAGGCATAGCCCCACCACCTGCTCCACCAGCGTTTCTCCTTACAAAACCCCAAACATTTGACATAATTTCTGTTAAGAGTCAGGTTACTTCAGGCCTCAGCTCCGCAGTAAAGCAGCAACTGCTTTGCATATGGATTTTTTTTTTCCTTAGCATGAAAATTTAGAGTGCTTGCAGGGATCAATGGATTAAAGGCTTCCAAAATTCAGAGCTCTGCAGATTAAGGACTCCCTAAAAATAGCCTAATGACCTATGGGACTGTTACACTTGTGCTGTGTTCAGCATCCAAGGGATAATAGGTCACTAGAAGATTACTTTACAAACCATGTTGCTGGACTGGGAGTAGTGCAGCTGGAGAACATGCTGCAGATCTGGCTCCCTGCCTGTCAGGAATGGAGTTCTGAACACAACACAAATGGGAAACTATTAAAATAAAGTCTGAATTTAAATTAGAATATCCTGATCGAGAACGCACCCAACATGAGTAACCAAGTCATGTGGGAGCAGAGCTCCCTGTGGGTGTCTGAACCCACCACTGTGCAGAAGGGGGAGAAGCCCCTCACTCAAGCAATGCAACATGTAAATGAAACTCTGCATATGTTCAGCAGCCAGAGGAGTTGACATCAGCACCTTTAAAATCCTCAGCACCCTTGTCACACCCCATCAACACAGGGCACTTCCTTGGAGAGGGAGCAGACAGGGAACCTCACACCTGAAATGTTGGACTGACAGTCCCTGAGAGCCCCGTGTCACAGGCACTGCCAGGGACACCCACCTGGCACCACTATCATGGGTCTGGAATCAGAAGGGAGTATGGAATGTGTGTACACTCCAAACCCAGGTGTATGTACACACATGCACTCTCCACACTTGAAGAAACAACAACAAGAATAACACCATTCCTGTGAATTCCAACAGGACCTTATCCTGTTTTGCCTAAAAACCTCACTTGCTGTTAAAGGTGAAGCACTGTCCCTAATATATCCTGTGCACAAGGGAAATGTGCTGCTTCCCACATCCCTAAAATCCCTCCTCCTCCTCGACCACTGCTCATCCATCTCTCCTCAGATGTCAGCCCTGGCTCGCTCTCAAATTAAGGCTTGATACAGTGTCAGTGAAATTCAGCAGCAGGTTCTGGTACCAGGCTTAGAACTGAAGCACACAAAGAATGGGGAATATTTAAGAGAAAAATGTTCCCAGGGAAGATATCCCTTGCCACTACGTAGCACAAGTGTTATATTTATTCCCCGAAAATGTAAAGCCTGAATCCCTGTACGCATCTCCTCGACGTGCCAGAGCCACGACTTAGCTCAGATGACACAACACTACCATGCTGAGAGCATTCTGCTAAAACAAGATTTGAATAATATTTTTACCAGATTTCATTTCCAGAACTCTGCTAATGCCCAGCTGGGATGTGTTTATTTGAAATTAAGCAATATAGTTTCTGAATTGCTGTACACAGACAGCTTAAAACTCAAATAACTCTCAGGAATGACTGAAGTGAACAACTCCCAACACGCCCACCAGCACTCCAGAAGTGCATTTTCCACAGAACTATACTGATTTTCACTTCTCATTTTCAAGTTTCATGGTCTTTGGTGGGCATCAAACATTCAGGTAGCTCTAAGTGCCTTCTAAGAAGGCAGAGCTCCTGTGACTACACTTGCACTTCATTCTGGAGAGCAGGAACTTCATTTAACCTCTGGAAAGCAGGGACATCCCCGAGGATGAGTTCCCCCCGAAGTCCAGCAGTACACAAGTCACAAGACACACACACAGGGGGTGTGCTCAGTCACTTCTTCATATTTGTCTTGCGCTACCAGTGCAGAAAACACTGCTCTTCCCTGGGACTCGGGAGTTCCTGTCCCAGGCATGCAGCTCCCAGCTCAGCTGAACAGCAGGGGAATGGAACACAGAGGAACAGCTTCTATTAATAATCTCAGGTTCACAGACCTGCTCAGGCAGTTGATCCTGCCTGATATCGGATTAATGATTACAGACTCGACTCCGTGGACTTTTTAAACCCGCCACACGTCAGCCAGTTATGTCAACACAGCTCCCCTTGCGTAACTCCACACGGCCACGCTCCTTTCTAGGCAGCCATAACTTCTCCTCAGGTCCACGGACTTCGCTGCCTGAGCAACACAAACAAGCCCAAAACAACAAAAACTCTGCAATGGAAAAGGTGTCCACATCAGGGCAGCTATGTCCATATAACTGTATTTATGCCTGCACATGCAACGGCCTTAATTTAACGGAACTCTCATTCACGTAATGGTTGGAATTGATGATCTCAGAGGTGTTTTCCAACCTTAACGACTCTGTGATTCCTGGTTTTAACTCTACCAAGCAGAACAGCTCTCAAACACACCAGCATGTGCCAGAACACCCTCTAGGAGTGACACAGGAGCTCCAGTTCGGAACTTCCAAGAAATTACTAAGGACAGAAAATGCACACAGGACAAGGTAACACGCACCACCCAAGCACACAGTGCCCAGAACCCTTTGCTAAGACCAGGAACACAAATATGTCTTTCCAGGTACTAAATAAGCTTATTAAGGTCACACAGCTCACTAACTCAATTAAATCTGCCACTGGGAACTGTCCAGGAAGGTCCAGTGAGACATCAGGGATGCTGCAACAGCCAGGAAAACACGTCCACATCACTGGGAAACAAAGCAAAACCCCATTCCCAAACCAAAGACCACAGAATCCACTACGAAAACCTCCATCCAAGCCACTAACTTGGTTATTTACTTGAGCAGGTTGCTTACTCAAGTTTGAGCAGGAAATAAAAGAAACAAACAGAACCATTGCCTACAGGCAAATAAAGATTATTGACACACTGTGCTTGGGGCGAGAGTTAAACATCTGAGGGCCAAAAAACATTCCTGCCTTTTGAATTTGCTGTTAGTATTCCTTAGAATGTTTTCCAGATTATGCTTTGTTCCATTTGGAAAAAAAATAAGGTCAGAGAAAGTTCTCTCTGAGATACAGGTTACACTTTAGAGAGCTCATTTACTAACTGGTAAGGGTGAGGTTTTGATTGGTTTTGGTTTAAAAGAAACCATTGGTTTTGGTTTTTTGGTTTAAAAAATCAATTAAAGAAATCAAAATAACAAAGCTACAATGTGTACTAACAAACCATTTCACTTTCAGAATATTTTAAATGAGCGAGAGGGATAAATATCATACAGAACCACACACCCAGTCCCAGAGAGAACAGCAGACTCACCTGCTGAGGAGCACAAGGCACACAGGCAAGTGCACAGGCAGAACAGCTGCACAATTCCCAGCTCCCTCACAACTTTTCCCAGGCAGTATCGTGACAGGAATCGGGTGCTGATGCTGGACTTGGCTTCCAACCTCTTCTCCATGGCCTCTGTGGGCAGCAGCAGGGTTCTAGAAACATGGAGGGCACGAAATACAAACCATCCCCTGGCAGCTGAAATGCTCCTGCACAGATCCAGCGGCAGTGCGAAGGGCGCCGGGTGTCTGTGGTGGAAAAGGAACGTCTAATCTGCTGTGATTAGTCCAGCTGCTGCTAAGGAACTATCAATGTCTGATACCAAAATGAAATCTGGGCTGGCACAGCTCGCAGCGCTGAGTGCAGAGGGCCTGTCCCTTGTGACTTCCTGCCCCAGACCCCATTTCCCCATCTAATACCACAGTCCCCTGGATTCCAGACGGGCATTGGGGAAGTTTCATTTCAAACACGCCCCAGGAATGGACACGGCAGCAGCAGCACGAGGGGAACACAGACAAACCCAGCACATCTGCCCAGCGGGCATTAACCCTGTGGGTTAGGGTTATGCTGTTACAGGGAATGCTCTAAGAGGGAACCAGACCCACCAGCGCGGCTCAAACACTCAGCGCCTGCTACACCGCGAGGAATCTCACTCAAACCTTCCTCAGCAGGGCAGGGACGGCCAGGGGAGGAAAACTCCGTAAGGGGAGACGCGAACCCGCGGCCGCTCCGCCAACAGGTCCCTGAGGAAACTTTCCGCCCCCTTCCTCAGCCCCCGGTCCCACACCCGCCCCGGAGCCCCTCTGGCCGGGCCCGGGCCCCGCGGGAGGGGGCAGCGGGAGGCTGCTACGTACCAGGGGCTCATGGCGAGGCTCAGCGGCTCCTCGGCGGTTCTTCAGGCGGGCGCCGGGCCCCGGGCGCGGCTCCAGCGCGGCGGGCCCGGGGGCAGCGCGGCCTCCCGCC
>VXAY01003078.1:1118567-1129220 GCA_013399855.1 Oxyruncus cristatus | reverse complement strand
CGGGGCCCGCTTGCCGCAGCTGCCCTCTCTCAACCAGGCGCCCTACGGCTCGGCGCCACCGCTCTGCCACACGCCCGCCGCCGACTTCCAGCCGCCCTACTTCCCCCCGCCGTACCCGCAGCCGCCGCTGCCCTACCCGCAGGGCCAGGAGCCCGGCTACCCGCACCTGGCGGACCCGTACGCGGCGCTCAGCCCGCTGCACCAGCACCAGCAGCCGGCCTGGCCCCCCCAGCGCGGCCGGCAGGACGATCCGGGGCTGCTCTCGCAGACCCACCGAGCCCTGGGGCTCGACCCCCGCCGCGAGTACCCCGCCGTGCCCCGCCTGCTCCACGGGCTGCCCGACGGCAGCCACGGCCTCGCCGACGGCCCGCTGGGCCTCCACGGCCTCGGCCACCACGGCATCGAGGACATCCAGGTACGAGGGGACGGCGGGAGCAGCGGGAGGGTGCCGGGGTGTGGGGGGCAATGGCCGATCCCGCCGCCTCTTCTCCCGGGGGCTCCCAGCCGGGACAGGTCGAGCCCCGCGGCGTCCGTACGCCTGGGTAAGCAGGGCCTCCGCGCTGGGATCTCCGTTACCGGGGCTTGTTCGTGCCAGAACGATTCCTCCCGGCCGGGGGCAGCGAGAGCATCGCGCCGGGGCCGCACTGTCCCGGTGCCCGGGAGCCGCCGGCTGACGGCTCTTTCCTTGCTTCTTTCAGGCCGTGGACGACGGCGGGATGAACCTCCTCGATCAGTCCGTGATCAAGAAAGGTAAGAGCGCGGCGGTTGCGCGGGACACGGCACCGGGCCGGGCTCCACGCCCGTTCCTGCCCTCGGGGCTCCCCCGCGTCGGGTTCTCCGCGCGACCGCCGTCTGGCGGGGCCGCCCCCCGCCCGTCGGGAAGGGCTCGCTGCTGTTCCTGGCGAGACCGAAACGAAAGCGGCGGGTCCCGGTGGGTCAGCGCGCCCACCCGCCCCCGGCCCGCGGCGCTCCCCGGGGCGGTACCGCGGCCGCCGCTCCTCCGCGGTACCGGGCACCGAGGGAGCCGGACGGGCGAATGTGGTTGTCGCGGAGCCCCGGGGCCCTCCCCGCCGGCGGCCGCGGACGGTTTGCACGGGACGCCCCGGGGATGCCCCGGCGGCAGCTCCCGGTCCCGCCACCCCCGGCCGCAGCCCCGCGCCCGGCGGCGGGGGAGGCAGCGCGGGCCGCTTCGCACCGCCCCGGGCCGCGGCGGATCGGGCCCGTTCGGCGGGGCTCCTACCGGGGGAAGGTCGCGTTTAACGGGGGCGAGGAGGTGGCGCAGCCGTGGGGGCCGGCAGACGGGAGAGTCCCGCAGCCCCCCAGGCGGTCTCCCCCCGGCTCGTTAAAACTGGGCCTACGGAGACCCCCCGTCTGCCGCTCCAGAAACGGGGCTTCGCTCCGGGACCAGCGGCGGGGAACAGCCTCTCCCTCCGGGACCGGCGAGGGAAGCGGGGCTGCGGGCAGAGGTCCCGCACGGCCCTCGGGGTCTCCCGCCTCCGGTTCTCCCCCGCACGCTGAGCAGCCCCTCTGCTTCCCAACTAACCCGTGGGTAGTACAGCTCAACTCCCTAAAATATTTTTGTGCTAAACCCTCCGCCGGTGTGTTGCGGGAACGGGGTCTGGGCCGGGAGCCATCGGTGCGGTGCTCGGGGCGACCCCTCCTATGGAATATTCCAGCCCTGCTCTTGGCTTCTGCCCGAGATTTTTTACAGAAATGTGTGGATGGGAAGGACGCGTTCAATCGCCGCCGCCGGGGCGGGTCCGGTAACGCGGGCCCGGTGGGTGCTGCAGCCCCGCAGCCCCGGTGCCGTTCCCGGTCGCAGCCGAACCCCCGGTGCCTGCCCGGCCCCGGCGATCCGGGAAGAATATCCCGATCGTGCGGCTCTTCCCCCTTCGCCACCGATCGTTTCACGGGGGAGCGGCGCTCCCGCTTCGCCGCAGCCCCTTTTCCCTGGAAATGGCTGTTCTAGGAACATGCGGCTGCCAGCGGGACATTAATGACCCGCATTAATTGAGCTTTAATCAGAACGCAGGAGAAGCGTTTCATCAAACACCCGGGAGTGGGGAATGCTCACGACAAGCTGCGGGGTGCGTGGGCCGAGACCGGCCGTGCCTCCGCGGCTTGGGCCGGGCAACAGCACCCAGGAGCCCTCGGGAAACACCCCGCAGTGGCAATATTTGTCTGGAAGTTCAGTTGGAGTTACAGTGGCTTGTTGGGGTTTTCCCCTCCTTTTTCCAAACGCGCCATTAGTTAGAATTTTTCATCTCCTGTGGAGGGGATTTGTTGTTGTTTAGTGCCAGGTTTGTGCCTAGGGATTCTCCAGTCCTCTAGTCTTGGAAAGAAGGAAAAAAAAAAAAAAGGAGAAATAAAATTTAAATATCCCGGGATGAAGGTGGGCACGGTGGGAACAGGTCGCCCGCACCCCCTGTTGCACCCACGGACAGTTGCTCTTCTCACCCCGGTTCCCGTTTGGTTTTTTTCTTCCTTTTTTTTCCCCCCCATTTTTAATATATGTATTCCCTCCTTCCTCGTTTTTACCCCTTTTAAAATTATTTTTATTGTTGTTGTTTTGTTTGGGTTTTTTAAAATTATTTTTTCCTATTATTACCGCTGTGTTTGGAGTGCGAAACCCCGAGTTTGCTGGAGAAATCGATAAACCCAAAGCCAAACGGGTGTTTGCAGGGGGGAGTGGGCGATTACTCCTGAAGGGGCAGCACGGTGGGCTCTGTCCCGGCACCACTCCGGGGCTCCAGTCCTCCAGTTCGCCCGTCTTTCGGTGGCCGCGTTCCTTCTTCCCTAGCCCTGGAAACCCCAAAACGGGCGATTTCGGCTCCAAAGAAAGCTGAGGAATTATAGAAGCTGCAGCCGGGAATCCCGGATCAAACGCCGCTGCTCTCTGCTCAGCCTAGGGAACAAATTTCTTTATATTCGGCTTTATTTAATTTTTTTAAATATACGATGCGTGGTCTTTCTTAATCTTCTGGCTCTGCCAGCTTTGAGCTGTGTTCTGGAGCCCCAACGGGGCCAGAGACGAGCCCGGGCCCCCGCGGGCGAATGACACCCCAGGAAAAAATACAATTAAATTAAAACCATCGGAGGCAGCTCCCGGTGGGTCCCGGGCCGTGCAGGGGGGGCAGGTGGGCAGCGAGACTCGGGGACTCCCTCTCTGCAGGGAGAGAGGGTAAACCCTAAAAAGCTTTGTCCCAAATCGCGCCGAGATCTCAAATACCGATTAATCCTGAATTCCTGACGGAATGGCCGTCGGATAGAAACCTGATAGAAATCTGTGCGTCTGAAAACAGATACATCTCTCCGTAATTAGTTGCCGAGATACTGTCGTCCTGGTTCAACAAAATATTAATCACCTGCCCCAAATCCTCAAATCCCCCTTTAACTCCCGTCCTTGGAGGCGAGTTTAGTCAGGAACAGCGCGGAACGGGAGGGAAGTGGCCGCAGTCCCGCGCTGCCCTCGCAGCCGGTCCCCTCCCGTATCCCGGGGCTCCAGGATCGTCTCCTCACGGAGGGTCCCTGCCGGTGTCCCCCCGCACCGACGGGCCCCGGGGCGGGGAAGGAGCCGCTTGGAGCCTCGGAGCGCGTTGAGGGAGCACCCCTGTGTGTCTCTTTTCCTTCTTAAATAAACTTCCACGGTTCCAGCCGCTAATATAATTCCAAGGATTTTGTGGGGATCTCGGAGACACGGTGTGCTGACACCCCCCCCTCCCCGCCCGGGTGTTTTCCCGAGCCCGCAGAGCTCCTGGCTGCAGATAACCCGGACTTTAGGAAGTGGGGAGAGGACAAGGTGGTATTCGCCCCAACATGGGCTCGGGGACTTTTCCCGCAGCCGACCCGCAGCCGCCGCGGTGGCTGAGCAGCGCCCGGAGCGCAGCGCGGGGAGCCGGGTCCCGGCGGCGGGGACAGCCCGGGGAGGCAGATCCCGGCTGGAAACAGGCGCTCAAAGCTCCATTTCCACCGCAGCCCTCGGGACTGGCTCCGGCTCGTTATCCCCGTGGACATCCCTTGGGGTGATGCGCGGTGTCCGGGTCGGTTGCGGGGTGAGGTGTGTGAGGGAGGCAGAGCCGGGAATTCGCTTGGAGCAGGGAGAGCTGCGGTAGAAAACCGGAGGAGGAGTTCTGCCCGTGCTGTCGTTACAAACAGGGGACAGATTTAGTTCGGCAATTAAATGGATAAGATCTTGGATAGGGCAGCACAGCCTTTATAAATATCTTGTACCCACGTTTCTTTGTTCTCGTTCTTTTCCAGAAGCGTTTCAGAAATATTTGTGTCCTTTTGTTGTTGTTGTTTTGTTTGTGTGGTTTTATTATTACTGTTAGTATTAATTTATTTTTTCCTCCCAAGAACTTTTATAAGACCAGGGAGATACTTGACTTGAAAACACTAAAATTAGCTCTGTAAAAGTTTAGTCTGGGGCTCTGGCTGCTTTAGGCTACAGCAGCTCAGGCATTTTCTGCTCCATTCACCTGCTACCCGGGTGTTTAGTTGCCCAGGTCAGCTACTGAGGTACAGTTGTGAGACCCCCCAGACATAAAATTGGAGGCCCAATGAGCCCTGAGCTCCTGGTGTGGGTCCTTCCCTCAGCTGGGCGAGGAGAGCGGGACTTTCTGGTTATGAAGTCAAGTGTTAGGCCCCTGCACTCAGTAGCAAAAAATCCTGCAGCTTGGTCGTAAAATAAGGAGGGGTTTTATTGCTTTCACATCCTTTTGGGATCAGCAGAAAGCTTCTGAGAGAGCCTTTTTATCGCAAAGAAAAATACAAATCTCCTTCCCTGGCACCTGGAGACACGCTGGGGTGCGGGAGCAGCCCGGGGTCCTGCCAGCCGTGGGTCAGAGCGAACCAGGGCCCTGTGGCAGTGGGAGCAGGGTGAGCCACTGGGGCCTGTGCACCCGCTCCCGGGCACGAGTTTTGGCTGTGGCATTTTACAACCTGGAGTAGAGACAGAGCAGGGTGTAACCAGCGTGGGCTCGCGCTGGCACCCAGGCACGCACGGCACACGTCCCCAGGCTGCACGGTGGGGCAGCGGGATCTGGTCCTGCCACTGTGCCCTGTGTCTGTGGGTCTGGTCCTGCCCCTGTCCCCTGTGTTTGTGGAGCTGCCCGCTGCCACTCTCCCTCATGTTCATGGAAATCGGTCCGATTTCCACCCGAGGCTTTCGAGCTGCTCCGAGTGGCAGTGCTAGCGTTTCTGCTCAGGAATGTGGACCTGTTTGGCTGGATGCTGGACAGACAGATGGAAAGCTGTGCCTCAGAGCCCACAGTCAAGAATATTGCAAGAAGTAGCTGTCACTACTAAAGAATGCGGCAGAGGAAGGAGATTAAGACCGAAATCTTTAGATCCAGTCGCCACCGCACGCGAGCTCCAGGTTTTGATGCAAAGTCTCTCCACGGGCTCCATGTTCTGGTGGGACCAGGGCACTGGTGTGGTGGCAGCGGTTCCATTTCTCCTTTGTTTCAGTGCAGGGAGGAACTGAGCTGTAAGAAATGTAAGAAACCAGATGTGGCAGAGAAAAAAAAAAATCCTGAAAGAATGGTAGATTAGATAAACATCATTTCCTGTGACGAGCAAGGTAATAAATGAGGTCATCCTGTAAAACACCTGGGGCTGCAAAGACACAGCTTGGAAAGGACTGTCCAGGGCTGTGGGTGGAGGCACTTGGCCTCCAGCCAGCTGCAGGGTGCCAGGCTCAGCCAGGAGCTCTCCCTGCTCTCTGCAGCTTCATCTGTGGTGGAAGTTTGCCTGAGTGGGAAAAGGGGCTCACCTGGGACAAGCCAGGTCTTGACTGGTAGCTTTGCTGCCTTAGCGCTGCTCGCAAATGCTTTAAAGTTTTGACAAGCCCTCACACACACCGGGAGATAGAGCAGCGTTCCTCAAAACACGGTCCCACCTCCCGATCCCGGCGCTTCCCCCTCGCGCGCACACGGTGCGCGGCAGGAACACCTACTAATCAAACAGAGGAACTTGAAAGAAAGTTTTTACTCTGAACTGCATCCAGATCACCATTCCTCCATTAAAATTATATTTTTAATGTCCCATAATTGCACCAGGATAAGCCCAGGTGTGTGTTCATGTGAGATAACACACACGGTACCGGTGAAGGCGCTGGGCTTTGTCTCAACCTCCCCAGTGCCTCCCAGGCATGTGTTATCTCCAAGTTTCATGTACCTTGTCATGACTTACTGTTTAATTAGATGTTTTTAAATGAATTTTTTTCTTTGTTAGAAATAAAGAGCAGCTCTTAAAGGGTAGGTTCAGAAAAGCCAGCTTGGGTTGCTTTTTGGCGTGTGGCTTGAGTCAAAACAGCAGCACCTCTGCTCTGGGAGTTGGACTCCAGGTGAGACTTCTCCAGGGACAGCAGCAAGAGTACTACAGACATGCTGGGCTGGCTCTGGAGCATCTCTCCCTCCATTTTGAGGAGGTATTTTTGCGGTGTGTGAGGTATTTTTGCAGCTCAGTGGCCACTGTCGCCACCCTGGCTCCCACAGGATCTGCTTCTTTCACCTTGTGTGCTGGCAATGGGGCAGCCTCGGCCCGGGGACACCCTGTGGTGTTTGTCCCTCCAAAGGAGGTGGTGCCAAGATCTTATTTTTGTAGATTGTGCCACACCACAAGCACCTGCCTCACTGGGGTCCCGCAGGACACCCACCCACTGCAGCACAGACACAGGCAAGATCCACGGGGACCCATCCATGTCCCTCCAGCCCAGGGTCAGAAACTGCAGGGTCACCAAACCTGCAGCAGGGCAGAGGCAAACACAGACCATTTCTCCCAGTTCAGTAATATTCCAAGATATATGATCTCAGAAAAAATGTTTGCAATCTTTCTTAATTATTCAAAGAGCTTAAATGAGGTTCTCTGAAGTCCTAGACTAGCACCCTAACCACTAAACCATCCCACCCTTTCCTGTGTGATCCAGGGAATTACTCACTCTTGCTGTCCTTCCATTTGTTTGTTTATTTTAATTCATAATGGAGGAACTAATTAGCAAATGTGGATGTGATGCTTGAAACTGCTGCGTGCTCAGCTCTCATCTCCGTGCCCTGTCCCAAGCCCAGGTCTGCTTGTCCAGGAATCACCTTCTGGTTGGTGAGAGGTGAAGTGTTGTGGATCTGTGGGAAAGGAAAGAGAAGAACAGGAGGTGAGAGGGAATTGCTAGAAATGAGCCCAAGGTACACAATGCCATTAAACATCCTGGAACAGAGCGTGTCACGGCTCAGGAGCAGGATGAGGGGAGCTGTGAGCAGGTTCACCACCACAGCCTAAAAATCCATCACAGTGCCTGCTGTACGTGCTTGGGATTCCAGCCGGGCTGAGTCTCCCCACCCTCTATCTCAGGCATTTATCTGGCATCAGTCACCCCACTGCTGAGGCGCCAGGGAACAAGGGATCGGGTCAGGCCCAGTTCCCTGCAGACTGGTCAGACGGGTCCCAGGGAGCAGGTGGTGTCCCCAGTGAGGTGCCTGTGTGGGGATGGCCTGTCCCCAGGGCTCCGTGGGAGTCCCGAGGTGGCCACATGCATGGGAGAAAGCAGGGCCACCAGCCCAGGGCTGGAGAGGTGTGAGCAGAGGACCTGACTGAGGGTGTTCAGGATGACTCCAAGTAGAAGTTTCCAGCCAGTAAGAGACGGGGTAACTATTGAAAAAGCGTCATCAGAGGGTTTGTCCCACCAATACACTGGGTTTAGAAACCCGAGGCACCTGAGCAAGGAAAAGTAAAAGCATTTTCTCTGTGAAAATGGGCGAGCAGTGCCTGTCCCCAGAGGGACTCCCGGTCAGGCCGGTGGCTCCGGAGCAGCCGCTGATTCACGTTGCTGTGGTCAGACCCTGACCGAAATCCCGCCAGCTCTGCAGGCTCTGTATGTGAGCTCTACATGAAGAGAAGAGTTTTTTTTATTATTATTCATGTCTAATCTTAGCTGAAGGGTCTTTTGCCCTTCAATAATCTAAATACCTTTAACAAATTGACAGGAACATCACCGTGGCTTCCGCAGGATCCGCTGCCACTCACCGAGACACCACAGCTTTGTTCTCCCCTTCCAGCTTATGCAGATCCCAGCCACACATTCAGGTGCATCTACAGGGAATACAGGGGGAAATCTCTCAAGTATGATACTGCAAAATGGATTAAACTGCTTAAACACATAAGGATCCCATAGATTGGGTGCCAAAATGTTCCCGCTGCTGAAGGAATAAACCTGGGGTGGTTGATGCTACAGGCAGAACGATGGTGTGTGAGGGGCTGGGAGCACTCCCTGCTGCACAGCCAGGGGTGGCGTCGGCTGGGAAACTTCCCTTGGTGTCACGACGGAGTTGTGTGGGTTTCCAGCTCCTCTGGCTGAAATCCTCGGGCTCTCCAGCCTCCCGTTTCTGTTTCCTGCCTTCCCGAGACCCGTGTGGTTTGTGCTGTGAAACGTGAATTCTATACAAGCAGAATTTGAACTGAATTTTAAGTAGTTATTCAGTAACTGAACTGAAATTTGAATAGTTGTTTTTCCAGTGTAGATATGAGAGGATGTAGCTGCAGATCCAGAAAAAAATGATTTAGAATCAGGAGGAGGGAAATAATGTGAATTACCAGACTAAACTGACTTCTCCAATGAAGCCGCTGTGTCAGGGCAGCTTCTAACCAACAGTGCAGAAAATAGGTGCCAACACACTTGGACATTCAAAAGCAGAATCCAAATCCTTTTCATTCATTTCCTTTGAAGGTTCAGACACTTGGGGTTCACTGTTTAAGGGGACATTTTAATCATTAACATTTGGTGCCTTCCAGTGGGGTGTTACTGCTCAGGCTGCAACATCAGGAGCTCCCCAGACAGCAGAACTCACTCCAAAAAATGAAGTATGGAAGGGAAATGTATGGGAACTCACCACGAATTAACTGTGAACAGTTCCCAAAAAACTGACCAACTATTCTGAAGAGCAGCACGTTTGAGGCCAAGTCATTCCTAAACAATAGAGCAGGGAAATGCGTCAAATTTCAAAAGCTGAAATTATTAATTGCAAAGCGCTTACTGATCCTTTTCTCGGCCCTGCGGAAGCACAGGGGGCTGAGCAAATTTTAATATTATATCAGGTGGCCATTCCTATCGAGACACAACGTACTGTGCAGGGGCCATCCTTAACCAAGGCATGGTACCCAGTGATTTGGGGGAGGCTGAACCTTCCTGCTCCCCAGGAGACACCTGCAGTGACACACAGCCAGGGCTGGGTCAAACAGAGGCACAGAAAGAAAAATGCGATTAATATCACCTGGCACCTTGACATTTCTTTCCCAACCTGATGAATTGATTTGCATGGGAAAAAAAAAAAAGTTAAATATGGGAGCTTTGCATAGGCATGGGACCTCTCCTGATTAGTTTTCTCATGGGAATAGTTTGAGGCTCTATCCCTGTTCTCCTTCGAGGGTCCGAGATTCATTTCCCTATCAGGACTCAGCAATCTGGAAAGCACAGAGATAAACCCAAGATTCTTTCCATCCTTCCATTTGAAAAGACCGATGAGGTGGTTCCTAGAGAGGCCCTTTGACACGGGGACTTGTTTCAGGTTGTGCATTCAAGATAAAGAAAATACCTGTATAATCCCCTCTGGGAAGAGAGGATAATTACAGAGTTCGGGTTTGAAATACAGCTGATGGCTCTGACCTCCTTCCCTGGACCATCAATAAATACCTCTCTGCTGAAACACCGGGAAATTGGAGCAGCTGAACTCGGCAGCACCTCCTCCCTGAAAAAGGGCTTTTGAAGGGATGGCGGGAGCAGCTGCCCCTGGCTCCCACCCACATCCAGATATTCTTTGTGTATGTATCTCCATCTTATGATTTACATCAGAGACGTTCAAAAGAAGTTTAGGAGAGCTCACTGACAGCTCTTCCTGGAAGACAACAGCAACCCCTCACCCCTGCAGCACTTCCAGCGGGGGCTGCGCACAAACACCCATCAGCCAGAGCTTCCCCCGCTGCCCGCCCGGAGCGGGGCAGAGCGGCGGGACCCCCGTGCAGGGAACAACCCGGGGTGGGGGAGTTGGGGCTGTTCTCGCTGCACCTGCAGAGTCGTGGAAGCAAAACCTCGGCACTCGCAGCAGGTTCGGAGGGTGCAGGTGTCCCCTTGCAGCGCAGAACGGCTCCGGGCTCAGCCCCGCAGCGATGCCCGAGGCAGCAGAGCTGACCGGGGCACGGCCCGGGGAGGGGCGGGGGGCTGCGAGGCTTTGAGGGGCCTGGAGACAGCGCTGTGGTGCCTGAAGATGAGCGATTGCTTTATCCCAGGTTGTCTCCTAGGGCTATTCACTGATACCTCTTTAAAATGCAATCTCAGCTGTGGCACGTTCTAACTTTTAAAGGGATGTCGCGACAAAAGCTCCAATATTCCAGGCATTCCGCCTTCCTGAGGAGGAGAATTTACCTGTAATGCATCTGAGGAGAGAAGAAAACTGACTTGTAAGACGGGCAGCGATTTGCATGCTCCCTCTGGACTTGTTTTTCCCCTCGCAGCACATCGAGCTCCAGCTGGAAATGGAACAGAACAAATAACACCATGATAAGCAACTCAATTCCCAAGTACCACAAATTTTCCTGCTTACGAATCATTTTGCAAGCAGGCAGCACATTTCTCCTATGGAAATGAGGCAGAAGTTTGATTTTTTT
>VXAY01003078.1:1108088-1118515 GCA_013399855.1 Oxyruncus cristatus | reverse complement strand
TTTTTTTTTTTTTTGTTTTGGTTTTTTTTTTTTTTTTTTTTTTTTTTTTTTTTTTTTTTGGTAGGCAAAGTTTCTTTTCCCTTAAACCCAGAAATCGGTGCTGTGCTGCCAAACCCCGAGCATTGGCACCGGCTCCCGCAGCTCCCGGCACCACCTGCACTCAGAACCTGAGCCCGGGCTGCAAATGCACCTTTTTCACTGAATATTTACATATCAAAGTGACCATTTCCAGGAATCACAGGGGTGATTTCAGCCACAAACTTTTGTGACCGAAGATGAGGGAGGAGCGGGAGAAAAGGAGCTTGGGCATGGAGCATCATCAGCCCAGACCCTGTGGAAGAGGGAGTTGCAGGGCTGTGGATTGGTCTGTGCTGGAACTCCTCAGGGAAAAGCACAACATTCTCCGAGCCCTTCTAGGTAAAAGCCTTTGAAGAATGGGTTTGTTTTGCTCCTTCTCTGTGACCTGGAACTTAAAAGCTGAGGGACCCACCTCTGCAAGCCAGAACAGAAGTGGCAGAAACTTTGTGGTTTCTTTTGGAACACTTTGAAGGCACAAGGCTCCTTGCTCCATCCACTGGATTCACAGCCGAGGGATCCATTCAGAAGTGGTTTTGATCTTTCTCCCGGCTGTCTCCTGAAAAACCCTCACGGAGACATGGCTGTGACATTCCATCCCACCCACAGCAACGTCAGAGGTATCAGGACCTCGAGTTGTTCACGGGAATTGCCTTTCCAAGCTTGTCTGCTGCTCCAAGGAGCGTATCACATCCTGTGCTCAGGTCATGGACCAACTCCTCCTGGCTACATTCACCACCCAGGGAATTCTCACCTGAAGAAATCTCTCACCAGAGATCACTTGGCAAGTTTTAATTGGGTAGCACAGCATGCCTCCCAGGTAGACATTATTATATTATATTATTATCTCCAATTTGTTGCTGGAGACAGTCAAGCCCAAACCAGGGTGGTGGCCTGCCCTGTGTTGTAACACAATTCCATGCTGGCTGTGCCAGACACAGGGAGACAACCCCAGGCAGGCAGAGTGTCCTCCAGCTCAGGGAAGTCAAGGGATGAAACTTCTGGTGTTCTTGGACACCAAGAACTGTTTGAAATCACCCTGTCTCTATCAGGGGGCTTTGTGCCACAGCAGATGGAGTTGTATGAGCTTCATCATCTGCCAGTTACACCCGGGGCACACTGAAAAGACAAACCAGAGCTGACTCAGCATAAAAGAAGGCACCTCTGGTGGGAGATCACAAGTCCTGTGGTTCAAAGGACAGATGAAGCCAAGTGTACCTGCAGCGAGCACTGAGGCAGGTGGTTTGTGGGGGAGTTGTGTCTCTCTCCACTGCTGCTCAACACACACATGAGACAAGGTGTTTTGCAAGGGACACCCGCCTTGAGGTGTTGAAGGCAGCAGTGAGATGCTGCCTGATGGAGACTCTTCCGGGGAGGTTGTACAGAAGAAGTGAGAATTGTTTCCTTTCCCACACTCAGCAAAGGATTGTACACCTCCTACTGCCACACCGCCCTTCCCAGCAGCCAACTCCAAGCCACCAGAGCACCACAAGCCAGGACGACGTGGTGACCAACAGCTCTACTCCACAGCACCCGACAGAAAACCCAGAGCTATAAAAGCAGAGGCTGTCCTTGATCAGTCTGCAGCGCAGACCCTCCCAGCACTTGAGCAGTAGCTAAAGCCTGGATTGCTTAGAAAGGCATCCCCACAGCCTGGAATTGCACACACACAGATCGTGCCCATGTGCCTGATCCCTGGTCAATCATTTAACTTGCTCTGTGCCTCAGCTTTCCCCGGCTGCACCAAGGAGCTGGCTCGAGCCAGGAGTGATTTAATGGCTTTGGTGGCTGGTGCTGTACCAGCACTAGGCTGAGGATTAGTAATGCATGAAGCTCTTTGAGGTCTGCCAGCATAACCTTATTCCAAAATCAGTTTTCTGTTTCCGATCCGACCCCCCTGAGCTGTGGCTGCCCCACAGTGCTTACCTGCACGCAGGAGCTCAGCAGGTCAAAGTGCTTCACAGGGGGTTTACTGGGTGAAATATGCAGCCAAGCTTACCTGGATTTGCTGAACTAGAAGTAGCAGGATTAATCTGAATAAACAACCATCCCACAGGATAAAAACACTGGGCAGCTAAAGAAGAGAGAAAAAAACATTTTAGGGGGACAGAGCGAAGCAAACAAGCCTCAGTAAATAATAAGTGCAGAACAAAGATGGCTGTAAGAGAGAAAGACCTTGCACTCCCCAGAGGCTTTCTGGGCAGTTGTTGGAGGGCTGATATCTCCTTCCCCCGTCTTTGGCTGAATAAGACCAAACCCCCTTTGTGTCCTGCCCTTTATACCTCCCTGGGTGTGGTGGGGTGACCCAGCTGTGCCCCATCCCACTCATCAGGCAGGGCTGGAGGGGCACTGCTTTGGGCACCACCATCCCACCCTTCCCTTGTCAACCCGTGTGAAGAGCTGGTCTGTCCCGGTGTGAACCAGCACCTCTGGGATGTGTTTCTGCTGAAAACCCATGGTCAGGAGTGGGAGCTGAGCCTGCCCGAACCCCTGCCAGGGGGATGAGCAGGGTGAGAGCCTGTGGGAAAGGTCTCCCCCCGTGCCAAAAATGGGTGTCTCCTACGGCTGATCACGGAGAACCTCAGGAGGGGTGACCGGCGCAGTGACACGATGTGACATTCCTATTCCCAGCTGCAAAGCACCAGATGGGGTTTGGGTCCGTGCTGCCCCCCTGCCCCGCGGTCCCCCCCTCGCGCTGGGGCCGTTCAGTGCCTCAAACCCCGACACCAAAGCCCCGTCTCGCTCCTGCGGGTTGTTTCTCTGCGCCGTGGCTGGGATGGCCCCTGGGCACGAGGCTGTGGAAGCAGCACCGAGCGCTTCCCGGCGGGGTCAGGAGCCCGCAGCCCCCCGGCCTGGCTGGGAAGGGCGCAGGGGGTCGGCGCCGGGGCGTGGGGCTGTCGGCTGCGTGCTGGGCCGCCCGCACCGCTCTCATGCTTCCTTCTTGTCTGCAGGCTGGCTCAGGTGCTCCGATCACCTGCTGCTTGCGGGAACGGGAAAGCAGCAGCTGAAGATCGAGGGGGACTTTTGGTTTACTCAGATGACAAGAGACAATTTTGGTTCCCCAAAAGCCAAGGAAACAAAGCTGTCAGGCTTTAATGGTAGCTTGTCTCCCTCCTGCAGCATGTTTATGGGCAAACAAGCTGCAGATCAGACCAGGCAAACAGCAGCAGGTGAGGCCAAATAACAATAATTCATAATTAATGGCGAATGTGGCTTTGTTTATTTTGTTGTATTGAGGCAATGCTAATGGATGAAGCTGTTACAGGGGGACAGGCTCAGTTCCCAGCGCTGCCGCCTGCCCTGTCCCTCCCTCACCCCCCGGGTGCCCCGTGAGGGCACGGGCTCCCCGTGACATGGGTGCCCTGTCCCACAGCTGCACGAGCCTGGAGTGATGGGGCTGTGGCCTCGGCTGAGGCCTCGAGGCAGCAGAGCAGTGCCAATATCCATGCTCAGTGCCAGTGCCTGGCCCCGTTTGCTCGTGGCATGGAGTGGGGCTGACCCCACCGAGCTGGGCTTTACCCTCCACAGCGCTCGGGTCTGGGCCACAGCTTTCCAGGGGATTTGTTTCTCACATTACCATCATCCCTAAAAGCTCCAGTACGTGTTTGCCAAGTGTTGTGGTGTCTCCGTGCTGCACATGTCCCGTGCCTCCCCACCAGCCTGCTGCTGCCTGTGGGGTGACCGGCAAACGCACCGGAGACGTACCCAACCCTTCCCCAGCCCTGTTTTCCGTGGGCTCCAGTGTTAACTCGCCCTGGTGCCAGCTGGGTTTGCCCCGTCCCCGGACACCGTGTCCCATGGATGTGTGGTGAGGCACGATCCCCCTCCCTGCATGGCTCTGCCATCCCTTGGTGTGCCATCCCTGGCCACGCACGCGGCTTGAACGCGGCCACCGCATGATCGCAGGTGTGCACAAAGATCCACAACACAACACGCCTTCCAGGGGACGTCACTCATGCACAGCCCTTCCTACGACACTACAAGCAACACCTTCCCCCCTAGGGGGAATGGCTTGGGGGGTGGCCCTCGCTGCAGCAGAACCCCCGCCCTGGGACTGGGACCTGCAGGGCCTCGGCAGCACTGCCTGGATATTTGCAAACCATGCTCTGACTTCTGATTGTCAGGGATCCCCTGGAGACTAACCCAACCTGTTCTGGGACCGTGGAACAAAGCTTTGAAGTTGCTGCTTCCTGGAAATAGTTTTGGTTTTCCACGTCTCATGGGGATGTTCCTGTACTTGTTCTTCCCTGGACAACTCTGTACCAGCCTCAGTCATGGCAAACGCCGACCGCAGCTGCTGGTTCCAGCAGGGCACTGGTGCATCCCGCCCTTCACTCCCTGACTTTGTACAAGTTTCATGTTGGGAGGAAACTCCATGTCCTTCAGTTCACTGCCATTCATCCTTCAGTCTTAAAACATGAGCCATTTTTATGTAAAGAGCTGATTTTTGTTGCCACGCTAAATGTCACTGAGCTGGATTTACAATGTGCTGATTGTAAGCACCCCCTCATAGGTCCAGTCTGTGTACCCTCCCTGACTAATTCTGGGGTTTCTGTTTCATTTTGGCCATGTGGGTTTCCTCTATAAACCCTGCACCTCATCCTGGCATTCGCTGCTGTGTTACTTGCAGGAACCATCTGACTGTGGAACAGTCATTCCCGAAGAACCACAAAGAATGCCAGGGACAAAATGATCTTTGGATTCTTTAAAAACCTGCATTATTCCCCAAGTTAAATTGGTTATTAGTTTCAGAACATAAAAGCCAAAGAGATTTGGCACAAGTCTCAGCCACAGTTTTAACCTATAAAGGTTTATTGCGTCTAAGAACATTTCGTGTGGAATGACAAATGGGAAAACTGAGCCCCTTCATCCCTGCACGACGCCACGGGCCTGATGCAATGCTGCAGTCACCAGTGCCTAACCTTGTGTTAATTGACTTTTGCCCATTAAGTAAAGGGAAGTCTCCTCTGGATTAATTGGGTTTGGTCTTCTCAAGCTTCCTTTAAGCCAGGGATGATGAAAGTTCAGGGCTGCGGCTGGTTGTGGGGCTAATCCCAGAGCTGAAGGCAAAGAGACTCTCTCCCCTGGTTCCCATGGGTGCATGCTGGAAGCACAGCTCTCGGCCAGCCCAGGAGCTCCTGGGTTTTGGGCAGGGAATGGAGGTGGGGGCTCAGGGGGTTGATCCTGCCCGGTGGGACGCAGCGTGTGCCCGGCAGAGCTGGGCTGCGGCTGTGACCCCGGGATCACCACCCCAGCCAGTGGGACCAGCCATGCTGCGCCCTGCCACCCACCTCCACGGAGCACCCAGAGGGGACAGGGAGGGCAGCTGGTCGCAGGTCCAGCCAGTGACACTGTGGACAGTCCTCAGCCTTCCAGGAGACCAGCCCAAAACCTTGGCTTTAATTACAGCCGAGCTGCGAGGTGTGGGAACGCAGGCAAGAGCAGCATCCAGGCTTCTTCCTTTACTCAGTTTGGTTTCATCACCCCACATCTATTCTTTCACTGAGGAAAATGGGGAACTGAGACATCCCAGCAGCTGTTCTGCTGTTTGTGGATGGCAGGACATGGTGTGGGAGGCTGCAGAGCTGCCCGGAGAGTCACCGCGCAGCGTCCCTGCCTCCGGGGTCTCTCAGCCACAGTCTCCTCTCTCCCTTCCTTGTCTCCCAGTGCCCATCCCCTCGAAGGCCAACGGCACCACCATCTCCAGCCTGTCAATGAACAAAGATGGCCTGATTGGAGGGGTGACGAATCCCAACGAGGTGTTCTGCTCCGTGCCCGGCCGCCTGTCCCTCCTCAGCTCCACCTCCAAGTACAAGGTGACGGTCGGGGAGGTGCAGAGGAGGCTCTCGCCCCCCGAGTGTCTCAACGCCTCTCTCCTCGGCGGGGTCCTCCGCAGGTGAGCTGCTCCAAGAGCCCTGGGATCTGTGTCCAGCACCAGCTCTTACCTCTCAGATTAACACAGATGAGAAATTCTATTGGGGAATAGTATTTTTGTTGCTTCCTCTTCTTTCCTTTCAAACCTCAAAGCTTAAACTGGGATTATGGTTATTTTAACATGAATTACACAGAATTCTGCCTCCCCCCCCCATTTGTTTTCTCTTTTCAGAGCCAAATCAAAAAACGGGGGGCGGTGTTTAAGGGAAAGATTAGAGAAAATTGGATTAAATCTACCTGCAGGAAGGCGCAAAGCTGCCAACGTCACCCTGCTGACATCCCTCGTGGAAGGTAAGTGCTGCTCCCATGGGAGGTGGGAGTGCCAAAACTTCAATTCCCTTCATTTCCAGCTTTCCACAAACCAGAACAGGGGGCGGTCACCAGCACCTGAGCCTGGGAATGTCCCCTGTGTAAACCTCTATGCTGATCCAAGCACATGTCCTTTAAAATGAACAGACCCTTGGGAAGGCAGAGGGCTGAACACAAATTAAACCAGGACAGCAGGTGTCCAAGAACACGTCCAAGCATGGTGGCCCTGCCCACGGCAGGGGGATGGATCTGGATGGTGTTTAAGGTTTATTCCAACCCAAACCATTCTATGATTCTATGTCTGTTTTCCAAAACTCGGCCATTTCTGTCGGACCAGCCGAAGCCCATGGGAAAGGCACCCCCATGGAGTGGTGGTGAGCACCCCTCTGGCTGGAGCTCAGGGCACCCCTCACTTCTGTGAGCTGGTTGTAAAAGCTGGGTCACAGAGACCGAACACAAAAAAGCTTGAACAAAGCTGCCAGGATCCCACAGCTGCTCCACAGCCCTGTGCCCCCACTTCAGACACAACCCGGGGGCTGCCGAACGCGCCGCCCTGGGGCAGCACCGACCCCTCCGTCAGGGCTCCATCCCCACGCCCAGGGCAGTGCCTTGTCTCCTGTAAGAAGGAAATGTCTCTCCTCCAAGTCCTTCCCTCCTCCCTGGCACAGCAGGGGATGAGTGAGACATCAAGGAGATGCCAGACAGCTCCGGGGCCTTGCAGGTGGAGCTCAGGTGTGCAGCAGCTGCCCTCGGAGCGTGGCTTTAAGGGCTGAGCTACGGAAAATGTGCAGCCCCGCCTGGACGTGTGAGGTGCCCCTGCCCAAAGCCACTTGGTCACTTCCTCCCCTCCTTCTTCTCTGCACCGTGGAAATGATGATGTCTCCACTGTGTCCTGGGAGGAAAGGACACGGGACACAAACAAACGGAATGACAGCTCTGCCTCCCTCCGAGCTCCGGAATCCATTGTGTCCGTGCCCGGCGCGGTGCAGGCAGCTGCCTGCGGATCCTGAATAGAAAATCATCGCCATTGTCGCCAGCAAATTAAATGACCCGCTTCATTAGGCCGAGGTTGTTACCGAGGGCAGTTGGTCTGTGCTGAATGAAAGGCTGATTTCCATGAAAAGAAAAGAAAGAAAAGAACGAAGGAAAGAAAGGAAGGAAGGAAAAATGTACAGTTTGAGTTCAGGTGGCTGCTGATGTTTTGGATCCTGCTTACCAGCTCATAGGAAATAGCAAAGGTGCCATGTGTGCTTGGTGGATATCATTTCCTCCGGAACATGTGATGGTACCAGGGGATGTTCCACCCAGAGGAAGGTGCTGCTGCTTTCCCTGATCCTGCACACACATCTGGCTTGTGCCCCTCCATCCCAGGCACCTTCTTTCCTGGACATTTGCTGCCTTGGCTTAATTTGTTTTCTCCCCTCTGCCTTCCCAATGTCTGACCATTTAAAAGAGCCCCTGGGTGTCTCTTTGAATGCTAGTGATATATTTTTTCTTACACTGACCCACTCACACAGATGGGGAGGATGTTCCTGGGGAACCCAGGAAGCACCAGGCAGAAACAGCTCCCTTTGGAGTCCTCACCAAGTACACAGAGCACTCACCTTCTCTTGAGCAACTGCTCCATGAGAGCAGCTCTAGCCTGGACTCAGGGGAGCAGCAGGGCTCTTTTTCCACCCCAGAAACACCCCTAAGCTCTCAAAAGAGCCTCAGGCAGGCTCCTGTGGCCACTCTGCCCACCATGGCCCCCCGAGCGCTCTCCTGCAGCCTCTCCTCCCCAGGCTCTGGCTCAGTGTGGCTCTAACACCTCTTCCCAAAGCCAGGCTGCCCTGTTTCCCCTGACACCTCTCTAATCCAGCCTCCAAACCGCCTTTAAGTCATTCAGATATGCAGCCACTGGCACACCCATGGAAGAAATAAATCCTGCCTCCAGCCTTGAGTCCATGGGCTCACTCAGCCGTTTCTTATCGTCCCAGTAACAATTTTCCAGCAGTTGTTCCTTTCTGACTGTCTTTTAACACACAAACAACTGCAGTTCTGATTCTTCAGGTTTACCTTATTTGCTCCTTCTTTGGAGGAGGAGATGAAGTGGAAAGTGCTGTCCTTATGTGGGAAGCACAGGCACTTCCCCCTAACCGAGCTCCGGAGCCGGGCAGGCTGGGCTGGGATCTGGGTTAATGCTGTTAGGATGGATGGCCTAATACGTGTGAGCAGCAGGGGGGCAAGTCAAATTAGCCCTGCCTGCCTGACCCGGATTTTGGGTGTTGGGCATGATCAATGGCCATCAGCTCTGATTATTTCCACGGGGACGCCTGGAGATGGATCAATTCCATCAATGGGTGGGCATTTCCACGGGGTGATGGATACGCTGCCTGCACGTCCAGCCCGAGGGCCCCGGCTCACTGTGGGAGGATGTAACCCCCTTCCTCCTGCCCCTTCCTCACAGCCCTGCTTTGTCCTGTGGTCACAGGCCTGAGGTCGCTCTTTCACCCTCCAGCCCCCATTTCTACTCAATTTGGAACGGCCAAGCAAGAAATCTGGGAAGAAACGGGGAGAGAAAGAAGCAGCAGGGGATGTCCCCAAGTGAGAAACGCCTCTGCTGCTCTTCCTTCTGGAGCAGGTGCCCAGTCACACCTCACTCTGCTCCAAAGCCAGCACCTTCCTGATGCTCTTTTAAAAGGCAGTAAAGGAAGGCTCCAGCTGCTGTTTAGAGCAGGCAGTGGCTCAGTTGGCACACATGAACTAATTGCCTCACAGAGGAGAATAAGAAACTCACAGTGGTTTCTGCAACAAGAGCTGAAGGTGGGGAGAGCTCCTGGGCAGTCACTGAGAAAGGGAAGCACCCCAGTCCCACCAGAAAGGAGCCCCACCAGTGAGATGGCTGAAGCTGCTGGAGAAGTTCTCCCCTTGCCCAGGTGTCAGCTCGGTGCTGATGTCCCTCTGTCCCGCTCACAGGGGAAGCCATTCACCTGGCTCGGGACTTCGGGTACGTCTGTGAGACGGAGTTCCCGGCCAAGGCAGCGGCAGAGTACCTGTGCCGGCAGCACTCCGACCCCAGCGAGCTGCACACCAGGAAAAACATGCTGCTGGCCACCAAGTGAGTACAGATGGCGACGAGCCACCGCTGTGTTGGGTGCCCACAGCAGGGGAGGGCAGCGTCAGCCCCCAGAGTTTGCTCTTCTGTGGGGAAGATGTGCAGCGAGGGGAAGGGCCTGCATGGACTGAAGGGCTTGTTCGTCCATGGGAGAGGGTAACACAGCCATGGGGGAGCATTTTGGCACTGCCTCACGTGCCCCTTCAAAGCAGGATCGTGGGCAGTGGCTCCAACTCTGCACCCAGGAGCTTTCCACAGGCTGGAGCTGAAAAATCCTGGTGGGGAGGTGGCTGTTGGTGCAGGGAGGAGGAAAAGGACCCCCAGACACACCCAGAGAAGTTGTGGCTGTTCTACCCCTGGAAATGCTTAATGCCAGGTTGGATGGAGCTCTGAGCAACCTGGTCTGGTGGAAGGTGTCCACGTCAGAGGGGTTAGAACTGGCTGATCTTTAAGGTCCCTTCCAACCCAGACTATCCTGGGATTCTATGATTCTATGTCCTGCAGCTCTCCATGAGCCATATAACGACCAAACCTCTCTCTTCCAGACAAATTTGCAAAGAGTTTGCAGACCTGATAGCCCAGGACCGGTCGCCGCTGGGGAACAGCCGCCCCTCGCTCATCCTCGAGCCCGGTGTCCAGAGCTGTTTGACTCATTTCAGCCTCATAACCCACGGCTTTGGGGGCCCGGCCATCTGCGCCGCCCTCACCGCCTTCCAGAACTACCTGGTGGAGTCCCTCAAGGGGCTGGATAAAATATTCATGAACAGCACAGGGAACGGGCACAGCGGGGACTCCAAAGCGTCAGACAAAGAGGTGAAGCATCGGAAATAACGCGCTGCCTCCCCCCGGTGGGAGCTCCCCCCGGGCACCGGCGGTGGCACCGGGACGGGTGGGGAGAGACGATCCAGTGCACTGTTTTCTGAACTGCTGCGTTTGAACGTGGGAGGAAACTCGAAAGGCAAACGGAGAAAACACACACAAAAAAAAAAAAAAAAAAGAAAAAAAAAGCAAAAAA
>VXAY01003078.1:1087974-1108083 GCA_013399855.1 Oxyruncus cristatus | reverse complement strand
AAAAGAAAAAAAAAAAAAAAAAAAAAAAAAAAAAAAAGAAAAAAAAAGAAAAAAAGAAGATTTAAAGAATTTAAGAAGAAAACAGCTCTAATGGACGTAGCGAGATTGAGGGAAGCCAGGCTGGTGGCTTTGGGGTTTTGCCTTTTTTTTTTTTTTTTCTTTAAATCGTGGATGCAGGAAGCCAAGTCATGTGCAATTTGAGTTTATTTTGTTTTTTTTCTTTTTAAAAAAAACCGTAGTGAAATCCTGAAGTGCTCCAGGAATTTGCTTCAACCGAAAAACTGAGAGAGCAAGAGCTTCGTCAGTGCAAGACCCAGAGCAGGAGCAGCCAAGGGCAGGGGCATGGAGCGCTGGCTGCACCTGGAATTATCCACTGGGTTTGAGGCAAACACACAGGAAATCTTCCCCCTTCCCCACCTACAGCCCATTCCTAACGCCAGGCCAAGGAAAATTGCCAGAAGAACTGCTTTGGATTTAAAGCGGGTTCAGACTCTGTTTACAGCTTCAGACTGAGACTCACTGTGGATTTTCCCATGGGCTGAGGAGCCCCGAGCCATGGCACGAGGGAGGAACAACCACCCAGCCGACGGGTCCCAAGGAGAGCCCTCCCCACCGCTGCCCTCACGGCGGGGGATAAGGCAGGTGAAGTTAAACCCAGGACTAATTGAACCTCCACGACCTACAGATAACAGCACACAAGTTTCTAAAACAAATAATAATAATAATTAATAAAGCACAAGGAGCAGAACTTGAACCAGGCCAAACTGAACTGTTCTAAGTCTGTATATATTTATTTATGTGTAATTAAAATCTGAAAGTTTTAAAATGTCCAGTGCAAGTTATTTATATCAAACTGAGTTGGGGTTTTTTGTTTTGCCTTTTTTGTTTGTTTGTTTGTTTTGGGTTGGTTTTTCGCCTCTTTTTTTTTTTTTTGAAAGATGAAAATCTTTGGATTTTCTGCCATTAGAAATGGGAATGAAGTTTTGGATCCACCAAACTGTAGCATGGACAAGCTAGGCTGTGATGATGATAACTCTAGAAGTTCTGCAGGATTTTGTACTTGCTGTTGTTTCTCTTAATGCTGCAATAGATGTACAACACCCACACCACGATGTCATTCTCATTCTCTTAATAAACCTCTTTTTATTTGAAGAAAGCACCTCCATCGTCTTTGTGAGAAGGATCCTCGGCCTCTGTGGTTGCATCTCGAAAGAGATTATATAGAATAGCTATACAGGAATTATATAGATTTAAGAAAGAATCCCCCAGTTTCATGGCTGGGGTTGGCCCCAAACAGAGCTCAGGGAGTGACAGGAGCTGGTGTTCGTGTCCCAAAGTCCCCAGCCCTGGTGCCGAGCCAGGCGGCGCCGCTGGAGATGAGTAGTGAGATGATGTGTTTGCTGATGCTTCAGAACTACTCAGGGTAGTCAAATCTAAACCTGTCTGTGAAGACCTGCAGAAGGACCTCATGGTATCAGTGATAAATTAGAAGATAAAGGAACCCCACTAATCTCCAGGCAATGAAGCTCCAAGTTAGCTGCTGTCCCAGCCACCTTGTGCTCTCTGAGCTTAGAAAGAAACCCGATGGGAATGGTTAAAAAAAGGGTTGAGAGAGCACAGAACAGATCGTGCTGCATGAGACCCGTGTGTGCCCAGTGCCACTCTGTCCTGAATGACACGTGCAGATCTGGCCAGTCCAGTTGGTAAATCCGGGGGGATCTCAGGTGGGAACAGCTGCCGTGTGAGGCGGGACCAGGGGTTAGAGCTGCAGGAGGAAGCACATCAGCAGTGGTGTGGAAAACTGTTGGATAAAGGAACACAAACAGGGAAAGATGACACCAAAACGAGAGGCAGGACACCCCATGGAATGGTCAGGAGCAGGTCTCAACAAGTGACTCTTACCTGTCTTAGGTAAGAAGCTGTGACATTTCACGGAAGCAGATGTAAAAATGGCTTGTGACACAGTGGAAGAGGGTGATTTTAGGGAGTCTTCCCTACAAATCCAGGGCTTCTCACAGCCAGAGGTCGGGCAGCTGGAATGGGACCGAGCCAGGGCGGCACCCCCTGCATTGGACCCTTCTCAGAGTGGTAGCTGTTGGGTTTCTCTGGAGATCACACTAGGCTGATGATAACAGAGGAAAACCCCAAACTGTCCCAAAAGGGCCCACGGGAGGTTTGAAACAAACCTCCTTCCTTTCAGAAAAGTGTGAAAGGAAGCATTTCATGTCCTAATATAATTTGTGGGGATGGCTCAGCATCAGAAACTTGCATTTAAATATTCCCTTCAAAGCTTAGGGAGGCATTTAAATTGGGAATTGGATTGGTATGAGGTTTGTGAAAGCAAAGACCTAAATGACGGGCTCTGCAGGTCTGGTTTTGCTCTGGACCTTCCCAAAGGAAGAGCCAAGGAACAGGGAGGAGCCAGGGAGCAGAATGGAAAAACTACAAGACACATCAGAGGCTTGTTTACACTTCAAAGCCAGTTTGGATAATTCAGGGTGTGAGCCAAAAGCACAAAAAACTATTCCTATTTAAAATTATTCCAAAGTAGGAGCGCCCTGTTCTGCATCAGCATAATCCACATTTAAATGGATTACGATAAAGGGGAGTAAGGTGCTTTTGTGCTACAATACAGGTTTCCCTACATGGGGTTATTTAGGACAACCATCCTGAAATAATGCCATTTGCAGACATCCTCTGGTGCACAGTATCAGAGCCGAGCAAGCGACGCCCCGACACAGGATGAAAGTGTTTGTGTGCACACTGTAATATACAGGCGTGAAATATCATTTCCTAATTTAATCACATTATGCAAACCTGGCTTGGTTGGGGCACTTTGAATATCAAGGAATTCTTAGACACAGCAGCCATGAACAACACAGAGAATCAGGATCTGTCTCCAGTAATTACATACCACATCCATGGGGTGGAAAATAACCTCCCTCCTCGTTTTTGTCCTTGGATACCTGCAGGTCTCTGGAATGTTTTATGAGGAACAGTCTGGTGCCCAACAGGCCAGGATGCCTCCAACAACCTGTGAGTGGGAGGAAGTTGGAGGATTCGGATTCACTTGTTGATTCCACCACAGATGCTCAAGACCAGCAATGGATGCATCACGTAGGATCAACTTTCTATAAGCGCTGAGACTTCCCAAAATTTTGGACACTTCATTCCTGCAGGCCCACAGAGACACCTCAGAAGAGTCAGGGGTCGTGCCAGGCCAATTCTTGTCCCTACTGGAGTTCCCTCCCAGCTCACTGCCAAATGAGGCCATTCCCTGACGTGTCCTCTGCCCTTCCATCCTAACAGAAAAAAAGGAATTTCACACAATTCTGGGCTCAACCCTGGTATAAATTCCCACACTGATTACAAATCTTATCGTGGGAAAATACGTAGGATCGTGTCAAGGAGTAAAAATAGATCCAGGCTCATGGTTTCTACGCCTGTTATAGAACATGCTGGAATTTCAATCCTAAAGGGAAATTGAAACAAAAAAAGATCTCTTTTGAATTAATTTTGAATGAATGACAAATCCAGAGAAACCACGTGCCAAGCCCTGACAAGTGAAAAAGAAAAAGAACATTAACAAAAACTCCTCATTCTCTGAGAGTCAGTTGTCCCAAGGGCAAACTGAGGGGAACAAGGAGCTGTGACTGTGCTGCATCATTAACGCCAGTGAGCAGGGGCTGTGCTGGAATTCCACATGGCTTTGGACACACTAAATAATTACCTCTAAGCAGGCATCTTAAAAGCAACGGGGTAATAACAGCTCTTGGTGTGAAACAACCCAATAACCAGAGTTTGCTGACCTGTAGTTAATGCATTCCTTCATATAGGAGAGTCCATTAAATTCCCAGCTTTACACGCAGAATCCAAGGAGCCACATGGCCTGTGAGCAAGGGAAGTTTTTCCTGTCAGTGCAACTGAATCAAAACACCAAAACTGGAAACGTTTTCAAATGAGACAGTAAAATAAATGTTATTTGTGAGGGTGACACAACGATCCCAAGATTATTGGTTTAGACCCTGCGTTCCCTAGCACCATAACTACAAATAAATCCCAAATTCATTTCAAAAGACTGTTTCAAAGATAGAATCTGTAAGTTTATTGGTTTATTTCCAATGATCCAAAGTTCTCTCCTTTAAGAATCCCTGTTCCACTTCGCTGCCTGCTGGTTCCACATGGAAGCAAAGGGAGAAAGGCATTCCAACAGGGAGGCAGGACACATGGGATGCAGGAGCTACTGAGGAGGAGGAGGAGGCTGGTGGAAAGGCCAGTTTGCTCAGTTTGGACCATGAAAACAGCCTTTCTTACACCCTCTTGGTAATGTGCTGCTGTTTTGCCTCTTAAATGGACCCTGGCACCACAAGGAATTGCTTCAGCCCGGGCCTCCCACTCCTGACCCATTTTCATTTCATTTCCTCTCCCCAGCCCTGTCATATGGCAGCAGCACATTATATATTATATATTATGGCTTTTGGAGTTTCCTGCTAATTTGGTCATCACAGGGAGCCTCCAGGAGCACTCAGTAATCACCACACGGGATCAGACCAGTCTTGTAGCACAGATAACTCTGACTTGGCCCCGTTCAGCCTCTCTCTGTGAGGAGGGCAGGGTTTGGCACAGCTCTCCAGGGCCAAAATGGGAACAGGCACATCCAGAGCTCCACAAAGGACAGGGAGCCCCTCACCCCCTCAGCAGGGCACAGCCACATGTGCACTGGGCAGAGAGGGGGGTCTCAGACAAAGTGTGAAGACCCAGCTCTCCCCAGGAGAGTGAGCAGGGCAAAAGAGGTGGGGAAACCCCACAGAGCATCGTTCAGAATGTTTGGAATACAGACCACTTAGAGAATCTGCACTGCAGGTCTTACCTGGTAAAGCAGAGAACTCAGATGAAAAGGTAAAAAAATCAAGGAGTGTTCCTGTTCTAAAGTATTCTTAAAAAAAAAAGTTATCAGTGCCTTTGAACCTGCCCAGCCAAGGAGCAATTCAGCAAATCCTGCAAGGAAACATAGCTCAATTCAGCTCAGTTCGGGCCAAAATGTTTTCTATTAATTCCTGTCCTAGTAGGCTTTTTCACAGCTTTTGAACATAAAGAACCTTTTGCTTCAGTTCTCTGCAACTTTTGGAGCTAGCATGGAAACCCAAACCAAAACTGTGTGGCTTCACAGCTCCTAAACACATCGGCAGGGGTTAACCTCAAATCCAGGAGACGGAGCTCACACAACCAGCCTTCCCCTGGCTCATCACAGCACCACCAGCACGGAGGGAAACACCAGCACACACACCTGGGAGTACCAGATGTGCCCCAGCAAAGCCCCAGCGTGATGCTCTGGGCAGGTTTCTCATGTGCTTTGAGAGAACACTGTAAGAAATTAAATTAAAACACTGTTCTGATTGTTTTTGTCTTGAAGGTGCTCGCTCAGAGCTATGTGAGTTTAAAACTGGAAAAAAAAAAAAAGAAGAAAGAAAGAGAGAAAGAGGTTTGAACCTTATCACTTTAAAGCAGAGAAAATAAGGAATAAGGGAAACCCTGGAAATCCTTTTATATCCCAAACTCAGCCATGCCCAGTAACAGACGTTCTAATGATCCAAGAAACTGCTGTTCAAAAAAGGGAAAGAAAAACCACAAAATGAGCTGACAGCTTCGGAAACGTTTTCCCAATTCCCATGTCAGAGTCTGGTTATGTACTTGAAACTTTCTGATTCCCATATAATCCAGCTGGGGACATTTTAATTACACAGCAATTTCTGCACAGCCCAGGCCCATAATGACACCCTTCAGCCCCGGCCTCAGCACACTGCAGACTTGTTGGGAAGGAGCAAATGAATGCGGTACAATATCCCACATTCCAAACCAGCCATTGAAGACTTTTGCCCGATTTTTTTTCCCTTGAGCAAATTTTGCTGAGGAATCACAGAAAGTTCTTTGGAAGCAGTATCATGTGGTGCTGGAGTTCTCCCTCCCTTTTATCACAGCTGCTGATAAAAACCCTGCGAGCATCCTCGCTTGGAGCACACAGCAGTAAATGTCCAGAGCAGCTTTGCAAGGGAGAATTGTACTATCCTAAAAAAATGGAAGATTTACTTTGCCTCCCTGCGTGTCAGTGCCTGATGAACTATGGGAGGATGGATTCCAGCTGCTCTTTTTGGTTGTTTTGGAGAGTCCCTGGCTATCCTCCCTCCTGAAAACATGGATAATTAACCTGTTTCATGGCACAACTGTCCAACACTTGAGAAAAATCAAATGTGTGTCTTCTGAGGGAAGAAATGAACCTGGTACATCCCACCTGCCACTGCTGGACCAGGCACTGACCCTCCCTGCATCACACCGACCTCTGCGACCATCAGACGAGCTCCAAGGACGAGGCCAAACCAGTTTGGGAGGAGGTGGCAGAGTGCAGGATCAGTGCCCTCTGCTGAATCCACAGGCTCCGGAGACACACAGGAGTTCCCCAGAAAACGAAAGCTCTGGGAGCAGGGAATGGCATCTGCTGCATTCCCAGAGCAACATTTAGCAAGGGGAGATGGAGCATCACTGAAATTCTGGTGGTCCTGCGGCGGGATACTGTCAATAATCCCAAAAACACCGACACGAGAAATGATGGAGCTTCCTCTGTCTGCTGTAAAATAACTCAGGGAGATCCACTATTTTACCGTTTGGGCATCAACACTACAAATATTTGACAACATCAAGGAAACATCTACTAAGCAAAAGGTAATTTACCCAAATCAAAACACACTCAGCCAAGAAATCACTTTAGAGAATGTAGTGATCAGGTTGGCCCCTTGTACTGCTGCCTTAGAGTTGATTTATAGATCAACAATTATACTACACTTGCTGGCATCCAGATCTACCCACATTTTAGTTTTTTCTCTATAGATTTGATCAGCAGAATTTAATTTTTTGCTAATTTTGCTAAGCTTTACTATTTAACACAAAGAAAAAGACCATCCTGGCAGTTCTGAAGCAGATCCTCTCCCTGTTCCCCAACAGCGAAGGGTTTTCTCGCTGCCTTCCTTCCACAGCTGTCTCGAGTTAGACTTACATGAATCAGCTTATTGGATAACGACCTAATTGCACATTAGCACAGAAACAAAACACTTAAAACTGTCACTTTACATTTTCAAGACAACTAACTTACTTTTTAACGTTGTCCTCAGCCAGTCAGGAGAGCACAGAGATCCAAATCAATACAGTCAAGGGCATGGAAAACAGACAACTTGTGTATTTTAATTCCTCCATTTCCATTCTGCTGCCTTTTTTTTTTTTTTAATCTGTTAAAACAACTGATGTCTGTTTAGTTTGATCAGTGAAAATTTCCTGCACTAAATTACTGTTGATGGCTGATAACAACACATGGAAACTCTGTAAGGTTAAACCTTTAAAGAATTAAAAATGGCTTGCAGGATAAAATTTTCACAGGTAGGATAAATTAATTTTTCCTTAAATACAGAGGAAGTGCTTCACAGGTAGCAAAGTCAGGTTTTCCTTCCTCAAACGCCAGCTTCTTTCATACAAAAGGAATATTCTGTCCCTGCCTCAGATGAGAAAATGGACTCAACCAAATCCTATGAGCATAATTCCTAATGTCAGCCCTGGCACGGGCTGATGCCTCTTGCAGGAACTTACTGTCAAAACTAGAGACAAGAGCAAAGGAAAACACATCCTTGGGAGAGTTCATCCTGATCTCTCCCCTCTGCTCCCACATCTTGACTCCAAAAAGCGACAGTTCCATTTGGTGGCAAAGCTTCTGCCAGCAACTGATCCCTGGGAACAGTCAGACTCAAGGGTTGCTAAGAATACTTTGTAGGGTTGTTCCAAACATGCTTTATTTCTGTTTTGCTGGGTAGTCTCTACACTGGCTCACGAATTTCTGCTGAGAGTACCCAGGTTTGTACAGAAAACCAGTCCCTGCCCAAGGCCATTCACCTGCCCAGGGCTGGAGCATCTCTTGGGTTGTTTAACAGAACAGGGATTTGGATTTTTTGGAGAAATCTTAGGGAAATGCAGGTGAATCAGCCTGGGGGCTCCCGCCCCGGCCCAGTTACTCCCCACAAACACAAACACAGCAAGAAGGGAGACAGTTTTACCTTCCAGCCATTTCAATTTTAACTGCTGTCAGTGCTCGGTGTCACTCTCCATCCCACGGGGGAAAAGCTGCGTCACCCAAGACGACTTTGAGTCACCAAATCACTCTCGGGCTGCAGAACTGTCCTGGCAGAGTTACAAACCCACGTGAGGACAATTCTGCCAGGCAGACGAGCACTGCCAGCTGCTCTGGCTCAAAGCTTCTGCTCGCAGCAAGGTCTACCCCAAAACACAGATTTCTTCAGGGAAAGGTGTAATTACCACCAAGAAAAAGCCCTGTGAGTGCTGCTCCTACACTCACATTCTTCCTTCAGCAAAGCGCTCCCAACCCAACACGGCCTGAGGCACAAAGGCTCTGTAAACTGATCCTGGAGCGAACTCCAAGCTCTGGAGAGATGAGCTGGTGATGATCTGCTCCTCAGGAAAGGACCATCCTTAAACAGGAAACCTAACACGAGAAAAAGGGCCTTGTTAACTCTTTGGGCCCTGAGGCCTTGGGAGCAAAACATATGGTCAGAATTACCAGCCAAGGCGAGGCAGAGCAGCTCGCTGTGACCACAGTGCCCCAGGACCACGGGGCCTTGGTTTGCAACATCCATTTTTTATAATATGAGCCACAAAAATTAGTAAAAAGCAGTATTTTCTTGCAGTGCTCAATTCTTTCAGAGATCTCTTATGAAAGAGAGGCCTGTCACGATAAATTCAGATGCATTTCAAATGGAAAGGTGAATTCTTTCTAAAGGACTCCTGGATTCTCGGCAAAATATGACTTTGAAAAGCTTTAGGGTTAAACTTGAAGCAGGTAAGAAGTTTTCTTCTCTTTTAGTAACACAAAATACTGATTTTTCAAATGGATTCTATATATTACTGTCACAAAATTGGTTTCTGATTTTAAACATCAGCACTGTAGACCTTGAAAAAATAAGTTATGCAGCCAAAGCATCACACTTTTCCTTAAAAAGTGTAAATTCTTGGGAAGTCCTCCAAAAACCTGCTTTGTTAGAGTCCAATCTCATCGTGGGCCAGTTCTTTTGTTCCTGGTTTGGAATCAAGGGCTGTATTTATTCATTCCTCGAGGTTGCTGCTCCATTGGCTTTGGATGCAACCCCTTGGATCTTCCCCTCCGTGGGGGATTCAGATCCTGGGCCGTGCCCTCGGGCAAAACATATGTTCCATTCCAACCTGAATCCAACCAGGGAATGATTGTTTTATGTTTATTAATCACCTGTATGCAAATAGGTGCCAATAAAAACTGCAGGCAGATTCTCTGCCGGGCTCACACCATCCCACAGCTCCACACCCTGGTTTGGGGTCGGAAACAATGAATTCCTCCAATGAGGAGGCCCCGCTGCTTTGATATGCAGCGACAAAAATATCACATCAGCTCAGCCCCTCTGCAGTGATGAGCCTGAAAGGAGACAAGAAACCTGCAAAAACACTCAACATCAGTGGTAAAATAAATTAGAGATGCTGCATTAGGCTAAACAAGCACATTAATGCAACACGAAGGGGTGAGACTTCAGTCGCTGAATGACAAGGCTCAGACTCTGCTCGTGTTAAATGTGACCTGCCAAGAGGAAATCATCAGGCTGGGGCCTGCTGGGTGTAAAGTTTAAAAGGTTTTTAAGAGATACTTTTTTAAGATTTACTTTATCTCAGATAAAAAATTACAGAGTTCTGTACCACTTCAGTCATTACAGCAAAACCAGAGGACAATTAAACTCTTTCTGGGAAGAATTAAACTGGTAGGGCTTCAGGGGAGAATTAGATTTATGTAAGAGGCAGGGTGAGTTAAGGCACTGGAGCTGCAAATTTCTTCTGTGACATTAAGCAAGTCTCAGTGTCATCCAGTTCTCATCTATTCCACTGGGCAGGAATGTTTGGTATTTAAGGCTGACAACTTTTTGGGGAAGAAACGAACGTTTTCAAACACACCGCTGAGGCAAACCCAAAAATCTCAGACAATTAAAGAGTTGGGTCTGTCACTTACCATATCCACATCCACCTGAGAACCTGGCTGTTAACGCCATGGCACAATCCTGCACACATCCACCCTTCTATTTCCAAGATCCTTCTTTCCAAGCTTACTCAAACACAAAATAAGCACCCAGAGCACTTTTAATGCCAATTCAAGCAGGGAAGGAGTCACACCAAGAACTCACCTCAGAAGAATCACTTCTGGGCAGACCACAAGTATCAGCCACATGATAATTATCTGAGGCTGTTCCATGAATGGGGGTTTATAGGGAAGCAGCATCTAGAGCCTACATGACCAGGGATTAGTCTCATGGAAACAAAGCTTTACCTAGTTCAGAGTAATTCAAATATTTATGAAAAGTGCTGCAGTTTAATTTCTCATCAAACTGCTTTCAAGGACTTCCAAATGTATAGATAAAACAATTTAGAAAAATCACACAATTGATACACTAGTTTCTATTTAAAATATTATTTAAATTCTATTTAAAGTAGTTATGAACCCACTGTGCCAGCAGAAACCTCTTTCCCAGTAACCATGGCCAGGTGAGTTGAAAGTGCATTTTAAACTCCACTCTATGTGAAAATCTTTGTTTCAATCTAATTCAAGTCATAGAAAATCATATCCAAAGCAAATCAAGCCTTTGAAAGCCTGATTATTACTTTGTAAAGTAAACAGCGGCAACATCCCTGGAAAAATAAAGTAGATGTGGTGTATGATGGGCACGGAACACTTGTGTGGGGTTTGCTGAGCTTTAACCGATGAGAGGAGATGACAGCACAGTGTCATGGAGAAAATACAGTTTTCCCACACAAGAGATTTGGGGAGCAGTAACATCTCAGAAGAGGAAAGATAAATAACCTGAATGTGCTCCCATGAACAGTAAATCAAATTTCACCTTCACCGTGGAACAACTTACTTAAATCCGCTCAGGAAGGATCAGTGGAATAAAAAGATAAAACTGGCCATATAAATGTCAAACTTTATTTGATCTCCCCCTGCAGTACATGACTTGTGTGCTCCAAATGAATAGAAAAAAACAAACCCAAAAGTGAACAAGACAAGAAGACTGCTGAAAAAAGATCTCGGGGGTTAGGACTCCAGTTTTGTAAGGGGTATGTTGTTCACTTCGTGGATGCCCTCCTTGTCAATGAACCGGGCGTTGAAGGAGGGCAGGTTGAGGATGAAGCGTTTCTGGAGCTGTTCAGCAAAGACAAAGAGGCAGAAGAGATGAGATTCACTCAAAGCTTAAATAAAACAGGAGAATATAATTTAAGAGATACACTGTTGCACCTCAAAATTTCCATCCTGATTCTAGTGACCCGAAGGGTGGGTTTTTTCACTGCTCAGGAATGAATTAGTGTGAGTTTGTCCTCTGTTTTAAGACAATCCATGTCAGACAAGCCCAGGCTAGAGATGCAAAATACACAGGCCTTAAATGTTAACATTTAAGCAGGAAGACTAAACTGGGCCACAATTCTGGGCACAAAGGGCATTTATCCCGAAGATACTTCAAGCAGGACCTCTTTAGAGCATTTCTTCCCGATGCTTCCCCAGAGTTGCATTTGATTCAATCTCTTAAAGACAAGGATAAAGACTATTTTCCTACAAAAAAAGCCTTGGTGTCTGAAATATCTGCAGTCTTGTCTACACTTACATTGGTCATGAACTTAAGGTCAAGGCTTTACCTCAGGTATCATTTCAGAGGCTGGAAAAGAACTAAGAGTGCTTAAGTGTAACACAAGGATGCTGCAGGATGTTCAGAGGAACCACCAGAGGAAAAGGTCTGTATCAACATTATGCTAAGCACGGAAGAAGCAGAAGTAAAGAAAAGCAATTAAGCTCCAAGTTTAGGTTCTGGAGGATGTGAACCGTGCAAAGGCAACACAAGTGCCCACAAATCCCTTCCCTCAGTAGCTCCTCCACATCTGGCCAATGTGCATTTATTACCCTTCTGGCAAAGGCAGAGAAAAACGTGACACGGGGAACAGGAAAGTCTCAGCGAACGAACGCAAACAAACATCCCTTTCTCAGGATCACCAGGGCCCGAGTTTGGCAACTCACCTCCATCAGGCATTTTTTCAAGAGCTCTATGGCTTCCTCACGTGTGATACCTGAAAGGGAAAACATCCACAGATTGATTTCATTAGAGGCCATCTCTCTCTCCCTGCAGAAACTTTATTAAATTTAAACAACTTTTCAGCTGAGCACCAAAACCTCTCCTTCCCAGCTCCCAGCAAACACTTTCCAGATGTCCCGAGGACGCCCTGCACCGCGGCGCTCCCGCCGCAACAAGCCATTGAGAATCGATTTGTTCCAGGGAATGGGAAGCATGATGGAATTCTGCCTCCCATGGCCAGGGCCCGGGCTCTGCCTCCCTCTCCTCCAGTTTATTTCAGCCCTAAATCAGCTCCAGCTGCCCCAGCCGGCTGCAAGTCAGGGGCAGGAGGTGGAGATGGGTTTAGCACAGCGTTCCTGCTCAATAGTGGGGAAGGCACGTGTGGGATGCTCCTGCTATTCAAACACTTTGGGATAAAATCCAGCACTCTGTAGGGATGACAAGCCATGGCGATGTATTGCAGGTCTTTATTTTTCTACATTCCGTGAAGAATGGTGGAAATGGAGCAATAGTATTTTTAAGGGACACGACTGGAAAACCACCAAGGCCTGTGGATCTCTCAAAATTTGTTCCTACACTTTGTTCCAGATCTGCATCCACTGTTCAGGCAGAAATTCCATTTGAATAAACTATCAGTTTACAGCTACATTTCTTGCAGGAGGTGGATGAAAGGATTTCTAATCTCAGAGCAGAGATATTAACTTAAACTGAGCACACAGGAGTGAAGTTGTTTTGTAGGCAAAGCCAAAGATGTAGATTAACAATATTCCAAGCTTTGCAAATTTCCTCAGCTGTACAGCAGGGATGGGGCCATGTTCATTCCTTGGCAGTGGGTTATGATTCTAAAATTAAAACTTTAGACAGGTACAAACACGCACAAGAATTAAGATGAGCAGCTGCCACATGCACAGAACTGTAAATCAGTCCAAAACCTCTCTGTTGTCCACAGAAGCTGCCCCATCCCTGCAAGTGTCCAAGGCCAGGTTGGACGGGGCTTGGAGCAACCTGGGATAGTGGAAGGTGTCCCTGCCCATGGCAGGGGGTGGAACAAGATGAGCTTTAAGGTTCCTTCTAACCCAAACCATTCCATATTCTATGATTAATCACCACCACTTCAGACTGCTGGAGACAATCTCACTAGGATTATCTTTTCTCTTGAATGTTTTAATGTATTACACACAAAGCCAATCCAAGATATGGAGCAATAGGATCTGGGACTGCCCTCTGCAGACTGATAATCTGGGAAAGAGTACATGTCAGAGCCAACAGTCAAGCAGGAAGACAAAGTTATCAAACAGTTATTAAAAGCAGACTACCAGCAGCTAATGGGCCAGGAAAGTCTACTCATGTTTTAGAATAAACTGGAACTTCTTTCACTTCGGTCTAAGTTGCAAACAGGAAAAAATTTAGGAGTTGGCTGGTTTCACGTTACCATTCCAGCAAGGCAACACTTAAAGCTGCCTTTATCCAACAGAAAGTCAAGTTCCAATCTGTAGCACCACAGCAATCACACCTGATTTGGCAGATGTCAGTCTCACTGATCAATACATTAAAAGACCTAAATTGAAACAGCAGAATTTTCCTGCCCCTGACTCCACTTACTTGGCTTGTAATAGCGGTCGAGGATGCTGAGGGTAAGGAATGCTCCGTATCCATGTGCTGCGAAAGGAGCCTTGGCCAGGGCTGCCAGGTAATCCATGTAGTACAGGGCAGGGCCCTTGTGGTCGTCGTAGCCAGCCAGGAGAAGGTTCACGTGGTAGGGGGTCTGCAAGCACAGAGCACGTTTCCATCACAGCAGCGACAGCGCAGGCCATGGATCCCAACGCCCCGCGGCGCCCGGAGAACAGCACCGGGGCTGCTGCCACAGCCCCTCAGCACGGAACGCTGCAGCAGCCCTGCCTGCAGCAGGCTGTGGGTCTCAACCCAAAACCCATCAGCTCTTCTGGTACCATGGACTGCGCGAGGAAACAAAACCACAAAACCCCGACTCTCCTGAAAATCAGCGTGTTTGGGGTTTTTTTTTTACAGCTTTCACAGCACACTCAAACACGAATGCGGTTTTCACACCAGATTCTTTCCTCTCAGCATAAAACATAAAGCATTTTACTGCCGACACGTGAGCACAACGTGAACATTTTGCAGTTTCTAAGAACTCTTTGTTCATTTAACCTGCTCTTTGCTCCTTCCCCAGTCCCCTCCCGCTGACCACGGCCCATTTCAGTGCACATAAAAGCTCTCACACAGTGCAGACAGTTACACACAGGGTCCTGTTCACTGGCAATTTGATTTTTTATTGCATGTACCAAGTTTAATCTTTGGCAGTTTCCTCCATGTTCTGGGTTTGGTGTTCCACCATCATGAATAAATCAAACATCCCTCCTTCTCCCACATCTCCTTCCAAGATCTGTACTTTGTAAGACCAGGAAACACACGTGCACTATATTATTTTTAAATGTAGGTTCAGAAAAAAATTTGGGAATTGCATGTATTTTTAAAAGCAGCTTTTATATAGTTCCAGTATTTTTGTATCTACGTAATGTTTCTCATTAAATTAATTGTACTAACAGGATATCTCTAAACTGCTGGAAAGCCTGGATCAACAAAGCAACAAAATAAGAAAAAAATGATGATGCAACCAACAGATTAAAAAAGCAAACAGAATTTTACCCTAAAGCCAAAACATTAACTGTATCACAGGAAAAAGTTCATTTTGATACTAAGTACAGTGAATTTCCACGCAGGAAAAGAATAAATCACAGGACACTGTATTTTTACTTTCAGACAGTAAAAAAGAATAAAGCAGGCTTCAGTTATATATCAAACATCACTGTAAATGGTGTGATTTAATCTTCAAAGCATCCAAGAATATTTGGAAAGAAGTTACCATGCAGCTGTATTCGTTTAATTAGGCTGTATTTCATCATTTATTTATTCTGAAACATCACACAAGTTGATATTTAAGAGCCATGACACAAGATCACTCAAATTATTGTGTGACTTGGAATTACCAACATTGGCATATGCGAGATACTCAACCATAAATAAATGGTGTTATACACACTTAAACCCATCTGTAAACTGATTTTCAGTTGTAAGTTCTCCTGCTAATGGTCTCTGAGACTTCTTAAAACTCAAATGTAAATAATTATCCCCCATGCCTTATTACTGAAGAAAGGCAGGATTTAAACATTAGAAAATCTACATAATCTATTTACTCCTTCCATGATTATAAATGAAATCTGCAGCGTAACACCTCGATGCTGGGACTGGAATTTCTTGTCCATCCCATTCCTTCAGTCCATCCTGAAGGCAGCCTTCCTTGGCTTCTGTGACTCAATCCAGGCCAACAGTTCTAAACTCTCGACAAGACTGGTGTGGTTGAAGGGCCACCAAACGAGTGATGAGTGACACCCCAGAACGTGCCTTCTTTATCCCAAACTCCCCTTCCTACAGAGACACACTTCCCAGCCCGAGTAGCTTTGCACTTGACGCTGTTTGATTTAAAATAACGACAGCAATTAGGAAATGTGTGAAATTCTTCAGAATTTACAGCTGAAGAGCAGAGTTGTGCTAACCAGCCCGGCCCCAGCTCGGGAGGGTGGCGGTGACACAGCCCTGTGACAGCTGGCGGAAGCCAAAGTCACAGCGAGGGGGGAAAGGTGGGAGCAAGGAAGTTTCCTGCCAAGTGTGGACACAGGGAGAGGAGCTGACAGGCTGCCTTTGGACTCCAGCCAGACCCTGTCACCTATAATTAAACAGCATCACAACTACAGACTGAACTTTGCCGCCTTCGGAGGGACAGGGGGTTGTTTTTCCTACTCCCCACACACACCCTCAGCAGTGAGTTAAACGTACCAAACCTGGCACTCGGTGAACCAAGAGAGGTGCTGGAGTAGGTAACAGCAGAATCATGGAATGGTTTGGGTTGGAAGGGACTTCAACTAATCCTGCTCTCCTTCAGCTTAAGGCCATTCCCCCTTGTCCTGTCACCACACACTACAGCACCACTCACCTCCAACAAGAGTCTAATGCCTGAGAAAGTCCTGCTGCAGTGTAACCTCTCCCCTTCACACACCTTCTGGCCTCTGTACCAACTTCATGTGGTGACTGCCAATACAGCAAGAAACTACGTTTTCCCCATCAAACTTTTTACTTCTCAACTACCTTCCCACTCCTAACACGAGGCACTAGCATGTTTTACCTTCTAATTTTTTAATTTTTAATTTTTTTCATCCACATGATTACACTGGTAGCCTCCAGGAATCCCATATGCAATTTAAATAGACACTGAGCACTGGTGTTAATCCTTCTGGTATCCCACACAGGATGACGGAAACGTAACAAAATTCACGGGGGAAAAAAAAAAGTCAATTCTGATGGCAAGGCTTGTATTACCAAATTCTAAATCCCACAAACAAGTCATTAAGTGCTCTGGTTGGAGAGAAAGGGTTCTCCCTGCAGTGTGGGGAGCAGTGTAGTGTGACAGCAGTGTCAGAGAGCGCCGTGCCCCGGGGCGTTGCCATCTGCACCAGAGCAGCGTTTTGTCTCCGGTAAATAAACACATCTGCCTCTGCCAGTGTCCTCCCCACTGTGCTGCCCATCTGGAGCAGGTGAGCTGGGCAGGAAGGCGTGGGCTCAGGAAGGAGGGGAGCCACAGGGAGGATCAGGCCTCAAGGGATGTGGCACAGAGGGAGACAACGGTGCCACATCAATCCTGACAGGGCAAGCCCACCAAAAAGCTTGTTAAAGGTACTTTAAATCACACGTAAGAAATAGCTGCCTCAGCTGAAGTGGGGCAGGACACTCAGTCTCATCCGGGCAGGTCAGATGTCCCTGAGATGAGCTACCATTACCAGGCAGCCCCCAGGGCCAGGCCCCAAGCAGCACATTACTGCTTCCCATCAGCCTAAAAACTGCACAGAGGTGCACAAAACACACACAGACCTTCCAAATCCCACCTGAACACAAGCCAAAGCAAACAGCATCACTGCCAACCATCAGCTACCAGCCACAGAGCTGGCTGAAGCCATTTGAACCAGACAAATCACGTGGAATCACATCTAAGCTGGAAGGGACCCGCAAGGAAAAGCTGTGACCTGCAGCTGTGATCCACCTCAGCAAGGAGAACAATGATCTCTGGCTGCTCCTGGGGATGAGTTCTTGGAGAACTGTCCACACATATCTAGTTCTCAACAACACAGCTCCAAGGTTAATACTGGTCTTTATTTGCTACTGTGAAACCTCATTTCAGGCCTGGGCAGTGCACTGTTAGAATGCAACACAACTCATCCCACGCTCTACCCCTGACAGAGCTGATCAACTTCATTCTCAACATCCTCTTTCTTCCTGTTTTCTCTCATATAGCACATTAACATTCTTCTCAATGAAATGCTTCCTGACCTTGGATTATTGTTAAAAGTCCATTTGCCCCTTCACAGCATCTTTTCACACTTTGAAAAAAATCACCATGAGAAACATCAGTAATTGCAGTTCAGTAACTTGAAAACACAGCTCCAACTTGGATTTGATATTTACTGAAAGCTTCATGTTGCTGTTTACAAAAGGCACTTGTTTTGCTAAGTACATCAAACAGCTTTGCTCTATGAAATCACTTTCCAAGAAGATTAAACGGATTTGGTGCATTTGCATGAAAACCCACAATCTTATCAAGGGGTTTAATTCACTTCACGTCTGCAGTGAGTGACAAAGTGTTTATTGGGCCCAAGGCTGGAATTTTAAGTCTACAGTCGTATTAGTTATTGATAAGTGATAAGCTTTTTAAGTAAGAAAATAAAGTTATATTTTACTAAGACATTCTTTCAGCAACGTGAATTCACAGAATCCCTGAGGTTGGAAAAGCCCTCCCAGCCCGAGGATCCCCCCTGTGCCCCATCCCCACCTTGTCCCCCAGCCCAGAGCACTGAGTGCCACGGCCAGGCCTTCCCTGGACACCTCCAGGGCTGGGCACTCCAAACCTCCCTGGGCAGCCCCTGCCAAATTCACCACCACAGCCAGCAGCTCCCACCTTTTTCAGACTCCGTTACCTGAGGTCCCTGGGCAGCCCTGTGCCCTCTGCCCAGGCCCCTCGGCCCCCACTCACCCGACTGCGCAGATAGTCCGCGAGGTTTCGCCGCGTGAAGTTCGCAGCTGCCGTGGGAGACAATTCATAACCTGGGGACAAAGGTCGGCACCTCCTGGGTGACAGCACAAAGCTCACGCTCCACCTCCCGCCTCCCCACCCCCGGTTTGAAACCAAGGCACGTTCTCTAGGGAGGAAATGTCGTGTCCTGCGCCCAACGCCCGTTTTTTCTCAAAGCCACAAGCACAAAAAGGACCCTCAAAATCTGGGGAGCTCGTATCTGTACAGACCATGCCAATACATGTGGCTGCAAAAAACTGAAATATTAAGGACACGTAGCTTGAATTTTTTTGTCCAAAATATCAGAAAAAGTGGTAACAGCTGGAGTGCAATGGACTCGTTAAGAGAATAATAGGTTTGTTAGGAAAATATTTGTGTAATTTACATTACAAAGAGGTTTGCTAGGATTTGGATAAACCTTTTAATTTATACTATATAATCCAGCCTCCATTTCTGCATCCTGCCTGAATTACCACCTTTGCTAGACACTAAAAATGCAGAAACCCAGTTCTGTCCACCAACATTCACCTGGAAACCACCCCAGCTCTGCTCCCAACCTTGAGTACCTGTCCTGCTTCACTCACCATTTCTCATTTTGTAGAGCTGAACATTTTTCTGGATGTATTCTGCAAACTGCACCGTGTCTCCAGCCTCCCCCACACACAGCAGTAAGATCTTTTCACTCATCTTAAACATTTTGTCATGGTCTAGGCAGAGAGAAACAACATTGAGAGCTGTGGCCATAGGAATAAATTATTTTGTCAATAACCTGACACACCAGGACTCTTTAGAAGCGAGAAAGAGGCTTGGATATGTGCACCATGACCTGGAACACCACCAAAAAAAGTCTTCCTGAGCAAACCTTGACATTCAGCTTCTCTCAGCTGGTGGCACAAAACACAGGAGTTGTCAAACACATCACCAAGAGATCCAAAGCTCTTCAGAAAGCTTCCAGAAATATACGCTATTTCCCACATCAGAAACAAGGTAGGAAAGACTAAAGCTTATAGAATATTGTGTTCCAAGTGTAACATTTTGCTTCCTGGGATCAGGAATAAGAATTGTGCTCAGTGCCCATTCAACTTTATCCAAATATCCTGCAACAGAAGCAAGTCATTTAATATAAAGCTGAAATACCAACACATTGAGCAAGAGCAATCTTGGGAAATCCAAAAGCAAATTCCTTGTCACATGACTCCCTTCTCCTGATAACCAGCAGTCTCAAAAATTAAGTTTACACTACCAAGACTTTTCCAGACACTCTTTTTACTTGTCATTTTATGTGCCAGGGCCTCGCCACCATCACAGGAAAGAATTTCTTCCTAATCTCTAATCTAACCCTGCCTTCTGTCAGTGTGAAGCCATTCCCCCTTGTCCTGTTGCTCCAGGCCCTTGGAAATAGTCTCTCTCCATCTTTCCTCTAGTTCCCTTCAGGTCCTGGAAGGGCCAATTAGGTCATCCTGAAGCTCCTCTTCTCCAGGCTGAAATTAATTTACTAATTAAAGCAATTACCAGCAAACACCACTATTCTAAATAATTATGTGAAATTTATGGGGTTATGCCCCTAACCCTCCCCTCCAAGGGCAAACTAAATCCTACATTCTAAGTACATTTTCCTTAGTGAAAAAAAGCTATTTGGTAAGCCAACGCTTAGCTGGACATGGAGGTGAAGCTGAGAACCCAACACAGTGTTTATTATATATAACAATATAGAAAAATTTATATATAATAATATATATATAATGGAGTTATAGTGGGGGAGCTTTATAAGCGGCCCTTTGAGCC
>VXAY01003078.1:1056388-1087715 GCA_013399855.1 Oxyruncus cristatus | reverse complement strand
GGGGAGGGCGGGATCGGGAGCTGCTTCGACTGCGAGACACCGCCCAGGCCGTCGAGTCCGACCTGGGACCCACTCCCGCTTCGTTCCCCAGCCCAGAGCACTGAGGGCCACGGCCAGGCCTTCCTTGGGCACCTCCAGGGCTGGGGACTCCGCCACCTCGCTGGGCAGCCCCTGCCAGTGTTTAACAACCCTTTCCATGGAGAAATTCCTCCTGGTGTCCATCCTGTCCCTCCCCTGGCACAGACTGAGGCCGTTCCCTCTCCTCCTGTCCCTTGTTCCCTGGGAGCAGAGTCCGACCCCCCCCCGGCTCCCCCCTCCTGTCAGGGAGTTGCAGAGCCAGAAGGTCCCCCCTGAGCCTCCTTTGCTCCAGGCTGAGCCCTCCCAGCTCCCTCAGCTGCTCCAGCCCCTTCCCAGCTCCATTCCTTTCTCTGGAACACTCTTCTGTATGTCTTTCTCTGGACACACTCCAGTCCCTCAAGGTCCTTCTCGCCACGAGGAATCCAAAACCGAACCCAGGATTCCACGTTCAGCCTCACCAGTGCCCAGCGCAGGGGTATGGTCAGAGTACTTCTATTTGTGTCCCAAACGCCATCCCAAGCTGCATCCCCCACAGCCAAAGGGACAAGCCCAAGCCTGCCTCACCTATTGAGACAATATAGGATTTTTTTCCCAGATCTGCAGATGTCCCTGTAAATTCTCCTATCAGTTGGTGCTTCAGAGCCTCGTCCGTGAGCTCAGGTGGAGAGCTTGGGTGGCACTTGTGGTTCATCACCTGGCTGGACGTAGGTTCTGGCAGCTGCTAAGCAGCAAATGTTGTTCTCTATTTCTTTTTCCCCCAGTCTCAATCTACTTAAATTTCTCAGGGGGAAAAGTGACTTCTCTTAGGTGTCTCTGCAGCATAGAAATCCTGGAATGGTTTGGGTTGGAAGGGACTTTAAAGATCATCTAATTCCAACCTCCTGCCATGGACACTTTCCACTAGACCAGGTTTCTCCAGGCCCCATCCAACCTGGCCTTGAACACTTCCACCCAGAAACTTCCAGGTGTGGCTGTAATGTGGATAATTAATAACAAGAGAAACAAAACAACCCCTGGAATTGCCTGGATATTGTCTCACCGGAGGCGACTCTAACTGGCCCTGGCCCTGCCTGAGCCCCATCATGATTCTGTGGTTCCATGATTCTGTGACTAACACGTTCTCTGAGGCAGCCCCTGGACAGAAAACTCGGGATGCTCCAGCACACGACAAATGCCCATCTGCACCTATGTCCAAAAATTCCCTGTGTCATTGAAAGAACTGGGCATAACCTTTGTGTGGTTTGAAAAATACTAAACATGCCAAAAAGCAACAGCAGATTGTCTCCAGGAAAGGGTATAAATGTGTGCAAGCAGCAAATTCACCATTTTGACTGTTTTCCAATTGCCTGTAGCAACTCTTGTTCAATCGAGTGCTGCGTGTGTAAATCAAACCAGGAGGTTTTCTTTTACTGAAGGATCTTCTGCGTCGATCCAACCTGAAGTTCTACACACATTTTCCCCTTATAGATATTCATACTTATTCCACATGTACAACTAGCCCTTCTCATTCAGTGGTTATTTTTTGAGACCTTTTTAAGACAAAGGCTAACAAAAAATCCACAACTACCATCCCTCTTGGTTTTTACTTGGCCCTGGCGTACAATTAAATGTGAAGGTTGTTACTGAGTTTTCTTGGCAGATTGGATTTCCCTGTTCAGGAACACATGTGCAAGCCAGTGCACACCCACGTACCTCTCGCTGGGGTGCAGGTGCTCCTGACACTAGTCCATGACACTGGCAGGACAGCTCTGCCTAGCAGAAATCAGGGAATATTTTCCACCATTAAAGGGTAATTGTCCAGGCTGCAGAATGTCTTAAAATTATATGGACCTTTGCCTGTTTTATTTTCAAGACCGACACTGCAGTTAGGTGTATTTATACATGGGGATGTTCCAAAAACAAAGGCTGTGAGTAGCACAGGGGTGCAGTGAGCTCCTCTTTACTGCTGGAGCATGACTTTGGGATCACCAACCCTGGAATGAACCCTACAAGGCTTACACGGGGCTTTGCTCTTAATCTCCCTGTCTGGGCTCCACAGAGCTCCTAGAGCTGACTTTCTGTGGGTCTAAATGTGGTATCTTTAAACAGATTCCCCTTAGGGATGGGCAGGGACAAGCCTTACCTTGTTCCTCCCGTGCCCAGGCTGTGGGCAACCCTGGTGCCAACCTGGCTCTGTCCTCCCCACCACGATGCCTCAGGGTCTCTAGAGAGCAGCTCTTGCTGAACTTTCAGCCATCTGAGTTACAGAGTCTTCCTTTCACACCTTTGTTTGACAGACGGGTGTTAGACACTACCTGGATGGGGTGTTTGTCTATGGGATTTAAATCCTGAGCCTGGCTCTCCCGGGATGCAGAGCAGGCTGTCGGCATCCCCCTGCAGCACTGGCTTTCAGGGGCACAGAGGGATTGCTCTGACCTCAGGAGGACCCTTCCACCTCCTGATGTTTTCCAAGCTGAGGTCAGTGTGGAGGGACTGTGTCCTCCTCACCCACCACCAGCAAAACACCTTCCCAGAATCCTCATTCCTGCTGAACTTGTCAGGGAATATCAATGCCTGGCAGCACCAATCCCACAGACATGCCTCTGCCTCCCAGGATGGCTCTGCTCCCTGCTCCCAGGCCCATTGCAGAGTGTTTACCCTCCACCTGTGATGGCAGGAGTGGGGCATCCACTGGAGTGTGCAGGTGAAAATGGATTGTAACCTGCCACTGCCACCAGCTGATTAACACTTCTGTCTCTGGCAGGATTGATCTTGCAGGTGAGAACGTTCCAGAGACCAGCTGGGGCCCTGCTCCTTGGCTGGATGCTCCTTCCCAGTGGTTCTGCCGTGGTCATCGTTGTTTCCTCGGAGCGGGGAAGAGGATATGCACTGTGAGCAGCTGGGATGGCTGGGACAGGGTGTTATCTCTCAGTTTTCCATTTCTCCCAACACTCCCCAGCAGTGCAGAACATCTTCCCACAGTGTTAACTTTGGGTTCCCTTCCCAGTTTGGTTTGTCACTCAGACCTCAGTGAGGTGGGGGATCAGCAGGAACTGTGGGGTCCGTGACACAAACCTGGGCTGGTGACCCCAAAACCTCATCTCTGCAGGATGATCCGTTTCATAAATGTTGCTAATAATAAAATTAAACCATAAAAGGAAAAGCTCCTTGAAATCATTGAATAGTTTTTTTCCCCAGTGTGGAGGCACAAATCAAGAAATCAAAATATTTGGCAAAACATAGATTTGTGCAGTGTTGTGGGGCATTTATAGACAGCAATGTCTAGTCAGAGCTCCCCCCAGCTCCTCTAGCTCTGTCCTGTTTGAATTCCTGCTGGTCACTGAATTATTACTTTTCTTACTATTTCCTGTGCTTTAAAAGTGGGGAAAGCACAATCAAATTATCGTCATGCTCATTTGGTTAATCACCCATTTAGTTACTTATTCAGTTCATTAACAAGAGGCTGGCCAGTGTCAGTGTGGAGGAAATTCAGAGAGGCAGGCAGTTAGGAGACAGGATATAGGAGAAATAGGCCATTACTCCAGCCCAGTGAATGGCAATTTCTATCCCTCTTTTCTGCTACGTCACTTCAGTGCACAGTTTGTTCTGGATTTTAAAAAAACAGCCAACAAACAGACGAGCAAATGAAGAAAGCATTCTGCTGCAGATCACCGTCGCTTGTTAGAATCCATTTAGGCTCAACCCAAAGCTCTGCAGAAAGGACAAACCACCTATTTTAGGACTCCTTTTTTTTGTGGTTGAGAAAAATGTGCTGCTCCACAGGTCATAAGATGCCTGTAATTATGACCCCGAATGGATGGAAATGTTGCTTCTTGAGACAAATTCTATCTGACAGTTTTTACAGTACGTTCGTTCAGAGCAAAATGCCCTGTCCCCTGTCACCCGGATTGAAATTATTAAGGAAGACAGACATTTCACTGACAACTCTAGCCTCGGGGGGGAAAATATTCCTTCTGTTCCCCTCTGAAGGTCAGAGCTCACATAATGCAAAACACTTAGAACACGCGCGTACACATGCTCACGCACATGCGGATGGAACTTTCTCTTCAGCGGAGCTCTGCATGGGTTTGATGGCAAACAGGAACCAGCTCCACAGGCATCTCAGGGAGCTGGGGCCAAAAAAGATGGGCTCTGCATTTCTTCAGTGCTAATTCTTATTGTCTTGTAAATAATCTCTTTCTCCTCTGCCTGTAAGTCCCGTCAGGAGATGGTCATGTGTGCTCACATGTTCGGGCTTCCCCCCACACGGTACACGTGGCACATCAGGCACTGGCAACTCCCCCGACAGTGTGGGATCTGTGGGATAGTCACACTTCCCTGCTGTCTGTTTATTCTTTCAAAACACTTCTTGCCTTCTTTCCCTTCCTGATAAAAGCCTATTTGCGACCTGTATGTCCCGTTTCTCACTTAGGCTGCGTTGCCAGCTGTCCTTGGCCCAGTCTGTCACCTGGCACTGTCCCCATGCCGGGGATGTGCAGGTCCTCTCCATAGGAACGCTGACTCCTGGCTGTTCCAGAGCTTTTTCATGCTAGAGCAAGGGCAAAGCCTGGCCCTGCAGTGCCTCCCCAGCCCCGGCTGGACGTGTGAACACGGCGGTGCAGCCGCAGATGAGCTGTCAGTCACCGTGTCCTGCCTGTGGATCACTGGCCTCGCTCAATCTAGGGCTGAAAATTGGACCTGAGCCAAGGTGACCAGAGGTGGGAAACCAGCCTGCAGCTCATTAACCTCTTCCCATCCGTCCTCCCCATCTCCCTGGTGCTTTGGCTGACACCAGGCTCACGGCAGGTCCCTGCTGACCGCGCACGTGGCCTGGTGTCATTTGCACCGAGTTTCCCCGGCAGGACCCAGTTCCCCAACACTGACTCTGCCTTTACAGCCTGTCCTAGAAACACTTTCCAAACCAGGGTGTTAATGGGCAGCTGGTTTGCAGCTCCCCTCCCAACACCCCAGGATGGACCCCTTCCCAGATGCTGCTCCAACCTGTCTTTCAGAAACCTCTGGATTACTGTCACCACTGCCCAGGGACCTGAGGTGACTCCAACTGTCCATACCAGACAGTTCCTCTGGCAAGGATGTACCTCAAGTGCACACTGGCAGCAGTGGCAGAGTGGGAAACAGAGCTGGGAAGCTTTTTGCCACATGTGCTCACATAAAATGGGTGGAAATCCCAAATCCTTCTCTGCACTCCCTGCTCTGAGCATCCCATCCCACTGCGCTCCTGTCAGGTGGGAGCACAGCCCTGCTCTGCCCCAGCCCCTGCCCCACGTCCCTGGCTCCTCTTCCCATGGGGCCACCAGCTCCAGCACAGCATCTCCCCTCAGATCCACAGGAATCTTCAAACTTTTCTTTCTTCTTTCTCTCACTCCCTCTTTTTCTAAGTTTAATTCCGAACAGCCGGCTACGTTCAGCCTGACTGGTTTGTTATGGCTTATAATTTGTGTTAGGATTAATTAACTAATTACCGACAAATGTCCGTTGGCAAGATTCTGCTTCTGCTTGTCAACTTGAAGTATTTAATTATTTTAATCATTTACTTTCATCTTCAGAATTTATGCTCTTCCAAGAGCGTTTCTAGGCATCTTTTAATTATTATTCTGATTTTTTTTCAGAGGGGTGGTGAGCTGGGGGGAGAGAGCTGGGGGATGTGATCAGTCCTCATTAACTATTTCAGTGAGGAAACTTTCTTGGAAAGTCATCCTTGGTTTTCAGATGCCGGTGCAGGGAAGGGACATCCTGGAATGCAGGTGTGTGGGGATGCACAGAGAGGGCTGGGCTGGGCTGTCACTTCCCAGTTAGAGTCCTCCCTTTCCCCAGAGGATTTCAGGGATCCAGACTGGGTGGTGCCATGGTTCCTGTTCCCTGGTCTAGGGGTCAGGTAGGTGTTGATTTACACAGATACTTCATCCATCAGGAATCACCCCTAAATCCGGGGGAGCATTCAGGACACCGCACAAGGCATCAAAGAGTCTCTGCAGGATGAAAATCCAAGTGGACTCACAGCCACTGTACCAGCAAGTAAATAAAACAGGATCATGGGAAAGCATCCACTTATACAAGTTTTTTAATCTTTAAAAGATCATGAATTGCTTAAAACCCACAAACTGAATCCTGCTTTGAGCACCCCACAGGTTTGAATGCAGAAGGCGGGAGCACATTGGGACAGATTTGGGCTGTGGGCACGGATGAGAATCCCAGCCTAGGGCTGTGGTCATGGATGAGAATCCCAGCCCCTGGACGTGCTGCCAGTGGTGGGACGGGAGGGCAGCAGGTAACTGGGACAGTGGAAAACCCAGCCAAGGGCATCTTGTTTTTACAGGAAATTCCACGTGGTTGCTACAGACAGGATCCCACCCGAGCACACCCTGACTGAAAAGCCAATCTGCTCAGAAAAACGATGGACCACCTGAAAATAGTTTGTATAAATTCAATGTATGCATTTAATTCCTCCCTTCCAAGCACACTGGCCTTGCCATTCCTTCCCAGTTTTGATCTCCAGGTAGGGCAGGGCACCACAGGGATTCCATGGTAGGGATCTTTGGTTTGCACCTGCTCGCACAGTATGATTTGGGGAGCACTGGGAGATGGAACGGCACCTTGGCACCTTCCCGTGCCTGGGCACGTTCTGGAAACACAACCTCACACCCAGCCAAGCACCAAGGGATCTAATCCCTCTTTTTCCTTCACACATCGGAGCAGCAGCACTTCTGTGGGATTAAAACACAAGAGAAGGAAGCGTGAGAAGCTGATAAAAGACAGCGAAACTCAGAGTCTTTCACTGATACTTTCCAGCAGACTTCCAGGCTTTTTTTTCCCCCCTGCCAAATGCTTTATGCTGCCAACAAACCAAATTCTGAGGGGCTTGTGAAAATCTTCCTGTGGTGGGCACAGCCCGGGCGGGCACAGCCCCACGTCCTCCAGTGGGACACACGCACCCCGCTGACTTCAGCAGGAGTCTCTCCAGCAAAGGCTAATGAAGGATTCAGCCCCAAGAATATGTCTTTCCTGAGACAACTGAATCCCTTGGACCGGAGCGCTGAGGAGTGTGTGCTATTTAAAAGGTTTCTTGAGGGTACGTAATTATATTGAAAATAATTAGGGCCAAGGCAGCAGTATTATTACTACTTATCATATCACTCTAAACTTAATCCAGAGTGATCTTTGAAAAGGCATCAGGAATGCAGAGAATGGACCTTTCTTGAACAAGATGGGTCCATAATGTTACCAGGTTTGGGTGTACATGGGAGTTTCCCCTTAGGACTCACCTACTGGGGCAGTGGGTATGTCCAAGAAGGGAATGGAGGGCCCAGAAAGGCTGGAACACAGCCCCAGAGTCTCTGGAGTCTGGAATTCCATGCTGATCATTTGGTCCTTTGGACAAACATGTTCCAGGACCTGCCTGCCTCTCAGGTGACATCCCAGACCCTTGCCTGCAGACTTGACAGCCCCTGGGATGTGATTTGCAGGGAGAGCAGAGGCTCCCGAGGAGCCCAGGGAAGCAGCATTGCCCTGGTGAGCGCTCGTGGAGAGATCTAAATGAGATTGTCTTAATTAACTTCAGAATCCTGTTAATTAGACGCCTCTCTGCATTAAAAATTGCTCCAGAGACCAGACCAAGTCGTGGCTACACATGCAGGCAGAGGAAGAGGCAGGTCAGGCATGGATGGATCACACCCAGGACCTGTTTGGGGCAGAGGCTGTCGAATGGCAGGGTTAAAAATCCAGCTGGGCCCCCAAGGCTGCTCAGGAAGCTCTGGAAGCTGCTCTGAGGACCCCACAGGGGCCATGGCATGGCAGGAATGGGGCAGGACGTTTTGGAGAGGCTGGAGCTGCTGTGGGACCTTGTGCAAGAGCAGGTGTGACCAAAGGCCCAGCAGAGCCTGCACCAGGGAACCTGAGGCACGGCAGGAGCACGGGGTCAGGCTCCTGCGAACAGCTCCTGGGATGGGCTGTAGGTACCCCAGGAACTCATCCCTACAGAGACCACGGGGGCTTGGAGGGCTCCCCAGCAGAAGGGGAACAGCTCTGGGGTCACCAAGGAGCAGGAGCCGGGCTGGGGCTGGGGGTGCAGACGGGTCCTTGTGGGAAGGAGAGCCTTGTCCTATTGAAGGCTGACAGAATGAACTTCAGTTTATGCCCCTGGCAGTTTTTTACAGCTCAGCTGTTCCATTTAGGGGTTGGGAGCCAGTGGAAGGAAGCTCGGATCGCTTCACTGACCAGCCATAACATCCAGCCAGTACATTAACTGCCCTGCTGCCCTGATCTGATGTGGTTTTACAGACAATAGCTACTGGCTATTTAGGCAATGTATAAATTAACATATTCTGCACAAACTAGGAGCATATTTAAATTAAAGGAAAGTGCCCTTTATTTGTCAATCATTCAACATTCACATTTTTACATTCCTTTAGAAAGACAATTTCAGCCGTCTGAATCCTACCTCAAACCGTTCATCTTCACGAGAGGAAAATGTTTGATTGCTCGAGTGTTGCTTTGCCCCCCTTCCCCTGCCTCTCTCCTTTAATTAAAACAATCCCGATCTGCTCTCTTGGAATTTCTTTCCCAGATTGGCTCAGTAACTTGTGACCTTCATTTCTGCCCAGGCTGGAATCTGCTGGCACGAAGGGTCAGAGATGTGGAGATAACAGAGTCACCTCACAGGGAGCCACCAGAACATGGGGGCACAGAAGTGTTTGGGGTGTTGCAGTAGCAAATCTGCTATTCCAGTACTGATGCCTGGCATGGCAATAAAGCAAGAAATGGGTGTTGGAGATGTGTTACACTGGACAAAATGATGCTCAAAGGGACCAAAAATGACCTGAGTGGTATTTTCCAAATCTGAGTCACTCATTTCTCAAGGGCTATTTCCATTAATTTTAAGACCTACACGATGCTGGTGCAAAACATTTCCAAGAATCTTGTGGTTTCTTGAAGCTCTACAGCTCTTGCAGGTGTGAATTGCTGCAGCTCAGCAAATTATCAAAGGGCTTTTCTCTTGACAGCTGCTGCCGGCAGTGAAGCACCTTTCCCTGCTCGGTGGTCTGATCTGTCACCAGCAAGATCTGGTGGCTTTTGGCAGCACAATTCTGTCTGAATATTTGAACTCTGTTTTTCTGTCCACAAGTTAAAGGAGAAAAATGCAAAATCACCCCTGTCCTGAAACCTTCCCGTCCCAGCTTCTGCCCAGCTCCCATGGCCCAGTGCTGAGAGAAGGGAAACACATCGCAAAGAAATGCCCGTTTGGCAAAGTTTGCCTCTCTCTGCCTGTCAGCCAGATGCTGGCACCTCGCTCTTCCCGGCAAGCCAGGGCCAATGTGTTTATTTAAGGCCCAAATCAGCATCGATCAGGGTCTGTCAGTCACTCTCCCGGAATAAAGCGCCGGGGATGCGGCGGGGTCTGAGCGCGGACGGTAATGGACACACGCTCCAGTGAGCTCACAGCCATCCCACTACATGCCCCGAGGCTGGAATTCTTCTTTATTGTTATTATTCAAAAAAATAAACATTTTGTTTGTTAAGAAACTGTATTTAAGGTGCTGAAATGGAGCTTTCTTTAGCACTGAGGGGCCTTTCCTGTAACCCTCAGTCATGGAGCTTGGAGGAGCCGGTTGGGTGCTGAGCCTGGAGTGTGGGGCATCATCCTACAACAATCCTAGGGGATAAGGGGGTGGAGAGCTGCTCCAGCAGGGAGCATGGATCCTGCACAGTATCGTGGTGCTGGCTGCAATTGGGCTGTGAACAATGTCTGAGAGGGGTGAACGCTGCAGCACATGGGAGCCTCCAAATTATAACACCAAGGGAGAACCACCCTAACAGCCCTCAAAAAGGAGCTGCCTCCTCCCTGCTCCCCCTCCCCTCCTCCTCCCACCTGCCTTTCATACTTCCTCATGCATGGAAGGTATTAATTACCCAATGTGCTTTAATGGCTCGCAGAAAGTGCCCCGCAGCGATCCCAGAGCAGAGCGAGCCTTGCCCGGTGCGTGGCCGAGGAAGAGGAGCACAGTGTGAGGCTGCCAGCACATGAGGTGTTTCCCGTGGCCCTGTGGAAGGCACCCCATTTTTCTGAGCCCTCTGAGCAGAGCTTTTATCTCTGATGTCCAACTCCTGTGCCCTCGGGGTGGCTGCGCAGGGTTTGTTAACCTCTGGGACAAGCACACTGTGACCTCTCACCTCCCCGTAATGAGCACGGCTGCTTGCTCCTGCTCACTGACATTATTTGCTGCTGCTGAGCTGTGCCTGACCTGCCTGAGCTGTGCCTAGCCCTGTTAACCTGTGAGGGGGACATGTGGGAGCATGGCCAGGTAACTCACTCCTTGCTATGGGAGAGCAGGGGGGGATGCAGCCTCCTGCATCTCCCAGGCAGGTCTCCATCCTGCAGCAGGGTGCAGTGTTGGGATCAGCAAGTCCTGGACTCCAGGACTCCCCCTTTCTGCTCCCAGCTCTGTGCTCCAGCTGTCAGAGGAGGGGTTTGGGCACCAGGCTTGTCTCTGGCACAAGGAGCTCACCAGCACTCTCCTCCCACTCACAGGGCCTGCAGAGGCCTCCTACAAAACTCCATCCCTGCTTTCAGCACCCGGAGAGCCGAGCGCCGTCCCTGCCAAGCCAAGTGCCTGGTGCCCGCCGGTGTGGGACCTGCCGAGGCAGCAGGGCCGAGCCAGGGCAGCACAGGAGCGGAGCAGCGGCGCACGGGAGCAGAAGGGCATTAATCACCTCGCTGTGATTAGGGGCTCAGTGAGCACAGGCTGCCCCGGGGCCTTTCTGCTCCCTCCGAGTGCCCCAGTTTGCCGTGCTCTCCGACAGATGCAGCCCGGCCACGTGCATATGAGCCCTGGTGGCTCTGGCTCCTTCCCACCCCCTGCCAGTGCTGCAAGAGGCTGTGTCACCACGGTGGAAACGGCCATTTCTTAATTGCTTTTGGTGCTTTGCTGCACTGGAGACCAGCAAAAGCTGAGTCTGCTTCCCACGATGCTCCAGTTCCCGATTGTGAGTCCCCTTTGTGAGGCGGAAACTGGAGCCTTCGGACCATTACTCAGGAAGAAATGAGATGGTGGCAAGAACAGGGGGCCAGGGGTTGTCTGGGGGCTGAGCCCCAGGAGGGGCCATCAGGGACAGGCCAGGGCAGCAGAGTTGGAATAGACGAGCAGAAACTGGGAACGAAGGGGACATGATGCTCCACCAAGGGAGAGGGTGGCCCGCACCGTGTTGTCCTGGGCAGCAGCACCTACCTCCCAAAGCCAAGTGTCAGGAGATGCAGAGGTGGGTTTTTTCCATCTGGAAATACACAACTTTATTCACTCAGAGCCATCCTTTCATTGCACGGAGATGGATGTGGCTGCACACGTTATTTTAACTTCACGGCTCTCCCATCCGTACATAAAACAGCCCAGGGAGCCGGGGTTGATTCATCTGTTTGCCACAGAAGATGGATCAGTTGGCAAATTATTTTATTGACCTGCAGCACTGCTCAAGGTCATTTGTTTCAGTGGACAAGCAGCATGCCTGGCATGCAAACAGGGCCGAGAGGGAACCTCCATATGCAGTCGGCAGATCCCAGCCCCTGGGAAACTGGCCTTGTTGTGGAACCTTCGGCATCAGGCTGGACCCCTCACAGCCCGGCTGTGCTCGCCGGATAAGCTCGGCATTTGGGCTTTTAATGCTGCAGCTTGCTCAGCTGTCTCCAGGCTTTTATCCCTGGCTGCTGCTGGGAAAGAAAATCCCTTCTTCTTCAGCAAAATGTGGTTTGGAGTCTTTTTGTTTTGTTCTCAAAGGACAATAAAAATGATTTGTGATGAGGAAGGTAGGAAATGGAATTAAGTAGCTCAGTCCTCATCTAATCATAGCCCAGGTCTGTAGCCTGTAGGAATGAGACATGCACAAAGACCCCACTGCAGAAAATCCAGGCCCTTTCCAGGCTGTTGATCTTCTCCCAAAATCAGGCAGGGAGAAAAATGCGGACTTTCTTAGAGCTGGGGGTACCTGAGGAGTTCCTCTGTAGGGAGCAGGTTTGGTGAGTATCCCTCCTGCCTCATGGCCTTGTGAGGTCCCACCAAGTGCAGAGACCCCTGGGTGCCCTGGCACATCTCCCCCTCGGTGTCCTGCTGCCCTGACATCTACCGGAGCCATCCACTGCTCTGGAGCATCTCCACTTCCCACTGTCCTCCCTGAGCTTCCCGTTGAGCTGGGGCCTTGCTAACCTTCATTGACTTGCCTAAACATTTATTAATTGATTGCTGCAGGGTTACCACAGGCTTCTGCTCGTGTTCAGGGGAGATGGGATGTCCACGGAGTATCCTCGCATGAACTCCCGCTGTACCTCCGGCTCCGCGCGCTCCCTTCTGCATCTGCTGCTCTTGCTGCTGGAGCAGCTTTTAACCAAAGACATATGGGGCCCATTAACACGGTTTTGCTTGTTTGAAGAGCCTGATCTTGGGAAGAACTGGCTGATTTCAGCTCACAGTTAAAAATCTCAAGCCTAGACACAAGTGGGTGCAAGATCAGAAAGCAGAGAGCTGGTGCCAGGCCGGAGCTGGCCTTTGCACACGGGGATGCACCGAGCTCGGGATGAACGCGAGTGAAATCCGCCGTGGACACACCCCAGATTAATTATATCAAAGCCACTGATGTTTCCTTTTGCCCAGCTTAATGCTGAGCCCTTCCTACAGTAGGTCTTGTTCCACCTGCTGCCTGCATGGATAGAGGGGAGGGGATCTGGGAGGAATGGCCAGGCTGCAGGGATGCTCAGGGAAGTGATCCTGATCCAAAATACTTGGCCAGCTCCTCTACTCTGCACCTCTATCTCAAGAAATGTATCTAAAGTAAAAGCTGGGCTTTCTCCATCTGTTGTCCCACCTCAGTCTCCACACTTTTTTTTAAACTTTACAAATGTGCCAGATTTAAAAAAAAAAATAAAAAAATAAGGAAAACCAAAAAGGGAAAGTAGCACATCCCTTTGTGTAAGGCTTTCTTCCAGTCCCTGTTAAGTTCCTGTACATGCTGACAGTTTTACAATTTACATGACAGCTGGCTTGCTTGGAGGAGATCTCTGTTAATTAAAATAACACAAAGGGAAAGAAGCGAAATCGTGTCAGCGGATAATTAATTCGGAGCAGGGCACCAGGCTGCGCGCCGATCCCGCTAACAAAACTCTGCAGGAATTCACAGCTTTACAGGCCCGATCCCGCTGAGTCTCCTGGAGCCACTCACTGCTCAGCCCCGTCCTCCACACCGGGCTGTCCCCTTCCCGCAGGACACGCTGCCCTGCTGTGCCCTGGGCACGAGGGCCACATCCCAGGGAGAGCTGGGATTTGGACCAGTGCCTTCCTGAGGTCCGTCCCCAGCCCTCCTGCCTTCCTCCCTGCCAGGGCTCTGCCACTCCCAAAGGGATCCTTCCTGCTCCTGCTCCTTTGCCCTGAGCCCACGGCCACCCCTTGTCCCACGTGCAAAGGCCATGGAGAGCATCTCATCCCTCGCCACCTCCACTGCTCCATGCCGGGCCTTCCCGGGGCTGGGAGCAGCCAGCAGCCAGGGGCCAGCACAGCCGAGGCCAAATCCTTCCTGGTGGCAGCCGGGTGGGTTATCTCCCTGCTCCAGCCCCGCTCAGCAGGAGAAGCTGATCCAGAGGCAGCCGCAGCTGCGCCGCTGGAGATGGGCTCTGTCCCTTTTGGCCGAGCGGCAAATCCGCAGTGGGATGAGCCGTTGGTGCCTCCATGACAGGATGGGACTCATGTGAGAGGCGAGGAATGGGTCCACGAGGGTGGGCAGAGAGGATTCAGGGAGCCCAGGGGAGCCTGGGGAGCAGGGAAGGCGGTCCTGCATGGAGTAACAGGATTTAGTGGGACTGAGGACGGCGGAGTGAGCCAAGCCCTTGGCTGCTGGCCGCAGCCCCGGGGCGCTGGCTGGGTGCAGGCTGTGCTGTCACCGTGCTCATCTCCCCTCCGTGCCACCCTGGTGCCAGCAGTTGCTCCTCACAGTGCCCCAATGCTCCCTGTCCCCGGGCAGGGACAGTGGGTGCCCTCAGCACCCTCCCCAAAACCAGCCACTCAGCACCTCACCCACGGAGCTGTGCTTCGTTAACGATTCTGCAGCTCGCTCCCACTGCCTTAGTGTGCTGATCAGGCGGGCTCGGAGATGGGGAACGGGGAAAAAACATGGAAAGAAAAGAGAAAGAGCAGCCCAGGGCTCCAAAGCAGCTGAGGTGTCAAAGACAGAGATTTAATGAATGTGCCTGAGGTTCACCTGAACAGATGAGCACAAGCTAGAAGGAGAGAAGGAAGAAAATGGAAAAAAGGAAGGATCATTTTTCAGATTGGCAGCTCCCCTCCCAGACATCTTTTAACAAGAGAGGAAAAAAAGGCTTTAAAGGGCCAGCCAGCTGCTTCCCTGTGCTGTGGTGGGGACCCAAGTGCTCTGCACCCAGCACGGGGGTCAGACTGGCTTGGGGCTGTGACTCCCAGACCGTCGTGGCCCCTCGGGGACCGGTGGCTGCCTGGGTGCTGGAGGACCAGGGTGCTGTGGGGCTGTGGCAGAGGGAAGGATGGGGAGAAACTGTCAAAACAGGAGGAGAGGAGGCAAATCCAGCAGCTCATCCATCACGGCACCAGCCCCGTGTGAAGGCAGCGGTGTCTGCCTGCAGAGCTAATCTATGCCCTCAACATGTTCAGAAACAGCGCAGGGGTGGCAAGAGCCCACCCAGGCCAGTGGCTCTCCCCTGTGAGAGCACCCCAGCACACCTGACCCCCAGCACTCCATGGCTGGAGCTCCTGAAGTTGCTCAGGGGGCCTGGGAGATTCTCAGTTTTCCGAAAGAGAGACCTCTCTTTCCCCAGCACAGCTCCTTTTCTGTTCTCCTTTGTAACTATTTTCCATGCATAAACCTACTCTCTAACCACATCCAAGCACTTGGCCATCAGTTTTTATCCAACATTTCTCCTTCAAAAAGGGGATAGAGGGGATAATTTTAATACAATTTTATTAAATGCAATGTGTGATGTGTCCCAAGCCAGCAGCTCCTTTGCTTGAGGACCAGCACCACAGTTCTCACTCACACATCAGGCCCGAGCTCTGTGGGAACAGGGACAGGAGTACTCCAAAAACAAACCCAGCAAACCCAGTGTAGCCCTGGTGTTCCTGTCCCTCCCAGCTGGGTGCTGGGACCTCTGGGCTCCCCCCAGCCCATGCCCGACTCCCGCACTGCGCCGAGCGCCGCAATTAGGGCGATCTGGGTTTCTTCGTAGCTGCAGGACAACATTTTTGAAGGCAGGACTTTGATCTTATTTCCTAAGAGTTTCTCTTTCCCTTCCTTTTCATGTGTGTTTTCCCTGGGTTTTGTCTCATTACTCAGGTGAAGGCTGATGTTCCCCACGGCGGCCGTGCCGGAGCTGCGGTCCCCGTTCTCCCCCCGCCGTGGGACCCGCGGGCGCAGGGACGGGGCAGCATCGTCCTGGGGCAAGTTTGTCCGTGGCCTCTCCTGGGCAGAGGCTGCCAATTACGCTCAGCACGCCGAGCTCTGTCACATCGGCTTCTTGTCAGGGAAAACGCCACGCCGGGGTCCTCCTTCTCCCCCACTTTTTGTCTGTGGTTGCTTTTTTCTTGATGTTTTTAATGATTTTGCAAAGGAGCCCTAACGATGGAGATGCTCACGGTCCCCACGTGCTGCTCTGGGGAGTCTGGGGCTGTCACCCCTGGGCAGGCGATGAGGACAGGGACAGCCCTTAGCCCAGGGAAGTACCACCAACATCCAGGCAGCCATAGGGGAGCTGTCACTCTCTCAGGACGTGCTGTCGTCTCAGCCCTGAGTATCAAAGTCATCCTGGATAAATAAATAAGTAAATCTTGTCCCCTGAACATCAGCATTTCATCTTAAAGCAGGCCCAGCCTTCTTGCAGCCGTAATCCTGCCCAACACCAATCTCTGATTAAAACTCCAGTGCTGAGTGAGTCGTAAGCCTCAGCACCTCAGGGCCATTTATTATTATTATTATTATTATTATTATTATTATTATTATTATTATTATTATTATTATTATTATTATTATTAACCCATTAAACCCTGTTTTCTCTAAATGAAATAAAATAAGGGCAGAGATAACAAAACTCATTGCTTTTTCGTATATATGTGAAAAAAAGAAACATTTTGTATTAAAAAAAAAAAAGTTAATAAATGGCCGAGCCCCAGCAGATGGGGGTGTGTGCGGAATTTGCATTTTTCAGATTAACATGCACGAGCGAAGATAGAAAACGCACTTGCCCCGGGGAAATAATTTGAGAAATCTTTGCATATTTTATTTAAAAGCATGCCGCGTTAGGCAGGGTAATAATGCAGAGCGATGGTGATTAGGTTAGGCCTGGAGGGATCGCAGCCTGGGACCCTCCTTCCTCCCTATCTGGCTCATCCTCTCTCTGAGCCCCCCTCAAACCTTTGCTCTTACACCCCAAAGACCCACCCCAAAACCCAGCCCTGTCGGGGGGTTGGTGCACTGGTGGGTTTAACCCCACGGGTTTGGGGCAGCTCCTGGCACATGATCCAGGAACTGCTTCTTTCCACACTTCCATGTGCTGAAGGATTGTCAGTTTGGTTTTATCCCAGACTCCGGAGGCACAGGATGCTCCATCCCCTCGTGTGTTGGTAACAGGAGGAAAGGAGAAATCCTCCCTCTGCACTAAGCCCCCTCTCAGGTGAGGTGTCTCCCTGGGGCTCTGCAAATCCCCTGGGATTTACAATGTTCTGCAGGAGCCATCAAGGGTCCCAACACCCAGATCCCAGCAGGATGCTTGGGAGATCCTGGAGGCGGAGTTCCTGGAGAGCTGGCAGCACCGAGGTCCCTCTTCTGCGAAGGCATTTGTGCCATCCTGTCCTGTTTGAAGCCAGGAGCTAAATCAAGGCTCATCCCTAAATGTGCACCTTAGCTAGGAATTCTGCACATGGAATATGCTTAAAGAACACCTGAGCTTTGCTGGGGCATTCAGGCAGCCTGGCAGACCTTGGGTGATCTCTCATAACCTCTATCAGGCTGCTCTTGGCTTTCACAGAGCCTCAGAGCTCCGTAAACGGAGGGAGAAGCCCCAAGATCTGTCCTGCTCAGGGGTGAGCAAAGCTTTGCTTTCCTGTCTGGCTGGCACATGCCAAGCCTGCAGCCTGCTCTGGGGTCAGGGGTGCTGGGCTGGGGGCTGTGCACTGCTGAGTGCAGCCAGAAGCTGGGAAGACCCCAGCAGCAATGTGAGGAATTGTGCAATTCCACCCCAAAGAGATAAAAGCAGCAACACCAGGTCCAGGATGCTGCTTTGGCCTTGAAAATCCTAATCTTACCTTTAATGTGGCCACTTCATTGTGGTGTTTAAAGCTTAAGGTCTTGTTTGCCAGGTTTGTTTCAAGGTGATGAGATCTTGCCATCCTTACAGTAATTCTTCAGTTGAGGGTTGCAGGGGAGACTGCCCTGTGTATGAAGGAAAGAGTTTGGAGCAGCACCCGAGCAGTCCAACCAGCCTGGCCAAGAGCTGGGCACTGCCCACCCTGTCCAGCCACATCCAGGGGTCCCAGGTGCTCTTCAGAGCCATCACCAGCACTTCCAGACCCAGCTCAAAACATGGCAAACCTCCTCCTCCCTGGAAGAACCAGGCCCTTGGAAAGCTCCTGCCACTTCTCTGGCTTTGAAATCTGACCCAGAGCCTGACTCTCTCCCTGTCTGTTCCCATTATTAATAAACTTTGAAGGGCTCCCTTCTGTCCTTAATGAGATTAGTGTTATTTTCATGCATTGCTGCAGGGCAAAGGACTGAAAAAGTGGCTGATCTGTAAACTAAAGGGTGCTAATCTATAGAGGGTGGGTCCCCCATTCTCATGGCCTCAGGGGCTGGGTGAGAGTAATCAATTAAAAGAGGGGATTAGAGGTGCCGTGGTCACCTACTTTATTGAGGTCACCCTGACACCCTCCCAGCACAGGCGGCCGTGGGCACATGCGGGTCCAGCCTGGTCATTGAGGCTCTTAGAATTAAAAAAGCCTTAATCACCACCCCCTGTTCAGGCTCTGGACCCAAAGGAGCAGTAGTAAAAATCTGTTGTTAATATATTAATGGGCACAATTTGCTTAGTGGGTCTGTCTGGGCTTTGCAAATTAATGCTAATTTAAAGCAAAACCTCACTGTCTTGTCTTTTTTTCTTTTTTTCCCCCCCCTAACTTTATTCAAGTGCTTTCATTTTGCCAGGAACTCGAGGAGGAAAAAATACATGACTTGGTCAAATAGGGTATTGCTTTTGCTGTGGTTTCATGGAGTTGTTTTAAAGGCGGATTATTTAAGGAAGGAGAGGGCAGCTCGGCACAGATGGAGTGTGTCCAAGTGTGTCCAAACACAGTTCCAGTGGCCATCATTGCGGAGAGAAGAGATTTGCGCTCTGAGCTTTTTCTTCATCAGAAATGCCTTGGGCAGCTCTGGGCAGGGGTGGAGTTGCTGCCCACACTCCTCGTTACCTGTTGGTAAAAACCAGCTACAGTGCACACAATGTGCTCCTGGGATCTCTGTCCTTCCCTTTGGACCACAAATCTGTGTCCAGAAATGGCCCTGACCTGCCCCCAGCCTGTCTTTGAGGAGAGGAGGGAGCAGTTTGCTGCGGGACCCAGGCACTGACAGTAATTAAAAGCCTCTTTGCAGCGAGCAGGAGCCTTGGAGCATCCAACCAGGGACTGCAGCACACTGAGCCCTGGAGAGTGGGATGCAGCACAGTCCTCACCTTTCCTCTGATGTCCCTCCCCTGGGATGTCCCTGCCACCCCTGGGACACCCCAGTCACCCTGGGGACACCCAGGGCATCTCCTGGCCCCGAGCCCAGCGGTGCTCTCCGCAGCCAAGCCGTGCCAGGGGCACAGGGAGCAGGGCTTGGGCAGCGGTGCCAAGCAGGGGTGCCGTGGTTGTCACCCGCAGACACGGCTCGGTGGCACTGCAGTGACACCCGCCCGGCCCCGGTGGGACGTGTCGCTGCCACCGTCGCGCGTCCCCCGACACCCCGCGGGGCTCGGCCCCCCCAGCCTCCGGCAAGGACCCTCCGATGCGTCTCTCCTCACTTCCACGTGTGAAAGGGATGTCAGCTCGGGTTTGTCCCCAGCCCGTGGCTGTCTCGGTGATGGTTCTGGGGTGCTAACGGGATTAGCGGCCCCGCTGTCTGCCGAGCCGGGCGGGCACCGCGCCGGGCGCCGCCAGATAACACAGAGACTGCCACAGTCATCACCTTGGTTTCAAGACCAACTTTAGAGAGGCCTGATGCTGTGGGACAGACTGGTGGGGTGCTGGGGGAACGTCAGACCCAGAGGAAGGAGTTTTCCATAAATCGAGGATGGGCAGCCTGTGCTGGGAGCTGAGACAGGGCCGGACACTGCGAGTCTGTGGGTCTTGGTTTGTGTGGGGCAAAGGGGTGTGAGTGTCTCCAATCCAGCAGTTGGCTTGTGGGTTCATGGCTCGCCCCCTCCCTGCTCATGGGAGGAGATTCTCCCTCTATGGAGCCTTGGGAATGTAGGTGGCAGCCCCCAGCACGGCACTGAGTTGGGAGCTTGGAGGCAGCAGCCATAAGGGAAAAGCGGCCAGTCCGGTGGCTCACGGCATGGCCTTGGAAGGCCTCAAGATGGGCAATTTAGGAGCTGCCATTTGCTATCAACACTTCCTAAGTTTTTGTGTAAAACCAGGAGGAATAAAAGATTTCTTTGGGCTGGAGATGTCACTGGGAACACAGAGGCTCTTGCTCCACCCTCAGCATCTCTGCCAAGCCCAACAGCATCAGTGACTTCGTATCCTCAGTCATCTCCCAGCATCCCACCTGCAGCCTCCGCGGGATCCACACCAGCCCAAGGACCGGTGCTGCTTCCCTGAGGATGACTGGAGGCTTCGCTGCCTCCACCCCACCTACTGCACCAGCCCCTGGAGAGGACGGACAGCTCGGAGGGCTCTGGTGGCAGAAGCCCCTTCTGGTGGGCCGGGCAGGGGGGATGCCCCTCGACACCCCCCAGCCCTGCCGCTAAAGCCGGGCGCTGGCAGCGGGTTTAATCCCCACTCGGGGCTGCATTGCCATGGGCAATGCTGGATTAGGGACCGGCCGCCGCACGCCTTTGTCCTCCCTTTGTGCAGCATTTTGCTCGCCTCTGCCTTAAACCTTGTAACCGTTTTGCTGCCTTTTAAAACCGGGTTGAATAGGGGGAGGGATGGAGAGGGGTGCCGGGGAGAGGGGCCGAGGCTTTGAGGTTGAAGAGAAGCATTCAGGCTGCAGCTGCCCCGTCTCAGCACATTCCCCGTGACCCCCACGGGCACCGCCGCGGCCACCGAGCAGCGCTGGCAACGCGGCCGCTCCGGGACAATCCACCTGCTTGCTTGGGACAAGCACTTTCATGCCTGTTGGGATTAGAGATTTTAAGTGTCGTTCCAAATTGTGCGGATAAACAGTCTTGTGAAAACTTGTTATCGTGGGGAAGCGGCCCCGCCACCACCCTCCGTTCCCGGCCTTTTGTTCGGGCAATTTTTATTGCCGGATTGGATTTGATGAGGTTTAGGGTTTATTCTTAGGACTCCATTGAAGAGCTGATCCTTTGTCTCCCGCTGCGGAGCGTGAAGAATATGAAACGTAGGCAAAACTAAATCTGCTTTTCACACGTATTAGCCCCCGGTACACGCAGAGACCACCAAATGCAGCTGAGCAGCACCCCTGGCCCTCTGCCCCGGCTGCACAGGGTCCCTCTGACCTCCACACCCTCTTCCCAGTTTCCCCAGTCCTCTGTGAGTGGGGACAGATCCCAGGTGGCCATCAGTGACCTCCCAGTGCAGCCCCCACTGCAGGAGCCACCCAGGGCCGCTTCTGCCAGAATGGATTTAAGAGGTGCCAGGTCTGTAAAGAGCCCAAATGGCAATGGGATGAACAACCCTCCCTGCCCACCCCCCCAGAAATCCCAGCTTCACAGGCAGGTCAGTCCCTTAATCGCTTCATTTATCACAGGTGACTTCGGGAGAGATTAATCAGCAGGATAATTCCTGAGGAAAGGTTGCTCCAGGGGCTGCTTTTATTTCAGAGAAGCTCCCTTTCACCTTTACTGCGGGAAGCTGCTCCAACACGCTCCACGCAGCACCGGGATGAGCCCCGGGCCCCGTCCCCACCTTGTCCCTGCAGCCACTGCCGAGCTGTAAGGGTAAGGCTCGTGCCCAGGCTTTGAGCTGGCGACTCCCAAGCAGCCTCCAGGGCAGTTTTGGCAGCACCAGGAGCCAGCAGCAGCTGCCTGGCACGAGCCGAGAGGTTGAGTTTCTGGAGAGCCTGGAGCCAGAGGCAGAAAATGATGCAAAACTTGGTGGATTGGGTTGGTTCCAAGCAACGAAAAACAAAACCAGGACATGGAAAACTTGCTCAGAGGTGAACCGGAGCAGGGCTGTTCCAGAGGAGCTCAGATGGTTTCTCAGAGTGACAACTCTTCTGGTGGCTTCTGCTCCCTGGAGATCTCCGGACCCAACCTCTCCACCTGCCAGGTCCCACAGCCGGGACCTGCCACGGCCTCCTCGTCCTCCACACACGAGGAAGGTGCAGGCTCTGGCATGGCAGCTCCAGCAGGGCTTGGAAAGAGCTGGCAAATGAGCAGGATGGGACAGGAGTGTGCCATTCCGAGCATTTAGGATGCTTGGAGGTAGATCCCCACTGTCTGGATGGTTGTCCCACCGTGACATACCATGGGAGGGACAGCAGAGGAGGAGGGGGATGAAGGCTCAGCCCTCAGGAGACACAGCAGCCAGAGGTAGCTTGGCTGGGACACCCAAGCTGGTGGCACATACTCAGGACAGTTATTGTCCCCCTGCCCCACCGGGCAGCCCCAGGCAGGGTCGGCATCAGCCTGTCCCCCAGCCACCACATCGCTTCCCACTTTGCGTCGAGCGAGATGATTCCCCAGATACCCAGGGATGTTCCAGCTCCTCCTGTTTGGATAAAATATCGGTAATTACACGCATGCCTAATCTGAATTATTTCCACAGTGCGATCCTGGCGCTTTGGACCCCACTGAGGAACGTGGCAGGAGACTCCCTCCTCGACAGGGAGAAGTTGGGTGGTGGCACTTCTGCTCCTGGCCTGGGTGACCAGTGTGGCCATCAGGTGACCCCCATGGGGTGCAAACAGCTCATTCCCAGCACCCAGAGAGGGTCTTCTCTGGGGTCCAGCAGGTTCCCAAATGTCCAGAAAGAGGAATAGGGAGCAGGATTCTGCAACTGCTCTCAGATCTGCCATGGGTGTGCCCTGAACCTGGGAGGGTGTGAGAAGTTAATTTCTGTGCCCACAGCCTCAGTTGTTACCACAGAGCCAGCGATGCTTTCCCAGATGTGACGCTGCTGTCAGAAACTGTGGGGCTGGTGGAGAAGGTTCTGGGTGAATTTCCTTGGCCTGTGCTGGGTGAGATGTCAAATTCCATTCGTGTCATGGTCCCTTCTGGCCCCGCAGTCGACGGGCTCAGAACTGGGGTTGGCCACAGAACAAGAACTGGTTCTTCAACTGTTCAAGGTTTTAAAACTTGGTTTTCTTCCAATGTGCAACCAAACCCAGTCCTTTGCAAAGTTTTCCATGGCGAGCTGCCCACATGTCCCAAGGAGCCGGGGGCTGTGGGCAGAGCAGAAACTCCCCCACAGCAGGCAGGAGTTTTTGGGGTGCATGTCCCAGCCATGAGAATCTCCAGCGCCAAGCCCCCCGGCCCCCCCCACTGCCTGCCCACCCTGCCCACGTTGTCAGGCACGTTCCCTCCCCGTGGCGGGTTCCTCTCCGTGCAGGGGTCCCCGCAGCCCCTCGCAGCCCCGCGCTGTCACGTTGCATTATTTGCTCACGAGAAGTGACTGATGAACCTTCTCCTTCCGTTCCCCCGCCTGAAAAATTCCCAGTGCCGGAGGGGATTGCTGAGGAAAGGGGACCCCAGACCTCAGCACCCACTGCTGCCCCCCCACCCACCGTCATCTGTAGTGGATGGCTCCAGGATTGGAGAGGGGTTTATTTGGGGATTGGGAAGTGATATCTCAGCTGGGATTCATGTCCCGATCCCCTCCCAGGGATGGAATGGGGAAGTCACCCCCCACCTAGGCTCCTGCCCACTGCTGGCTTCGGGGGCGAGGGTCTGGGCAGGGCTGAGCCCCTTGTCCAGGGCACAGCAGCCCCCCCACATTCCCTCCAACTCTTAATTTGTTCTCCGTCCTTTCTGCCTCCCCCTCCTCCCCCTCTCTGTCTCAGCTGCCTGATGAATGAAGGATGGGTTTTTAAGCCTTTTTTCCCCCCAAGGCCCACAGCTCTGGCTCGGCTGCTATCGCTGGGATAAATGCAGCTTTTGGGCCCGGAGCAGCATCCGTCGGAGCTGCGGCCCCCCGCGCCGGGTTATCAATCCCCGCTCAGCACCACCAGCGCCGGGCTGGGTCCTCTCCACTGGGAGCCCTTTTCCTACCCTCTGGCCACAAGAAAGACCAGTGTGGCTTAATTCTACACAGTATCAACACCAAACAGACTCAGCCCAACGCTGCTCGCTTCCCCTAATTCGGCTTTGTATTCCTCGGTTTTCATGAATTTTTAAGAAGTTTCCATCTCTCCCGGGTTCCGGCGAGTTTCCCGGGGTGCGCCTGCCCTGCTGCTGGCTCTGGATCCCCCTCCTCGCCCTCCCGGAGAAAACAAAGGAGACAGAAAGTCACTTCGGAACTCCCCAGCCTGGGAAGTTTTTGGGTGGCTTGAGAAATGAAATCTGCCCCAGCTTGGGAGATGAAAGGGCCGGGGTGGTGCTGGGATCCAGTGCTGGGTCCTGGCACAGCCGGTGCCACGGCGCCGCTGCTCCTGCCAGCAGCACTCGAACTGGAAGTACAGATGGTGCCACTCTCAGGGCAGGGCTGGAGCTGTGGGGAAAGGAGACTTTGGGAAGGCAGAACAAAATGAGATGAGCCCTCAATGGACTTAAAAAACCCCAAATGCATTTCTTTGTTGTTTTACTCTAGTGTGAAATGCAGCCTCCACCCATGACTGGGAGCTGGAAGCTGCCTTGTCCCTCTGGTCCTGTGGGGCTGTGCAGGGGTTTCTTGGCTGTCCAGGCAGAACCTTTGTTTTTAGCACTCAATCAGACTCTCCTGGACAGGCCTTGTGCATGGCACTTGGATTATTATCCCCCTGGAGGAATAAAGTGCAGCATTGAGGATTCTGGGATGCAACCTGATGTTTCCAGGGCTCTAGATATTCCAGTGCTGATGCTGAAAACTGGGAAGGCATTCCCTCCAGCCAGACAGCCACTACATCACCCGGGAACTGCGAGGAAATAATGATGTACAGCTGGCCTTGGGGCACTCTTTGCAGCTCGATTGGCCTCCCTGGCAGAAGAATAACTGAGTTTATTGCTTCTCTTCCAGTGATCTTTACTCCCAGCTGTTTTCTCTGGGAGACCTGGATCCCTGTACCTCATCTGAAGAGCCATGGGCTGCTGATGAGGTGCTGAGTCGGTTCCCAGGCACTGAGGTGCTGGTTCCTGGGATGGGGCTCTGCTGTCTCAGGGAAAATCCCCCCTGACCTCTGCCCAAGGCAGGTGATGGGGCCTGGGCACATCTGGGACCCCTTTCCCCTTCCTCTTGCAGGTGCTGTGAGCTCCTGGAGCAGCACCAGCACCCTTGGCCTCACCATCCAGCCATCCCCAAAGGAGAGCATCCATCTGCTCACTCCTTCACACCACATCCCCTTCCCCAGCACCAAAACACCCCCTGCACCCGTCCCCCAGCACTGCACCCAGGCCAAGCCCTGGCAAGGGGTCCAAGAGCCCTTTTCTGACTTTGATCCCACCTGCCTGGGCAGGAGAAGGGGAAAAAGAGCATTTCCACACCAAAAGTTGGCAATTCCCAGCTCCTGGTGCTGTTTGAGGAGGGCAAAGGTGAGGCGGTGGCAGGTGAAAATCCCCCTTCCCTTGGTGGGGCTGTACTGCAAACAGCCCTATTGCTACGATTTCTCTGTCATTAAAATGTAAATGAAAACAGACACGAAAACAATCTGAATTTCCAGCCGAGTTGCTCTTGCTTAATATTCTACCCCGAAGGGGGATGTGCGGAAGCAACAACATTTCAAAGGGAATCATTAAAGAAGGGAGGCTCAAACCGCGTTTGCATCAGATACCGCGGCAGGGCCGGCACTCGGGGTCCTGCCCATGCCAGCGCCGCTGCACAGGGCGAGCAGGAAACAGCTCCGGGAGAAGGAACCTTCCAGGCCAGGATGAGGAGGATGCTCACGCTGCGTGGGGCTGTGCTGGTCGTATCCCCGGCGTGGTCCAGCTCTGGGTGTGGATGGGCAGCACGTGCAGGGATCGAGCTGGGATGATGCCCAGATTTTAACGCATCCAGAGGTTTTAGAAGTGCCCTGGAAGGGCAGCAGGGTTTGCAATGTGTCCCGAGCCCCCAGCAGTGCATGTGGGGGGAAGATCCCGGTATTCCCAATCCTGCCTCCCCTCTGTCCACCCTGAGCTCTCGGGACTGGCACTGCCCCACTCTGTTTCAAGCAGGAGATGACTGTATTTATTCTGAATTTATTCTGCATTTATTCCACCAGTGTGAGGCAGTTGAAATAAAAAATAAAATGCCAGGGAGTGAGAATAGCCTGAAAAATCCTGTGAATGGTGGTTCTGTCCCAAAGGATGCTGCTGGAAAAGGAGGGATGCACCAAGGCTCGGGGTCACACATGAACTCCCAGGATCTGCCCCCAACCCTCCGGTTCCCACTCCTCGGTGCCACTTACCCAGGGCTGCAGGCAAAGGGAGCCTGGTGGGGCAAGGAGCATCTCTCTGCAGAGTGACAGAGCCCCCCTGCTCTCCCCACCCCCCCAGACCTCCCAGGCAGCAGCAGGTGCTCCCGGCATGGTGGCTCGTATGGATCCTATAAGGGCTGAGCTCATCTCTCCGGGCAGCCTCGCTCCTCCAGGCACAGGGGAGCAGCAGGCAGAGCTGGCGGTGGTGGGAACCCAGGGGTGCCCAGGGGTGTGGGACCCCTCACCACGCTGGGCACTGCCTGGATGTGATATTTGGGGTGAGCAGAGCAGCCCTGGCTGGGCTCACCCTCCCAGCAGAGAGCAAGGAAAGCCCTTTTCCTGCTGTAAACCAAACATGTGGGATCTGGAAGGCTCCAAGACACAATAAACAAGGGATTCTGGGATGCTTTAAGTGTGTCCCAGTCTGGATCTTTGGATGCTCATGTCCTGAGATGATTAGTTTTCTTTTGTACTTTCATGGCATCAGTTATCACATCATTCGATTTTATTTTTAAAGACTTTTTTTTAAGCCCACAAAATACTGGGAAGGGTTAGAGTGGATTCCAATTACAAGGTAAAATATTTCCCTCCAAAGCTTCATAAATACTTGATTTTGGTTTAATGCCATTATTTTAACTTTCAAAGCAAGGCAACATTTGCCAAAGCTTGCTTTCTGCAGTAAAAGCAGCCCAGTGTCACAGGGATTTGATACAATAACAATAAACTTCCAGAGGAGACCTTGAAACCAAAGGGCTGTTGGCTGGGCAGAGGAATTCAAGCTCAGATGCCACGGGGTCTGTGCCCGGGGGGGAACCCCAACACAGCTCCCCACTTCTGCCTGGCACAATGGCTGCATCCAGATCCTGCTGGTGGTGTTCCCACTGAGCCGGGGGGTTTGGAGACGGAGCCTCCCCCTCAGAGCCAAGTTATCCACCCCTGAGCTGAGCATCCAGCCCCTCATTTACCGAGGCTCAGCAATCCCTGGGGAAGGGACATCCTGGGGTCCCGGGGCCCATCCCTGTGCCCAGCCCCGTGCTGGTTCCTGCCCATGGCACCCATCCCATCCAGACTGCACTCAGAGGGGGCTGAGCACAGGGTGCAGGGTCAGTGTCCCAGGAGGGCAGTGCCAGGGGCAGAGGGGGGCCGTGCCTGCCCCAAGCTGGCCCAGGCTCAGCCCTGCAGTGTTTTATCTTTATTACTTTTCCCCCTGCAGTTGGTTGGGGTTTTAATTAATTCCCAAATCTCATTTGGGCACCGGGGCTGGGGGTGGAAAAGCTCTGTCTGAAGTCGGTTTTGCAAATCAGCTCTGGCCATCTCCAGCCGGCTCCCGGGGCAGGAGCATCGGGCTCCCAATAACCAGGGAGGAAGCCTCTCGCTGCCAGAGCAGATCCACCTCTTTGATGTGCTCCCTCAGTTATTCTTTCATTTCTTGAGCAAATAATCTGGATTTTCACAATATTTACCTTGGAAATAATTATTTGTGTAAAGCATTCGACCAAGATAAACGGAGAATCGCTCGGTGTCGCTGCGGGGCTGGGAGGGCTCATGTTCCCCCAAACCTGCCGGAGCGTGGGCTCCATGGAAAGCGGATGAGGTGGGAAACGGGCTTGGAGCAGAGCACCCCACATCCTATGGAACCCCCCGAGGGCTGGGACAAACCTCCTGGCAGCCCCGGCTGCAGGGCAGGGATAACAATGGAAAAATGCAGCCACTCTGCCCTTCATGCCTTGCTGTGTCCCTACATGGACTATTGCATCCCTGAATTCCCACAGACTCAGAGGCTGGAAAGAAGCAGGAAGGGGGGGTAAAAAGGTGAGGGAAGGTTCAAAGGGCTGCTACAGCCTCGGTTTTTCATCTCTAGTTAATCTCTGTGAGGCCTGAGGCAAAGTCACCCTTGGGTCAACACTCAGGTGTTGTTATCTGCAATCCCCATCACCCAGAGCTGCCCCCAGCCCTCCCCATCAGCGGGGCTGCAGGGCAGGGTGCCAGGAATCCGGATCCCCCGGTCCAGCCACTCTCTCCCAGGGTGGAGAGTAAATCCTGCATCTACACTGTACCCCAATACCGGCTCCCCACCACCCCACGGCCACGGGAGTTTACGTGACTTCAATTTTTCAAAGCAAAAAGGCTTCTAAATTGAGCCTGGATGAACTGCCGGTGCTGGCACAGCGTGTTGCCAGCTGGAGTGTGCCCAGCAGGGCAGGGATGGGAGGAGGTGCCAAGGCCTGTGCCCTCAACCCCTCGCTCCCCCTCACTCCCGCCGCGCACGCCCCAGCCCCTGCAGTGAGCATGGGCTGGCTGCTCCCAGCCTGGCCTGGGAAGGGAAATAACGGCACAAATCCAGTCGGGACTTGGCTCCTTCAGCTGCAAGGCTTTTATTCAGGTGTGCGACATGCCCACGATCACAGGTCTGGGGTATGACAGAGGCAGCAGGCGCTGGACGTGAGGCAGCAGGAGAGCGGGGAGGGCAGCGCGAGCCTTGTGGATGCTGCTGGAATCCCGCAGTGCTGGCACAGGTTGATTTCAGTCGAGGGTCCCCTTTGCCACCAAAATGTCACTTTTGGAGGTGGAGTTTTGTGGATCTCCTCACTTTACCCGCTGGCAGCAGTCTGGCTGGTGGGACACAGCAGCTCTGCAATCCCTCAACACCCTCCTTTTGCAGTGAGAAGTGGAATTCGTGCTGTGGGGCAGGAAGGGGAGCACGATCCCCTCCAGCCAGGCCCTCGCTGTCCTGCTGCCACTCCTCCACATCAGCACTTCAAAGGAATATGTGACCTATGGAAACACAGCAAAGCACAGCAAACACACACAGCAGCTCCTTTTCCATCTCCAGTTAAGACAACTGTTCTTTGGGTTCTGTGTGCAGCCCTTGCTGAATAAAATGCAGATTAGAAAAAAATACTCTCTTTGCTCTCAAATGATAAATTAATATAAACACCAACAGCACAAATTCATGAGCAGCTTTGGGATCATGCAGTGTTAGAGCATCACCCGCGACAGACAGACGTGCACACACACACAGAGACCTAAATTAACTCTTCTCTAATACTGACACTAAAAACATACATTGGCATTGGACCATTTGACACTTAAATTTACTTTTCAGCACTCTGAGGACACTCTTCAGAATGACTTTTTTCTCTCTCACAGCCCAGGACACGTTCACAGTGGCTGGGCTGTGGCCGTGCAGACACCCCGGAGCAGGTGGGATGTGGGGATGAAGCTCGTGCCCGAGTGCTTTGCCCAGGTAGGTTTAGAAGCTTCACTGCCCTGAGGCCCTCCCTGCCCTGCAGCTTCCACACAGGCCCATCCTGGCACGGGCTCAGCCAGGCTCATACCAAGGACTAGATTAGGTTTAAAGATGAACCTGGTCACCCAGGGCTCAGCAAACCGCAAGGTCCTGAGGGCAACCCAGCCTGGCAGGACAGAGTGCAGGACAAAATGAATTCCCATGCAGAGGGAAAATGGAGATGAATGTTCGGGGACTCTTGGCTGCGTTAGAGAGAGATGGGAAGGGCAGGGCGGGCACCCAGGGGCCCGGTGAGCGCTTTGCACGGGATGGAGATGCCACCAGCCAACGCCACACCGGCCAGAGGGTGAGGGCTGGGCCGGGCGGTGCTGGTGGCTCTGCAGGGCTGGCACCTCAGGGGTGGCACCTCAGGGGCCGGGGGCAGCCGTGGCAGCCAGGCAGGCCGGGCCCTGCTGCATGCAGCGGATGAGCTCCTTGCGGTTATCCAGGATGGTGTCGAAACTCTCCTGCAACCGGTTCTGCTGGTCCACGACTTTCTGCTGCAGGCCGTGGATCCAGCGCAGCAGGGCCAGGCGCCGGTACATCACCAGCTGGATGTGGTGCTTCTCCTTCTCCTGCTCCTTGAAGCGCTCCTTGTCCTGGAGGTGCTGCACAGCCTCTGCCAGCGCCGGCAAGAGGGGCCCCGGCTCGGGCTCGGCCGTGCCAGGCTCGGGGGGGCTCCTGGCTCTGGGGGCACAGGCGGGAGGGTCCCAGGTGCTGCTGCGGGCGCTGTCGGGGCTGTCGATGCTCAGGGAGCTGCTGGCGTAGCCGTTGTCCTCCGCAGGGGAGCTCAGGGGCTTGACACATCCCCCGGCCGCCTCCTCGGCGGTGTTCTGCCCCCCGGCCCCTCCGACCTCCGCTCCCTCGGGGGGGCTGCGCACCCCCTGCTCGGGGAGCTGTGGCCGCGCGGCGCCCGGGCCCGGGGCGGCGTCCGTAAGCCGGCCCTGGACCATCTGTCTCTGCATTAATAACAGCAGATTATCGGACGGATTTGTGGTGTTTTCACTCCGGCTGGAGCCCTCGTCCGGCGGGGACCCCGGCGCTGGCCGGCTCCAGTTCTCGTTGCTATCACACACCTCTCCCACGAAGTTGGAGTTGGAGTCCTGCCCGTGCCCAGCCCCCGGGATGGCCGTGCCCAGCGCCGGGGCCCCCCGGCCCTGCCGGAACGGGGCGTTGGGGCAGACAGCGAACATCTCGCCGGTGTCCTGCCTGCAAGGGAAACGTGGAGCCGTGACAGGGCTGCGGGCACACGGGCTGGCACGGCCGGACCCCAGGGCAGCTACGGCGGGGGAAAACACCTTCTTACTTCATTTACCTCCTTAAAGCGACTGGAGCCATCATGAGCTCAGCATTCCTGTGTGTTTGGCCACTGCTCTCAGCGTGTGCCCAGTCATGGAGTCACAGGATGGACTGGGTTGGAAGGGGCCTTAAAGCTCAGCTAGTTCCAACCCCCTGCTATGGGCAGGGGTGCCACCCATCCAAGGGCAACTTCCCACCTGATGCAGAACTTCAAGAAGGCACCTCCCAGCCCATCTCTCCTCCCTGTGAGCTCCAGCCCAACCCCACGCTCCTGGGGCCTCCCCTGGGTGATGCCAGAGGGCATCCCAGAGTGCAGAGACGCAGCCCAAACACTGCTCAGGGTCCTCTGCACAACCTCTGACATCAACCCTGCCTTGGGCTGAGGGAGCTGATCCCTTCCAGTGCCCAAATCAGTCACCCCACTGGGGTTTCATCTGCAGGACTGGGAGCAGACTGGGCCAGAAAAGGAAAGGTTATCCCAGCGTTCCTCAGCTGGTCACTGGCAGCGACAGCCGCTCTCCCAGTGCTCTCCCTCAAGGACACGCTCCCAGGAATCCCATGAAGGAGCCCTTCGAGTGTCCCGGTCTGACCCCGCACGGCAGCGGGGCAGCAGGAGGGGTGCAGGTGCCCCGTGCCCAGCTCAGGGTGCTGCCGGGGGCCTGGGACCCCGGGACCCCCTCCCCGCAGCACCCCCCGCCATCTGCTCGGTCCAGCGCTCGGTGCCACCCCCGTCAAGGCGCTGCACCCCCAAAAAGCTGCAGTCCCCAAAAGCGCTGCCCCACACAGAAGCGCTGCCCGGCCCAGGCGCGGCCGGGCGGCTCCGCCGGGAGGGATGCGCGGAGCGGCGGGGTGGGCGAGCCCAGGAGCATCCCTGCCCCGCAGAGCCCCCGCAGAGCCCCCGCAGAGCCCCCGCAGAGCCCC
>VXAY01003078.1:1030179-1056184 GCA_013399855.1 Oxyruncus cristatus | reverse complement strand
GATGAGGAGGGGGACGGAGATGAGGAGGGGACCGGGATGATGGGGGAGACGGGAGCGATGGCGAGGAAGGGGATGCTCGGTGGGGGGACGGGGCTGCGCGGCGGCTCCTGGGGCTGCCCGGTGCCCCCCGGTCCTGCCCGGTGTCCCCCTAGGCCACCGTGACTGTGTGTATCCCTATGGGCCCGTGTGCACCCACCGCAGCCCTCGGGAAACTCCCACCCGTGTCCACCCGGCCTCGGGGGGAAAGGGGAAAGCTCCCGCCCATGTCAGGGAGAAGGAGCTGGAGCCCCCTGCACCCCCAGCCCGGGGTGGGTGCCCCCCGACACGGGCAGGGCGGATGGTTTGGGACACGCTGGCTCCTTCCTGCCGGCCCGTGCGTCCCGTGACCCTCAGCAGGGCCCCGTGGGGATGGAGATGGGAAAACATGGGTGCCAGGTGCTCAGTGGGTTCTTTATTCCCTTTACGCCCGGAGCTGGGGTGTCCACGCTGGGAAAGGAAAAGGCTCGGAAACATCAAACAGTTCCCACAAGCTCCAGCCCGGCTCGGGGGTCACATGAAGCACCGGGAGCATTTTGGGAGATAAAGAGGCTTTGTGGGACTGTGGGTCACGAGGTGGGGGCAGCTGGTGCCACAGGTCCCCTGTCACCCACAGAGCTGCCCCGGGCAGGAATAGTCCCATCTCCTGCCGGGTCCACCCGCTGTGGCCTTCACCATCCCGCGGGAGCTCTGGGATAGGCGTGGCACAAGCACAGCACCGTCATCCCAAGGGCTCTGCAGCACAAGCCCACCCTGTGCTCGGTGCCTCCCACCCTCCCCAAGGGGGAGGAAGGAGGTAATGAGGGTGCTTTCAGGGTGCACAAAGATGCTCTCGAAAGCTCTGGACTGTTGGAGGTGGGATGTGGGAGAGAAACACCGAGAACAGATGTTCCCCCATGACACTGAGAGGGTCTGGAGCAGTGGAATGTCACTTATAAGTGATAAATAAGTTGTTTTAAGTTCTCATTTGCCTGACAGGCCCCTCAGCAGCCTCTCCTGCTCTCGGCTGCTCCAAAGGCTTCGACACCTCCATGGAGGAACAGTCAGAGGGGAGGACAAGAGCTGTAACTGGGACACTCGGGCTGCAGCTCCAGGGGAAGCCTGGGATTAAAGAAACAAACCCTTCCCGTTGCACAGGAAAGGCAGGAGCTGACTCAGGCGTCTGGGAATGGGCAGGACAGAAACAGGAGTTTGGGCACACAATGGACTCAGCTCAGCCTTTGCCTTGAGCTGGGCTTTTTTTAACCCACCTATGGGGAACCCCAGAGCAGGAACCCCAGCTTGGGGTGCAGGACAGGGGGAATGGGGGACTTGGGGAGGGCTGGGCTGCTCCCTTCGGGGACAGTGGGAGAGGGAAGGTTTGGAGGTGGAGGGGGCTTAGTAATGGATTTCAGTCATCTTCCCCTCCCCTTCAACCACGTTGTTCCAGAAATAAATTAAAAGCTCTTCCTTCAGGAAATTAAAAATAATTTAAGAAGGCTGAGCACAGGATCTGATGTGCTGGGAGTTTGGACTGGAGATCCTGGGCTTGGAGGGAAGAGGGGTGCTGGGGTGACCCGCCAGAGCCTCTCCAACAGAACTGGCACCAGATTTTTCCACCAAGGCGGGTCCTTGGGGCCTGGATGCAGTGCCCTTCCCTGGGCTCAGGGCCTGTCCCAGCTGCAGGAGCCCCCTTGCACTCGGGGCGCTTCCATGGGACGTCGCACCAGCACAGACCTGGTGATGCCGTGGGGACACACCAGGGACGGGAGCCCTTCACCGGCCCTGGTGGACATGGTGCTTCAGCCCCAGTGCCCTGCTCCCTGTGCTCACCCTGTGCGGGGAAGCCGCCGCCTGCTCCTCATCTCCGAGCGCCCCACGAACGGCGGCACCGGGCCACGGGCTTTGAGCGAGATTGGTGCCAGAAGAAGCCCTGGTGCTCGGCCCCCTGCCTGTGTGACATCGGCCCCGTGGCCAGTGCCTGACCCCTCTGCTGGGAAGGAGGCACCGGAGTTCAAAACTGCCCAGGGTGGGACAGGACAGGGACCCCACGGCCTGGCTGGGAGCTGGGGCTGCAGCTCCCCAGGTTCTGCCTGCAGCCCCTGTGCCCGCTGCACAGAAACACCCCGAGAATCCACCATGTGCCTCAGAGCGTTGTCCAAACCCTCCTGGAGCTCTGGCAGCCTTGGGGCCGTGCCCACTGCCCTGGGGAGCCTGGTCAGTGCCAACCACCCTCTGGGGGAAGAACCTTATCCTGAGATCCAACCTAAACCTTCCAGTGATGCTGGGATGGGCTGAGCCGGGCACCTTCTGGCCATGAGCACACCTGGATCAGTCCGCCCAGGACACAGGTCGCCCAGCAGCCACCATCCCACCAGCAGGCTCATCCCGGGACCCCAGTGCTGAGACGGGGAACTTGTCCTGAAAGAGTTAAGGGTGAAGCATTGCAAAAAAAAAAAAATTACAGAAGAAAAAAGTGCCCTGAACCACATGCGACCTAACCTCCCCAGCGGCTCATCTGAGTTTAATAACGGAGGAGGGAAATCTCCCAAAAAGCTCTCTGAGAAATTAAAGTAAACAGCGTGCTGACCTCCAGCCCGCACTGCCCCGCCGCTGACTCGCCGGCCACGGCGCTCTGCCTTCCCTGGCATCGCCTGTAATTGTAAACACATTGGGGTAAATACGAGGGGGGGCGCTGGGGGGGTCCCGGGGGAGCAGCTCTCCCCACAACCGGCAGAATTCCGGGCTGAGCATCACCTCAGAGCCCTGGGAGACACCGTGGGCTGAGGGTCTGGGCTCCATGGCCACGGACACCCCTGGCCGCGAGGGGCTTCGGGTCTGACACTGCCAGTGGGAGCAGGAGCCACTGGCACCTTCACACTGCCCCGGGACTGCAGGGCTGGGGCTGGAAAACCTCATGTCGGGAGCGCTGGCGGGTCCTGCCAATGGAGGGAGGAGGAGGATGCTGGAAAGGGTTTGTCCTCTTGGCCTCACAAAATTTAAAAACAATGCTCTTATTTTCATAGATCCTGGGCATTTTTGTAGGCTGAGGGAAAGAAAAGCAACCCCAGGCTGTACAAGTGCTGGCGTTCCTCTCTGGAGAGGGGCCGGAAAAGCTGCCAGCCAGGATGGGGGAAGCATCGCTGCCAGCCCAGCCCCATCCCTAGCCCTGCTCCATCCTCATCCCTGTCCCCATCCCCATCCCATCCCATCCCATCCCATCCCATCCCATCCCTGTCCTGCCCTCTCATGCAGCATCCCATTGTCTGCATTTCCCTCAGGATTTTCTGGGGAAAATGCCACTGGAAGGCCGGGGAAGGGGCAGAGGGGGCTGGATCCAGGCAATCCCTCTCCCCTGCCCTCAGCCCCAGCCCCTGGCCAGTCCCGCTGCCTGATCTACCTGTAACCCAGATTCTATTTCAGTCAGAATCAAGAGCAGTGTTTGGTGAAAAATGCCAGGAATCTGCAGCCAGATTGGAATTCAGAGGATCCCAGAATCCCGTGGAGGTCAGACCATTTGCACAGGACTGCAGGTCAGAGCCCGCTCCCTGCAACAGCTCCCAGCCCTGGGATTAGCCTTTGGGTGGTACCAGGGAGAGGAGGAAGAGGAGGTGGAGGAAGGGGCTGCAGGGCTGGGGAGCCCAGAGGAGGTGTGAACCTCCCTCCAGGGGGATGAGCCATCGGTGATGGGGACTCTGGTCACCCAGAGGGGGGAAACACCCCTCACCAAACTGCTCGTGTTGGGGGGGGAAGCCTCCTTCCTCTTTGCTTCCCTAAAAACTCTGAAAAAAAGGGTTTCTCTTGGTTTGGGGTTTCTCTTGGCCAAGGGAGTGGGGCTGGAGTTCCACAGACGTTTCCTCTGCGGTTCATCCGCTGCTGAGCCACAAAAAGGGAATACTGCTGCTGACTCCACCCCTTCCATCGGACCAGGACCCAAAATCTAGGACTATTTCCTCTTGGCCTGTGAATCACTAATAAACTCCAGACAGAAAGGTCTGATTAGGAAATTGTTTGGGAAATGGAGAGGAAGGGGGAGGGCTGGGCTCTCACCGCAGCCGGTGCCTCTGGGTGGCTTTGCCCCTCGGCGTCACCTCCCAGTGCCGTGGGCGGGTCCCTGCCTTGGGATCCCCAAACCTGCTCCAGCCATGGGCCCATCCCTGGCTGCAGGCAGAGCTCTCCAGCGGATGGATCTGTCTGTCTGCAAGGGCTGGGGGATGAAATCTCTGTTTACACTGAAGTGTATGTATTTTATTTGCAGTGCCGGGGCTGTGGTGTGCAGGGAAACATTCCCATCGTTTGGTACCTGGAGCTGGGTGCCTCATCAGCCTCTGGGCACAGGATCCTCAGCTCAAGTGTCCCTGGAAGGGCTGATGTCTTTAGAGGGGAAGGGGATTTGTGATGTGTCCTGCAGCCCAGACCCCTCCCTCCCTGCCGATGGAACAGTGGTGGCCCTGCGGCTCCCACCACCCCCCAACTGCTGCACACTTGTCCTGACACAGAAAGGCTCCACATTTGGACCTCATAAAGCAGAAAAACTTCAGGATTTTGAAATTTCAGTCTTGGACCCAAATCTGATACATTCCACAAATGCTTTAATTTATCCCTTTGTCACAACATTCAATAAGAGGTTTCGTTTCAGCCGCACTGCTTTGATTAATAACTGTAACAGATTCTAACCTGAAGGAATCCTCTGATATTGCGTCCGTGGAAATTAAATGTTTGATTGCACATAGTCAGGATTTTCTGATGTGGAAGTGGCTCCACTGGAGAACTTTGAACAAGCTCTAATCAAGAAACACTCTGAGTTATTTTTCCTTCACCTATAACAAGTCAAAACATCTGTTAAAAATTCAATCAGAGCAAAACTGACTGAAAAAAAAAATAAAATTTGGAGTTTACAATGAAATGACTGTCCAGGTTGCAGCCAGGTGGGATGGCAGGATGTGGGGTTGGCACACAGGGTGCCCACCTGGCCAGCACAGGCTGCGAGGAGCGGGGCCCCATGGGGGGGTCCCACCACCCCATCCCCTCTTGCCCCAGTCCCAGGCAGGTCACCAAGGCCAGCCCCAGGGAGACACTGGGAGCCACTCAGGGCTGGCCAGGCTCCCCCAGGAGTAAAAAGTTGCAGAAGGTGCCTTTTGGGCTGAAAAAGATGTTTTCTATATGCTTTAAATCCTCTGCCCTCTAATACCAACAAAACCACCGGGATTCCAGGCTTGGGTTCATTTTCCAACCTCTCGTCCTCTTCCATGGCAGGGCGAGGGGTTTGCATCTCTCCAATCTGTGGCAGAAGGCAGAGGGATGGGAAGGAAGAGGGAAAACCAAAATCCCATGGGAATTTGGGAAGAGCAGTGCTTTTCCATGGGCGTGTTGTGAGCGGGCAGGTGCCGCTTTTCAGTGCTGATCCCGGCTGTGCCCGGGCTGTGCCACAGGTGCCCCCATGCCGGGCAGGGAGCAGTGGCACGTTTTTGAGGTCAGAAAGCAGAGTTTTCAGCAATTAGAGAGGCATGCCAAGTTAAATCCCTGCTTCCTGGCGGATCCGTTCCCATCAGCCATCGTCCCAGCGAGACGGACCCCGGCGAGGGGCTCTGCCGGCGGGAACGGCCCAGCAAATTCTCTCTGCATGGGTGAAATTCCCTCTGCTACCGAGGTTATTATCTCCCAACAGGAACCAACAATATCCTTTCATTTAGGCACTAATTCGAACAATGTGCGCCGGCCGGGGGAGGAAGGGCCCTCGCTGCTCCAGAGCCTTTGAAAAATCCAGGCGGGAGCCAAACCAGAGGGAAAACAAAACCCTGGGATGCTGCGAAGGGCTCAGCATGGCAGGGCTGGGACCAGAGCCGGTGCTGGAGACTCCAACCAGGATGCTGGAAAGATCCGTGGTGCTGCCAGTGCAGGGCATGGCACAGGGACAGGCGGGGCACCACGCACCCTTGTCCCAGCTCCTATCCAGGGAATATCAGCCTTCAGGCCATGCTGGAGGGGATAGCCCCATCCATGGGGGATTTTGCCCACTGGAAAAATCCCCTCCTCTGCTTAATCAGCCTGTTCAGCCTCACAATTCCAATTCCCATCGAGCAGGAGGGTGAAGTAAAACATTTCTGAACTTATTGTACTGCAGAGCTTGCAGGAGGCACCATGAAAAGCTCATCCCATTCCCACCACCATCCCCATCCCCATCTCCACCCCAAACTCCATCCCCATCCCTCTCTCATCCTCGTCTCCATTTCCAGCCTCATTCTCAACCTCATTCCCATCCCCATCCCTATCCCCATTTCCATCCTCATGCCATCCCCATCTCCAGCTCCGGCCTCATTCCCAACCCCATTCCCATCTCTGTCCCCATCCCAGTGCCTGCTGGAATGCAGCGCCCCATTCCCACTGGTCACCCCAGTGGTAATCCCTCCTGGGCACAGCCCGTGGGGGTTTCCAGGGGGGTGTGGGGGGATTCTCCCGTATTTGCTCCTCGAGAGCCGCCGTTGTGAACATTCCCACCCGCGCGGGGAGAGCCGGCGCGTTCCCCCTTCCCCGACGGGGATATCAGTGGGAACATCATCTAATTGATTACATGGAAATTGCTGCTGGTGGAAAGGGAAGCCCTTGCCTTGCTTTCGGTGAATTAATTTCACTTTTGCCGTTCTTGGCTGTGCTCAATTAATCTTGTTAAAGTGATACAATTTTAGCTCACACTTCACTCACGGGTACCGGGGAGGCCCTGGTGGGTGACTGGGAGGTTGGTTAATCATAGAATAGAATCATGGAATATCCTGAGCTGGAAGGGACCCCCAGGGATCATCCAATCCAACCCCTGGCCCTGCACAGACACCCCAACAATCCCACCCTGTCCCTCAGAGCGTTGTCCAAACCCTCCTGGAGCTCTGGCAGCCTTGGGGCTGTGCCCACTGCCCTGGGGAGCCTGGTCAGTGCCAACCACCCTCTGGGGGAAGAACCTTTCCCTGAGATCCAACCTAAACCTCCCAGTGATGCTGGGATGGACTCCACTAGGTGCCTTTGTGGCCATGAGCACCCAAACCAGCAGGCTCATCCCAGGCCCCCGGTGCTGAGTAGGACCCCAGGGTGCCACCCCTGCCCAGGGTACCAGGGCCACCGGGATGCAGGATGCTGTGTCGGGGGCCTGGGCTGTCCCCAGCTCCATGTCCAGACAAAGAGCGTCGGCAGCCCCCGGCAGCTGGTGTGGGGGGACCTAATCCCACAAAAGTCCTGCTCCGGGGGGCTCAGCGGGAGAGCTGAAGGACACATCGCTGGCCGTCCTGCCCCACTATTGACTGCCTAAACAGTTCTTTGGTGATTACAATGTAAATATAGCTTTTCATGGAGTAAAGGCCTTTTATGGGATCCACACACACTTAACCACTTAACCCCGGCGACAAAAAGAGCAGTGAATGAGCTGTTTAGAGGCTGCTCGTGCAGAAAAGCGGGCCCTGAATAGGATTTGGGGATGTCTGTGTATCAATTGCTATGCTCCGGGGGCCCTCAATGGGGCTCCTGCGTTCGAGCATGTGCCAAAGGGCTCGCGTGGGTACGGATGGGGCGTCAAAAAAAAAAAAAGGAGAAGAAAAAAAGCAGCTGCTTCTCTGTAATAAAACAATGATTTATTCATAGCGACTTGAGGAAGGGGCGGGAGGACACCGGGGTACAGTGAAGGGATGCTTGCCCTGCTCTGTGCCTGGGAGAGGCTCAGGGGACGAGCCTGCCTGGGGAGTGGGAGGCATGGGGACCCCCAGAGCAGCCCGTGGGGACCCTGGAGCAGCCCAGGTGGCAGAGCCAGGTCCTGCTGCAGCCCCAGCCAGGTGATGAGGGTGTCCCTGTGGCTCCACTTCTTCACCCCAGGCACTTTTTTGGGATGTACGAGCCAGGGGCTTGGGGACACCCCTCTGCTCTTCCTCTGCCACATGGGCATCTTTGCAGTTGGTGTCACCCCTGCCCCAGGAGCCGCAGTCGGGCCACGCAGGGGCTGACACAGAGCTCAGCCTGAGCCTCCCCATGCCCAGGATGGAGCATTTTGGGCTGGGAGCAGGGAACAGAGCCTGGGACAAAAGTTAGGAGGGGAGGGAACTCTTGGGGTCCCCAACATAGCCACTTGGCCTCAACACTCCGGCAGGGAAGGGGCACCAGAGGGACACCAGCGGGTCCCGTCCCCTCCACAGACGGGATCACACCGAGGTCCCGACGGGCTGATGAGACACAGACCGAGCCCGGCCACGGCCCTATTTTTAGGCCTGTGCAGATGGAGGGATGAAAGCGGAGGGGGAGGCAGGGCAGGAATGGGAATGAAAGACAAACAAACGCCAAGCAGATGTTGGGAGCAGGGCTCTTCCCCTCGCAGGATGTGCACGTGGCTCCCGGCAACGCCGGCTCGGCTGCCTCGACCCCCAGAGCCCGGGGGACTGTGGGGGGACCGGGGCAGAGCAGGGAGTGATGGCCCCTTGTCCCCCATTGCTGGGGATCACATTGGCTCTCTGGGGCAGCGGGGCCACATCAGCCCCATGCCCTTGTTTGTGGCCCTGTCGAATTTCGGGTGATGATCTTGCTGTCAAGTCCCTGAATTTCGAGTTAAAAGCACCCTGTGGTCACCATGGCACAGCTCCAGGGACGGCTGTGCCTTCAGGGAGCAGCCCCAGCCCACTGGCACCAGGCTCCCCACACCAGGGTCACCACCAGCACCACGATGGGAGGCTGGGCTGGGGGCTGGCTGCAGGGACACCTCAGGAGCTGTTTTCATACTTTGGGGCTCGTGTCATCCCAGCTCCGGAGATCACACACGCTCAGCAAATCCGTAGGTGGAGCGAAGGCCACCAAAACTGCCCAGCTCTGCCTGTGAGCTCATCCCGGATGCCTCACTCGGGGCTTTGTACCGTGAGGGTCGTGAAATCGGGACCACATGGGGGGTTTAATTGCCTGTTGCTTTAATTATCATCTCACAGCAGTGGCTGGAGGGGTTGGCGTTGCCTTTGGCTGGGACAGCTGGGATGTGCATCCTGCAGGAGATGCTGGCTGTGGTCACTGCCCTGCCGTGGAGTTGGGATGGGAAAGGTCCTGGATGCCAAAACCTCGGTGTGGGTCCTTGACTGGGAGGCTGCTGTGGGGTGGCTCATTCAGGCACCACAACCTGGCAGCCTGTGGGCTCAGGGTGCCCTGGGCACCCGCAGCAGTGTCCCATCCCATCACGGTGCCAGCCTGGAGCTGGGACTGGGAACAAGCCAGCCCAAGTGGCAGCTCCCAGCCCTCACATTCCCAGGCAGGATCAGGCCCCTGTGCCCCAGTCAGGCTCACTGAGGAGCAGGAAGGAGGAAGGAAAAACCATTTTTTCTCTAATCTAGTATTTAATTGGGAAAGATTGGGAGTTTCAAAGCCCTCCTTCAGGTTTCCTGTAAAGTAGGAACGTGAAATCAACACCTCTGGATCCTGAGCAGCCGGGAAGGCAACCTCAGTGCCTTGTGGTTAATTATTCTTCCTGTACAGAAACGAGAGTTGGTGAAGTGGCAGCTGGAAATTGGGCAGTGCAGGAAGGTGCTGCAGGGCTGGGCCATGTCCACCTCCAGCCAGGACCTGGGGGCTGAGCCTGGCCTGGCACAGTGACCTCAGCCAGCCATGCTGGGATGCAGGGGCATCCTGGGTTCTGTGCAGCATCCCCATGGCAGAGGTGAGGGCTTGGACACCACAGAGGCTTCTGCGGTGCCAGGTGGGTGCCAGGACACACATGAATGTGCCCCTTGGATACTGATCCCCCACCACTGCAGGCACAAACACCATCAAATATTGAAAATCAATGGGCCACTGCAAGGGAAGCAGCACAGAGTGTGTTGCAAGAAAACAGCCCTGAGGAGCACAGAAAAAATATTAGCTAAAAATAAAATTAATCTCTTGAAAAGCTGTAAGATTTCTGCATCCCCCTCCACTGCAATCTTTTATGTCATTTTCTTTAATTACAGCTGGTTTAGGTCTCTGCTGCCTGGAGAAGCAGAGCTGGAGTCAGCCCTAAATTGGGCTTCTGGATGATACAAGAGAAAATAACAAGCCCCAAGGACCGAACATCTGCCCACCCGGAGCACGAGCAGTGCTGGGATTAACAGTGAGGGCTGATAGTTAATACGGGATGAAACTGCTGCTTTACAGGTCACCCACTAAAGCCAGCCCTGCAGGTCTCACAGAGCTGCTCTCCATGCCATGAGCTTGTCTGGACTCTGCACACCCAGGAGCCCCCCCGGCCGCTGGGGTCCTGCCCTGGGGCACGAGGAATTCCGGTGTGTGGGGCTGCCTCAGGCTCAGCTTTCGGGGATACTGCAGCAATCTGAGTGTCCAACCTGTCACTTACAGAGGCCTCCTGTTTTTACCATGTTGCTGTTGTATTTCTCTGTTTCTGGGTTTATTTCCTCCGTGTCAGTTCGACTTCAGCCATCCCTGCTGCTCTCTGCCTCCTCCGTTTCCTTTGACAACAAGAGCACCCAAAGCAAAAGAAACAAGACATCAAAACCATCACCTGCTCTGTTCCCAAACCCAACACGCGTTAAAAATGCTTCTATGGGCTCAAAAACCTGCTCCATCCATCACTGGGCAAGGGATGCACCAGCCCACGACCCGGGGAAAACCAGAGAGGGTAAATAATTGTGACATGGTTGCTCTGGCAGACACCCCCAGCATGTGCCTGGGGGTCTTTTTGTCCTTTAACCCCCATAATGGGTCTGGGACAACTGATTAGAGGCCCAGGACAGATGAGGTGCAGAGCTCACGTGGTGAGTGCTCACCAAACCTGCCCACGCTGCCTTTCATGTGTCCACTCCGACGTAATTTTTCACATGTTGGAAATACAGATGATTTTAGCCTGGGTCCATCTGGTTTCCCAAATAACCTGTCTACTTGATAAATAACATAAATTAAATTAGACAAGACAAACAAATAGTTTTTTTTCTCTCCCCCTTTCAGTCTCTCGGCAAAAAAAGGGAAAGAAAACATAATTCAGTGAGTGCCTTGAGCCCCGAGGAGCCGCGCGGTGGCAGGAGCCGGGATTATAAACGTGTCTGCAATGTCAACCTGGACCACACACCCAAGGCCGCTCCTCCCTCTGCTTTTAAGGCCTTCTTTTAATTTCTCCATTATCATTTGGGTTCCTTAAGGCTCATTCTCTCTGCAAACTCAGCAGGTAACATTACATATTAGAAGGACCGCGGTGCTGTCAAGGATCAGGGGCTCGGATCCCAAAGGCTTTATTCCTCCTGTCCCCTGTAGGGAAAGGGAAACTGAGGCACAGAGGTGTTATTGTTACAGCTGCCCAACTCGGAGGAAAACCCACCTCCTGCCAGGCTGCAGCCACTTCTGCACCAAACAGTCAAACTCAAACATCACCAATCCCGACTCGCAGCTGGAACTGCTCAGAGTTAATCCAAGGTACAATTAGGGGGGAAAAGCAGAGAGTGAAGCAGAAGCAGCTCCTTCTTCAGCCCAGGACAGCCCTGCAGACACCACTTCACAGAAGCTTTTAGGATGGAAAAGAGCTCCAGGATCATCGAGTCCAACCTTTCACCAGCTCCTGCTCAGGCTGAGCGGCAGCACTGCCTGGGGCTGAGCACAGGACCCTCATCCTGCCCTGCCCAGGCATTCCCTCCTTCTCAGGTCCCTCCTCCGGCACTTCCAGCAGCAAGAGGGAGGATTTTTCTCCCTGATAACACAGCGGCCTCAAGCCAGCGCCAGGAAGGGGGAGCTGAATCGATACCTGAAAAGAAGGCAAAGCTCAGTCAATGCGCCAGACAGGAGCAGGGGGAGCCCTGGGAAAGCCAGAGGGAGGAGATGGGTTGGGAGCAGGGCAGGACAGGGGTGGGAGCACAGGTGAGGGCCAGGCCCAGACCCACAGCTCTGGGGATGGAGTCTGGCACAAGGAGCAGCAGCAGCAGCATCTCAGCACGAGGCTCAACCTCCTGCTGTTGAGATTCCAGCTGCCACAGGACACATCCCTGGCCTCCCACCACTGCTCCCCTTCCACGGAATATGCTCCCAGGCAAGGAATTTTTGCGATGTGATGCAGTGCTTCCAGCAGCACCTCACAAACCCTGAACTACTGCAAAGCTGTTGTGGTGGAAATGCAGCCAGAAACCTTCCCACTCTATGTATTTTAATCCGTAAGCTTTTCAGGCCCAACAATATTTTTCTACTCTTGCCTCTGGAATAAGCAAAACCTATCTTAAAGGGAAAATTCTGAAGGGAAAACAAAAGCCAGAATTATGGCCAGCATGTGCTGAGGAGAGGCCAGGAAGCCACTAGGACTCAGCCAACTCTCTAAAGGTGCTCTTCAAGCTACCACCTTCTAATGCAAAACTGGAGCAATTTCAGGCTTCTATAAATGTAATCCCTTCCAATGCCAGAGCATGGACAACTGCAAGAACTTCCCCTGGAGTCAAGACACAGTTTAAGGTTTAGTGATTCTGCCTTCCCCTTTTGCCAGAGGAAGCACATTCTCTTGCTGCTCTCTAGTGGCAAAATTCAGAGAAAATGCCCAATTTTGCAGCTTGGAATAATTTTATCCCATAAATCTGTGCTGAATTAGTACAACTTACAGATCAGAGAAACACCCAGACAGGGAATTAAGAGGATGTTCAGAAATCATCTTTCAGTTAAACTGTTCTTTAGGAAACTTCTGATAATGAAGAAAGCCTATTATCTCTTCCTTTAAACCTCCAATCCCAAATCCAGGCAACACTAATTACTAGAATTGCTGGAATGAGCTGAAACAGGCACTTCTCAAGCCCAGGATAAAGGAAGTTTTGTCTAGCAACTAAAAAACCCAAAACTATCAAAGCAAGAAAAAAGCAACATATTCTTCAGGACAAGATTTTTATGCAAACCCAACTGGAGGACTTGGGGAGTTGAGAATTCACACTCCAATAAACACAGGGGGTTGTTTTTGTTGTATTCCAATATTATTGCAGCTGTTCCTAGTGAAGGGCTTAAAGTGACGCGACAAAAGCAATGAAAATAAAAAGAGACAGACAAAAATATTGGGGAAACAAACCCCCAACACACATATACACAACTGAGTGCAATCCTGTAAATTAATTCCAACTGCCTCCAAAATTAAAACCACATTTTATTGTAAACTCGCACTTCAATTAGTACCGTAATTCTTTATAAACATAATGTACAATAAAACATTTTACACACAGCACACCAGGCGTGTGCTCACGATGGTACAAAATTTACAGCCCAGACACTTCTCCGACGGTGTTGGCACCTCAGGAATGTGACATCCAGTCCCAGAGACGTTCAGTCTCACGGAGCAGGACCCTGTGGCACCATTATCTGCTCTCCAACGCGTTCAACATGTGACCAGAAACGCCAGGAATGCTGGATACTCTGCCTCTCACAGTATTTAGAATAGTTGTGATTGATGGTTCCTTCTTAATTTCCTCATCCTAGACCAGCCCTTTCCTTACTGGCTGCTCAGATATGGATGGTTTCTCCTGGATGAGCGCAGCTTCCACGAAAACAACGGAATGGATAATTTAAGACAGTCTGAAGTTGGGCAAACCAACAAACTTTCCCCACAAAGCAAATAAAAATCCCACACACCTCCTCTCCCACGTTACTCACCTCCTTCCCTTTCCACACATTCATCTGCAGGTTTAAGGATATCAACAGTAATAAAAACATGAAAAGAAACCCTTCTCACACTGTCTCAGAAGAGACTGGGACCTTTTTTTACAAAGTAAACATTTCAAAGATAAATTAGAGCTTCTTAAAAGGTGAAGCTTAATAAATGCTCAACGTTAGAGAAAACAAGACACTGGAGGAAGGCACAGCTAAAACTTTGTGCTGCAGGTGTAAACGACAGTGTCCTGCCACAGCCAGCACAGCTTCCCTCTCTCCCAGAGCTGCAGAAATCCCTCCTCTCTTGTGCTTTCAGCTAAATGAGGCATTTCTGTCACACCTGTCACACAAATGGCATTTCCAGGTGGAACTGATACTGCTGCAACACCCGGCAGGGCAGCCCACAGCAGTGTCAGGCTCCTTAATGCTTGGGAAAGACCAGGTTAGCATTTCATTCCAAACCAGGAATGGACTCTGTGCTCCCATTCGCCGTGGAGAACTGACAAGAAACAAAGGGGAATGCACAAAACCACTGCCTGGCAATTCCTGGACCTTGTGAAGGAGGTGGCAGCAGTTTGTTTCCCTGCCTGGTGACTGTTGGCAGATTGGCAAAGCAAACTGCAGCTGGCAAAGAGGAGACATGGCTTCTGGCCCTACGCAGGAATATTCAGCTCTCCAAGAACTGGAAGATGCTTCGGCTTTGACTGGTTTCCTCTGTGCTCTCCACCCTGGGCCGCTTGGCCTGCGATGTTACTGCTGCAGAAGGGCCTCTCTTCTTCACCTAAGGGGAGTAAAATACATTAAGATACACAAAGTCTCCCCAAAAGTTTCAATTCTGAGTTATAATTATTTGGTGTGAACTGCTTGACAGAGTTCAGTGCCTGTGTGTTCAAATAATCTACACAACTGGCAGCACCTGCCATTCACATCTTTACCTGAGGTTTTGATTTCTCTTTTGCCTCTTCGCTCTTCTCCGGGGAAAGCGTATGGAAGACAAAATTCCTTGAATTTCGAGGGGCATTTGGATTCAGATCTGACATTGCTGCCAGTTTCTGAAGGACAGCTTTAGGCCTCTTCAAGAGAGACCCATTTTTTATCTGAAGGACAAAGAAAAGCTGTGTTAAACCACTCACAGGAACAAGACAGGTTGTTTAGCAAGTTACTCTTCATAGAAAGACTACTCCCTACTCAAATGTTACTACAATACAAAGCAGGAGTGGCCAGAATGCAGGGGCAGCTGACTTGGCTGTGTTGGGAAATGCCATTTTCAGGACCATTACCCACCTGGCTGTCGCTGGCAGGTCTGAATGCTTCAAAGGGGTTCCTGGGTAACAGGGCTGTGTCCCGTGCCACCACTGCTGGGCTGGCTGGCAGAGACACACAAAGAGTTCAGAGACTGACCTTTCCTCCTCTTTATCTGCTTGTCACTTCAATAAAATTCAAGCTCACCTTTCTTCTGCAGGGACTTGGCAGTCACTTTTTTTGCTAGTTTCATGAATTCACTGTCTTCACCAATCTCTTCCTCTTCCTCCTCCTGCTCTTTATTTTTTTCCTTCTGTAACAGAGAAAAATGAAAACAAATCCTATTAAGAATGAACATTTCATTCAGTAGTTTAAGTAGACCAAGTATTTTCTTTATGTGAGTTACTATATTTATTCTTTACTTTCTACTGCAAGAGTTTATCACAATTTCTTAGATACTCTATCATCCTTGTTCTATTAATGAACAGCACCACATTCAGCTGAGAAATCTGACCTAATCCTGAAGTTTAACTTGAGGAACAAACAACTTCATATCCAGCAGTGACAGAGACTGAGCAAGCCCCTCTGGCAGCTCAGCAATACCTGCTCACGAAGCCACTGCTCTCGCTCGAATCGCTCCTTCCTCCACTTCACTTCCGTCTCATCAAACTGTTCATTGTCCTCATCATTATCCGAGTCTCCCTGGAACATGTCCATCTGTGAAGCAAAATCTAGGCAAAGACACAAGACAGTTATCTATCCATTTTAAAAACGCAGACTGGTAAAAAACAACAAAACAAATCCAACACAAAAAAACCCTCCAACCAAGCAAAAACCCAGAAACACCCCCCCGATTTATGCCTGACGTGCTGTGTTTAGGACCACTAAGGATTCCTGAGTGCTGCTTCATGTACAGCCTCTGTTTCCAAGCCCTGCCCCCCTCCAGCAGCTCTGGAGCACAGGTCACCTATGTTTTTCCACCGGAACCTCCTGGTCCTGCCCGGGCCGTCGCTGTGCAGGTCCCCATCCGGCAGGTACCTCTCCTGGTACAGCCGCAGCTGCCGCTTGTCGTCGTCCAGCATGGCCTTCCTGCAGCACAGGGCACAGCGAGAGCTCAGTCTCCTAAGAGAGCCAAGGCCTCACACACACAGGTATCTGCTGGGACTCTTCACTGACATGTGAAGTTTATGTAGTTGGTTTCCTAATTCCACTTCGCTGGGCAGCTCCTCGTCGATCATCTCCTCTTCATATTCGTTCAGGTCTTCGCCATCATACTCGTCCTCGCTGCCCACATCACTCCCCGACAGCTCGGCCTCGTCTTCCATGAAATCCCGCAGTTTTCTGTCAAAGGGTGTTTTAAAAGAGTTCAGTTTGGGCGCACAATAATCATCACACAAATCTTCAGGAAGCAAGATTGATCTTTTGACATAAAATTAACACATTTCCTAAGGAGGTATCAGCTTCTGGGGTAATTTTTGGAAAGACCAAGCCTTGAGTTCTTGCACATTCACACACACACGCAGCACCCCAAAGTCACACAGTGTGACAGCACCAAAGCAAAAAAACCAGAGACATATGAAAAACCAGACCATGTAAACATCAGCTACTAATGCTGGAGAGGGAATAATTACAAATCACATTTCTAGTGCTATTAATATTCTATTCTGTCTGGCAATTAATTTACAAAAAAAGATGTTCTTACAGTTTCTTCTTCAAGCCCTGTCTATGTCTCAGCACTGCTTCCTCTTCATCACTTGTCTCTGCTTCTTCAGCAGCACTGTCTCCATCTTTTTCATCCTGGCAAAGAGAAAATTTTCTGAAATAAAGGAATTTTTGGCAGTGGATCGCTTTGTAAAGACAGATTCCTCTGTTCTCAATCAACAAACAGACTAAAACACCAGAGGTTTTCCAGAGGATTTGCTATGATGACACATTATCCAGTGTGTCATAATGTTAAGGAGACATTTTGAATGATCCAAACTTCGCTCTTAAAAGTGTCACAGTAGCTTGGTATGGACATTGTGATATTTTGCATTGATGGATATATTAAAAAAACCAGGAAAATAAATGGAATTATCTTAGTCAGGAGCTGTAGCAGCTGCCTGGCTCCATCAGTCCCCACCTCTTCACTTGCAAAGGCATCTGCATCTGTTAAGAGCTGAAAATCATCAAGTTCTTCTTGTTCCTCCTCCTCTTCCCCTTCCCTAGGGGAAAAGTAAATGGGAAAAATGCTTATCCTGCTAATTTAGAGAGTGACTGCTGAGCAATTTGCAACATTCCTCCCCTTCAGCTCCAAAACAAACCACACTTTTGCTGACAGCAAACTGATGTCAAACCAGAAAACACGTTAAGACTGAAATGAGACGGGTACCAGGAAAAGCTTCTGTAAATTTGAGGACAGCAACACTAACCTGTCTGTGGGAAAGGAGCCTGAACAGAGCTCCAGAGCCTCTGCCATTGGATCTTCAATGTCACTGTCTTTTTCTGCCTTGGAAGACACTGAAGAAGCCCATGTTGGAGAACCTGCTACAGAAAGCAGTAAGAGGGCAAATTATTTCTACTCCTAAAGTGTCAGAGAACTTCCCAGAAACAACAGTGTGCAAGCTCCCACTAAAGATGAAATTCCACACGTGGCACCAGAGCCCAGACCTGAAGGTACCCCAGCAAAAAGCTTCTAAATGAAGCAACCAGCAAAGCTGAAGAGAGAATTCAGGACGTACTCTGAGACACAAATTTTCCTGAACAAAGATTGAGCAGTTCTTCCATGTTCTGCTTTTTGCTGCTGCTGGGGTTTGGCACGTGCTCGGCTTGGCTGCTGAACTGTCCAGAGCACAGGTCCAGTAACTCATCCATGTTGGCATCCATGGCATTCTCATCCATGCTTGCCAGGGGCAGCTGATGCTTGGAGGACTGGTATTTATTCCTGTGTTGTCCAACGTTCAAGAACCTGAAAGAAAGGCTGTAGTTAGAAAAATCTTGCTGGCCTGGACATCCTGTTTATGTTATTGGGCACAAAACACCACCCTTTACACCCATCACTCACCCATCTGCATCAAGCAGCTGGCTCTGAGTGTCATCTTCCAGGGAAAATTGAAACTGAGACTCCCCAGCCCCTGGAAATAAACTCTTGGGCTCAGGGGAGGCATTATACAGGTCCTGGGAATCTTCTATGGGAAGAGAGGGCTCAGATGTCTTTCCTGAGCTCTATTCAAAGGAACATGAAAATATCTAAGTTGTTTTGCAAACCTAAATTCAAAAGCAGGAACGGAATAAAACAATTAAGTTATTTTAAAGGATTAAAACTATGCAGGAGTCAAGTCTGTCCACACTGCTCCAATAAATTACAGGAGTTCACTGACATCAGATGTTGTGCAGCCCATGTAAATACACTTAGAAACCACATTTATGGTGTACATATTTTAGATTTAAAAACTAGATTATAGCATCTTGGATGCTTTAGAATATAAGTTTTTATAATGTCATTTTTACCCATTCCAGTGTGGACACATTGCAAGCTCCAGGGACAGTTTGACCTTCTGAAATCTTACTGTTCCCAAAGCATTTGCCTGGTTTGATTTCTTTGACAGCTCTGACCATCAGGATAAAATACATTTATTCCCCACCCACTGTGTTAATGTAAGACAGTGAGGCTGAGAACCTCACCTTGGAAGCAGAGCTGATAAAGCTTGTTTTGAAGAAGCCTGGGGAGGGTGACCTGAACCCTCCTGCTGCGGGGAAGAAGGTCCCTCCCCGGGAGGCCTGTTTGTTACAGGGCTGGTAGGATGGGATCATGGAGCCAATGAACTCAAAGCTGCTGTTGTGGCTGTTGTCCTTCGCCAGTGTTGGCAGTGAAAATGAATCATCATCCTCTGGAAACAGAAAAATACAGTGCTTAGCTTCCTTTTTTTGTGTGCGTGATCCAGCAAAACCTCAATATAACATTTTGCAACTCTGACGCTTTGCTAAAGATTCATTGTTTTGTGGTCGGGTTGGATTTCCTCCTTCTCCGAGGATGCATGTTACACTTCTTGTACGAAATTTCACGTTATTGATTCCTGATATTTCATATTTCTTCCAGCATTATTTTGAACTTTATTTTCCTCTAGTTCTTTCAATCTCTCCCATTTTTTTCATCAATCTGAAGTTTTATAAATATGCTGTATAACTGTACAGTTGATGAAAAAACAGAAATACTGAGTATCAATCTCAAATTTAAACTTCTACTTGTGCCAAGTCAAAAAAAATGCTAGCTAGGACAATAATTCTACTTTACCTAACTTGGTAGAGCCTTTGTCTGCAGCTTCTTCCATTTCCAGTTTCTCATCCGGAAGAGAATACCTGCAATTCATTAAATAAAAGGTATTTGCTAATAAATTCAGGATGAATTGCAAAACTAACAAGGCAACACACAAAAATTCCTAAAAAAGGCACTTCAAATAAAAACATATACACATGCAGCTCAAATTTTAAAAAAATTGCTCAGTCACCATTTTTAAGGCTATTTACCCCATTTTTGAGGAGCTGTCCTTGAAAAGCATCAATGTAGACTCTGTTGAGGGATGTTTTAGAACAGAATCACAGTGCTCAGATTTCTCCAGCTTTTCTCCCTCAACTGATTCTTTGTCGGTTTCTTTATCACCATCTTCAACACGTTTCTCTTCTCTATCTTCATTATCTTCCTCTGCTTCATCAAGCAGAAATTCTGACCCCTAAAAAACATCCCCAAACACAGCACAGAGATGGTGATTATTGCCATGGCAAACCCTACCCCAGGTCAGGCAGGTGACCTGTTTGGCCCTGCCAGCAACAAGCCAAGGGTCTATAAAAAGAGAAAGGAGCATCAGAATCTTTTACACGCTTATGTTTGATTTTGATAGCGTTTGGACAAATAAAGAAAATACTAATAAATAAAGTTTCAGGCAATCCAAGCCCCGAAAGTAACGACTGCAGCAATTGTTTTTGCTTCTAGGAAGAATTCTCAGCAATTTCCCTAATTAACAGTGTACGAAAGTCACGTTCCACTGGGGAGAGGAAGCGGAATAGAGAAGCTCATGAGGTTATGGGAAAGTGTTGTGAACAAACCTCGTGGTCACCTTCTTCCTCCTCCTCAGACTCATCTGTCATCTCCTCCTCCTCCTCCTCCTCCAGCACCTCCTCGTTATCCAGTTTGAACAGCGCCTGCCGCTTCTGGCGCTCCTCGGTCCTGCGGAGTTTCATGGCCTCCTGCAGCTTGGCCTTCAGGGCCTGGAGCTTCTCCCCTGGGCAGGAAGAGAACCAGGCAATGGTTTGAGTTGGAAGGGATCCTAAAGCCTATGCAGTTCCAGGCCGAGAGGGAACACAGTCATCTCACAGATGAATATCCCTTCACCTGCACTTCCAAGGGCAGCATTGGGAAACAGAGAGAGGAGAATAAAGATCAAGTGTTTTCCAATTCAATCCTTATGACTTCTCCCCCACCAACCTGGCTTGGTGTGGGCCATTTCCTCCACGCTCTCTGCAGCCAACACTGCTGGCACCACATCTGCTCTCAGTTCCTCCTTCCCCTCAGCTGTTGTCTCCTTGCAGATGATGTTCATGTTTACGGCCCGTTGTGGTTTGGATTTTGATGTTTTGAGAGTGTGCTTCAAGAAACGTGCCTTCAGGGCTTCCAGTTCTTTGAAGGCATATTAAACTAAATTAGTTTGATAGCATTTAAAAGCATCAAGCACTAAAAATTGTAGCAAGAGTAGGTCTTGAGATTTTTTTTCCCCTAAAGGTAGTTTAAAAATTAAAACTTTAATACTAAAATATTTGCAAAACCATTCTATTTTCTAATAATAAACGATTCCAGGATAGTTTTGCTGTAATTTGTATTTAATTGATATTAGCTAATATTGAATTACTTTAGCAGTGACTACCATTTATCCACAAAACCTCACTTCCAGCCCAGCCTCCCAGACACCAGGCAATTCCAAATTCCTGTTAACACATCTCAAAGAATCCACAGCAGTAAGTGAATGTGCCTGACTGTTCTATCACCTAAATACTTCTCAGAGGTTTTCCAGCTAAAGTCAAGTCAATGCTGCTCAGGACTACAGCACAAGTGATACCTTTGTTTGAATCAGCTTCATCGAGGTTTATGAAGGATTCATTCTCAGAGCAGATTCTTGGCTTGATGGACAGGTCTATTCCCAGCTCACGAAGTTTTTCCAGCTTGGACTTCCTCACCTTTTCAGGCTGTGCCACCAATCCAGGCCCTGCCTGGTGACTGTTTGTTTCACCTTGTACAACTGGTGCTGTTTGACCTCTTTGCTCAAGGGCATCTCCAGCTGCTGCAGGAATTTCACTCTTCTTTTGCTCACCACAGTCAGTGCTCAGGACGTTGGAGAGCTGCTGCTCCTCTGTGTTATCACCAGTTGTTACAGTCCCAGCTGCACAGGAACCTTCATTATCCTGCCTGGGCTGCTCAGCACAGTCCTCTGGCAAGTTCTTCCCTACAGCAGCAAGAGGCTCGTTCACAGCAGCATCAACATCTCTGCCAAGGCTCCTTTCTGGATCAGCAGCTGTTGATTGATCACCTTCCACTGGCCCCTCTTTGCAATCCCTGCTCAAGTTCCCAGCGGCTGCAGATTCTTCATTTAGGGGCAGCTGGTATTTTGAGGACCTAATGAAGGCAGAAAGAAATGTATCATCCATGGCTGGTGTGAAAGGGAGCAGAGGGTGAGAACAAACCCAGAGAGAAAGAAACCATTTTCTAATTATTGTCATCGATGCGTAGGAAGAGGTGAGGGACAGAAATTTGGAAAACCACGTGGAGAACAGGAGGAAGTGCAAAGGCTTTGTACTAGTTCCATTATCGCAGTGTCAAATTCCTGAGGGATTTTGTGATTACTGTAGCTTCAGTATTTTACTACTCAAAAAAACCCCAGTCCAAGCAAAACATTGGGTCCAGCCTAAACCCCATTTAAAGTAACTTTGCAAGAGGAAGTTCATTCATCTGAGTTACTCCTGGGCTCTGATTACTCCAGTAGCAGCACAGTGTCATGAACTGCAGCAGTGCTTTATGCCAACAGTGATATTCTCCTAATGGCCAGGTGTCCAAGGAATTACAGGAGCCTAACAAAGCCTGGTTATCCTTAAAAGTAAAGCTGGGAGATCCTTGAAACTTCTGAAAAAAAACCAAAAAACCCACCATGAGGAAGGTTTAAGTCCTTACTTGAGCAAGGCCATGGCATTTCCTTGACAGGCTGGTCGAGGTCTGCGCTTGTAGAAGTCGTGGACGGTTTTGGTCTCAGGCACATGATATGGGAGAGACACGGATGATTCTGCCAAAGCAAGGAGGTGAGAGAAAAAACATCATCCAAGACATTTATTTGATTACAGGTATCTTTGTTTCCATTAGTTACAAAAATACCTTTAACAGGCCCTTCAATAAAAACTTCTAGCCCCCCTTCAACCCTCAGTAACTCATGGCAGGTCAAGGAAGGCTTGAACCTTTTGGGTAAATCCTTTCAATTTCTCCCCTGAATTTCTGAAAAGTTTATACCCCTCTACACACCATGAACTTAAGTTTTACCTCTCATAAGTCGTTGGGTCTCACTGTGCAGCTGTTTAATGGCCTCTTTACTTAACCTTGCTGCTTTCCGCTCCTTAGGGGAAGAAAAGAGAGGCTTCTGAAGTCAGGAAACAAAACATGGGGCTCTCTCTCTACTTCATAAATAGCTTACTTTTCCCTTCAAACAGAAAGGGGTCAGAATAAAGCAGCCAGTTAAAAAAAAGAAAGTAATTAACAACAGCAAAGCAACAAAACCATTGGACACTGTGCATACATTTGTATCACAACAAACAATACAGAGCTTTATAAAGAATACCACCTCACCTTCCTCTTTGGTTCCTTTAGTACAGGCTCCTCATCCTCCTCATCAAATACATGATTGTAGCCTTCACCCTCTGGAAAATGTTCCTTGTTCTACAGGGCATAAGAGGAGACTCAATTATTTATCTTGATACAAAGGCACTACCAAGGGCAAAACGGTGAAAAATAACTGTACAGAACCACCACTGGTCAGCAAAACCTCTACAAATCCCACATAATGGCAGATTTCCAAAGGGCCTGCCCCAGCATGACCTTCATAACTTGCCAGAACAGCACCCCTGCATCTTTAGGAGCAAAAACCAAAAGACTTTTCTCCCCTCTGCCATAGTGATACAAGTCCACTACTGTCAGAGAGTTTTAGTTCCTGCTCAGGTGCAAATTCCTCACTATAAAACAATAATCATGGAGTGGTTTGGGTTGGAAGGAACCTTAAAGCTCATCCAGTTCCACCCCCTGCCACGGGCAGGGACACCTTCCACTAGCCCAGGTTGCTCCAAGCCCCGTCCAACCTGGCCTTGGACACTTCCAGGGATCCAGGGGCAGCCACAGCTTCTCTGGGCAACCTGTGCCAGGGCCTCCCCACCCTCACAGGGAAGGATTTCTTCCCAATAGCCCATCTAACCCTGCCCTCTGGCAGTTTGAAAGAGAGTATATTTACAGTTATCTCGTATCACAATCAACTGTTACCTTGTATTTTTTTACTTTGTTTTTCACTGCTGCTCGTATGGATTCTATGGACTCCTCATCCTCGGGGGGGTGATCATCCTCGTCTTCTAAGCCATTATCAAAGAGCTCTTTGTCATCCAGAAGACATCCACTGTCATTGAAGGGAAACCTCTCACCACCATCCACCTGCTTCCAGAAGAGTGAAGTATTCGTGTGATTCATTTCAGAAGGTCCCTTTGGTTCTTTGGCACTAATTTAAGATGCCATTAAATCCTCAAGCATTAGATGCAGATTAAACTGCAAACTTAATCTAGTTTAATTTAATCTAATCTGTAAATTTCGCAGATTAGACCTGTCTGGAGCTCTGTGGATCCCTGTGGATCCCACACCTGCTGCAGGAACATGGACACCACAACACTGAAGCACTGGAACACAACAGCCACGAGCAACAATAAACTGAACTTTGTTGAGAAAATATCTGAGATTTTCTGCCAAAAAACCCACCTCTGCCCCAGGTTTCTTTTCTTTTTTCAGCTGTTTAAGGACCTCCATTCTTTTCTCCTTCTCCTTCCTTCTTCTTGATTTCCCTACAGCTTTTCTTTCCGTCTCCTCTTCAACATCACGTTTGTGTTTCCTGTACTTTTTTCCAGATTTCAGGGGTCTCTCCTCTCCCAGCTCTCCCTGAGCCAAGCCAGACATCCTGCTTGTTTCCAGGTTTTCGATTTGCAGCTGGTCACCAGTGTCACTGTCCTCACTGTCCAGCAGAGCCTGGCAAATCCGATGGGATTTCTTGTTCCTCTGGGTAGCAACATTCTCCTTTGCCTCCTCATTTTCCTTGTCTCCACCCACAGTCTCCTCCTGCAGGGACGAGCCTCCCTCCTCTCCATCTTCACTGTCACTGTCCTGGAGCACCTTCTTGCTTTTTGCTTTCTTAGGTACAAAAATCTCTTCCTCTGAATCTGACAAAATACATGGAAATAAACCAGGGAAATTCCACAAGTTAACTAACCAGCAGTCAGAGTTCCATCTGTTAAATTTCACAGGTGTCACCATCTACCCCAAATCAGCTTGAATTCAACTTCGCAAAACCAACTTTTCCCCATAGTACAGCATTTAATTAAACCCAAACAGATGTTAAAGGTTTTTAACCTATAAAAAAGAAAGGCAGAGCTGAAAATCTTTCACTGATAGTGACTTGCCTTGAAAGAGTCATAAAACCCACAGAGATTAAGTAAAAGTACAGAGGTCAAACAAATCATAAAAGAGAGAGAACAAGCAATTAAGGCACTCACATGCCATTCATTATTTTCCTTTCTGTACCTCAAAAAATGCTTTTCAGAGATTTACAGATGCCTGAGCAACAAAAAGGAGTTTGGATTCCCGCAGGCCAAGCAACAGCAAGTTCCTAGAAAGGCATTTATGATACAAAAAATGCAGCATTGTAGGGGAAGGTTACAGACCTCTGTCCTCGCAGGAGGCTGAGCCCTGGCCCATCTCACAGCTGCCCTGGCCACTGTCAGAGTCGCTGTCCAGGGCCTTCTGCAAGTCTGGGTTCAAATCTGCCAACGGCAACTACAAAGCAAAGCACAATTTATGTCGTCATGGCAAACATTTGTTACGCGGTTTGACTCCTAATCACTCCAAAAGCCGGCCAACCTCACACACAACGGAATGCTCATCCATTACCGTGTTATATTTTAACTACTGGTATCTGCAGCTTTACTGATATTTATTAATGGTATCTACCATATTTACCAACGCAAAAGGGTATTTACAAAAAGGGAGGTGACACTACTTCAGTTTTCGCTAGAATTTAAAGGCGAGTTTGCGTAGAAGAATAACAGAATCCACACCGGGCGATGGGATTTTATTCAGACTGGGCAACTTTTACGCATTATTTCATTATTCGCTGATTTTCCCCCAAAGCCCTCCATCCGGGCTCCTCCCGTCATGCACCGCGCCCGCGGACACAGGACGCGCGCGGCCCTCCCGGCGTGCCCCGCGGCCGGAAGAGCGAGCGCAGGGCACGCCGGGAGCTGTAGTCCGGGGGGGGCAAACCCGGTGGCGGGGCGGAACCGAGGGCAGCGGGCAGGAATGGCTACGGCCACCAGCCCCCATACCTGTACCGACACCGCTACCGTCATCTCCCTCACTGCCCCTCTGCTAGAGGAGCCGCGAGGCCGCAGGCAGCCGCCAGCAGCCGCTCGTCCGTGCAGCCCGGAGAGGAGCGCCAGCACTCACCTCGGCGGAGCCCACCGCTGTCACCGTTCCCGGTACCGCCGCCATGTCCCACCCGCTCTCCCGCCGTCCGGGAACTGCTTCGAGCCTTCGCGCGCTGCCTTGGCCCCGCCCCTCGGCCCGGGACAGCCAATGGCCGCGCGGAACGGCCCCGGGAGCCCCTCCCCTCGTAGAGCCATTGGGCGGGTTTCCCGCGTAGCCCTGCCCCCTAGGCCTGGACCAATCGCTGCTCGCGCTGGGAGTCCGCCCTCACTTTCTGGCGCCGCCTGGCGGCGGGGGCGCTGCCCGCGCACGGGACCCGTGAGGGGCGACGTTGTGGGGTCGCGGGGTCGGCATTTCAAATTTCACGCCCTATCCGTGGTTTAAACAGAACCTGTGTCCCTTTTT
>VXAY01003078.1:1012427-1027175 GCA_013399855.1 Oxyruncus cristatus | reverse complement strand
CCGCCATGGAGGCGCTGGGACCCGGTGAGAGCCGCGGGGGGGGCGCGGGGCCGCGGCCTGTCGGGCCGTGGCAGCGGGGGAAGGGAGGGAGGGAGGCCGCGGGCCCGCCGGGGCTGCCCGGTGACACCGGGCCCCGCTCGGAGCCGCGCGGCGGGTCCGAAACTTTGCGCGGGGGGTTCGCGGTGCCTTCACGGCCCCGGGACCGCCGGGGGGACTCGGTTCGCCCTCGGCGAGGTGAACGGGACAGCGAGGGGACGGGGACAGGCGGGGCTGTCACAGCCCACAGCCTGTGCAGTGATAAGTTTTGCATTTGACATTGAGCCATTGCTGGGAGTTTAAGGCGATGCTGTCTGAAAATAGGGTTGTTTATTTCTTTAACAAACTTGGTGGGGTTTTGCATGTTGCATTTTCCTACTCGTGCCTTATTCCAAGATTATTCTTCCATCGAATTCCTGCAGGATGTATTTCTTGCCCTAAGTGGCCTGCACACCTGACCCATCCAGTTCCCATTCAAACGATTGGTATAATCAAAGTGGCGTTAATTTTGGTGTGATAGGAAATGTTTTTTGACACAGAGGTGCAATTCCAGAAGAATCCAGAGTTTGAGGTAGCAAGGGCTGACTCAGAGCCTGCTGTATGTGTGTGATGTATCGTGGCCTCCCTGACTTAGAGCTTAGAGCTCTCTCTTCTCCTTAGAGCTGGAGAAGCAGATCCTCTTTCAGTTTTGAAAACTGCTTCCTGTCTGAAGCAACTCGGTTGAGGTGCTTAGAATGTAATTGTCGTGGGGTAGAAGAAACTGAAATAACAGCAGCACATACAACCCTAGTCGGGCTGATCGGGTAGAAATCCTGTGACACCAGGGCAGCCTGGCTTCAAACAGCAAAACAGTTTTTAGCTGCTTCTCTGGAATCCTTTGGGAAATAACTTTTGGAAGGAGGAGATATAAGATTTATCTCCTTTGGTCGGAACCGAGGGCAGTGTTGCTGTGCCTGTTTGCAGAACTTGTCAGTGCTGAGGCAGGAAAATAGGTAAATATAGTTGTCATTTAATCTCTCGCAGGAGGTCAGCGCCTGCACTTCCTTCAGACTAATTAGCATGGGATTAATGGATCATCTCTCGTATCCAAATAAGCACAGCAAACTTTGATTGCCCTCAATGATTCACGCTTTTCAGGACAGCTGTGGTTTTTTTAAGCACCAACTGTACCCCACAACTGGTGTGACTGTGGTGCTGTGAGCTGCTCCGAGACTGAGGGTGCAGAGCCTGGAACGTGTCCTGAGAGGTGTCTGTGGCCCTGACAGCCCCCTGCCCCCGTGGCTTTGGGGAGATGACATGGCAGTGGGCTCCAGCTGCTTACACGCTCCGTGTTCCTTCTGCTTGAAAATATTCCAGGGCTGGTGTCCTCAGATCGGTACTTTTATTTGGTAATGCAGTAACCAGTGGATGGCTTGTAAATCCTGTGTGGAATCTCCGTAGATTTGGTCCTGGGTCCAGTTTATGGTTGTGTTGAAGTTTACCCAAATAGGAGTTACCTACCTCTCCTCTCTCCTGGTCTCACCTCTGAGCCTTTGACTTCCATGGATGCTGTCAGGTCATGATACTACATATGCCCTAATTTTTATGATTGGTTTATTACTGAGTTCTTGCAATACTTTTCCCCCTCTCCTTTGCTACTCAACAACAGAGGGAAGACACCTTGATCACACTGAGCACTGGCAGATATAGCCAAACCCATGAAAATATGCCACTGCCATTTGCTTTATGTGCGGTGTCAACTGAGGCTGTGATCGATTTAAAAAAAACAGTCAGTTTAATCTTGTTAACATGGTATCTCAGATCTTAACGCTTTGAGGAAGGTAACTAAAGGTTTCCCTAGTGACCAGCTTACGTGTGAGTAACATTTCCAGGCCTCTAAGAATTTTCTCCTTAGAGCTGTTCCTGAAGCTCTTTTTATCCAAATAAATTATCTCCACATCTTTGAGGAGTCCATGCCTGGTTTCTCCCTTATCCTTCTATTTAGAAGAAAGTGTAAACCTTTCCTCACTTCTGTCTTTGTGTTGGAATTTTAAATTGGATCATTAAGATCTGAAGTTTATAATGAAAACAACGACAAAATGTGGCTTGTGTGACTGTGTGTTTGGTTTAGAAATGGAGGAGGAGATGTATTTATCTTTACATTACAGGAAAATACATAATATCTGCATAGTTGCATTCCATCTTGGGACTCTTGTGAAGTTCATAATCACAGTCATGGATAAATGCCACTAAAATTTTAAGAATTAATGATGGTACCAGCCTGTATGTGCTTTAGGGGACGTGTTTTTTCCCAGGAAGTTCTGAGCAGCTGGAAGGCTGAGCCTCTTGGAACACCTCTGTTTGCAACCTTAGGAAGCTACTGGAGATTCCTTCCTGTCAGAAGGTCACCCGAAGCCCTGCGAGGTGCTCGGAGTGAGCCATCCCATCTCACACGTGTTTATTGACTTCCCAGGGCCCCCAGCGAGCCTCTTCCAGCCACCCCGCCGCCCAGGCCTGGGCACTGTTGGGAAACCCATCCGCCTCCTGGCCAATCACTTCCAGGTGCAGATCCCCAAGATTGATGTTTATCACTATGACGTTGATATCAAACCAGAGAAACGCCCCCGAAGAGTCAACAGGTAGGAGTTGCATAGTAAAGATTTATTAATTGAAATTAGGAGTAGATGCCTGAATGTAAGGAAACTGTCCATCCTTGGAATTCTCCATCTGCTAAAGGCCTGTTTCTGGCTCTTCTGTGATCAGCTTTTTGGTGAACTGTACTGTTCTCCTGGTTTTTATGAAGGTGTGTTGCCATTGGCCTGTAATCTGGAAGGCTCTGGGAAATGTACTGAGTGTTGAACTCGAGCTGGTTTTATTTTACAGTCTACAAGTGAATGTCCCTGATAATCGTTCCACAGTCTGTTGCACAAACGTGTGTAGCAGCTGCAGGGAGGGAGTTCAGCTTGTAGATTTTGGAGTCCACATATGGATGCTTTGTCAGTGGAACCAATCCATGGAGTGCTCCCACCCACCCCAGGGCAGGTGCTTGTGTTTGCTCCTGTGTGTGAACAGCTCTCCAGGTTCCTCTGCCTGTTTCAGCTGTAGCTCTGCTGACAATGCAGGTACTTGTGCAGCGTGTGGCACTTGGGTGTCCCAACCTGGAGGTGACATTTACAGCCCTGGTGTGACCTGGCGGTGCTCTGGTGCACTGTTCTCTATCAGGCCTTTAAGAAAACGTGAAAAAGGAATTTTAAACTGTGTAAGACCATGGCTGGGTTTTCTGTTCTTCACCCTTACTCGATGAATCTCTCCACAGGGAGGTGGTGGATACGATGGTGAGGCACTTCAAGATGCAGATATTTGGGGATCGGCAGCCTGGCTACGATGGGAAGCGGAATATGTACACGGCACACCCCTTGCCCATTGGCAGGGACAGGGTAAGTGTTGCTCTAAGTTTCTGTGGGAATATTGTTACAGTGTCATTTGGAAAGTGTTCTTTGTGAACTCTTTGGTTCACAGAACATCTTGCTGTTAACTGGCTGACTTAAAAAAATGACTCACTGTTCTCCAGAGCTTTGATGTCACCATACTAATTACTGCTTAAAATTTACATTTAAAGATGCTCCAGTGCAGTTTCTCAGATGAATAAATGATAAACTTTCAAAGTCCCGAGGAAACCAATTGTCATATTTTAAGGTCATTACACAAACTAATCATCAAAAATAGAGATTCAAAGGACAGCTAGAAGAAAACCATACCGTTGTTCAGTGCTGTGTCTGTCTGCAGTCCATTACCAAAGCTTGTGCTTGATTCTGTTGTGCCCTTGGCAGGTGGATATGGAGGTGACACTTCCAGGAGAGGGGAAGGACCAGACATTCAAGGTTTCCATTCAGTGGGTGTCAGTCGTCAGCCTTCAGATGCTGCTGGAAGCTCTGGCAGGGCACCTGAATGAGGTTCCTGAAGATTCTGTGCAAGCACTGGACGTAATCACACGGCACCTTCCCTCCATGAGGTGGGTACCTGTGGGGCCTTCCTGACTGGATTCATCCTCTATCCATCGTAACATTCGTGTTAGTTATTCCTTGCTGCTGCTCTGCTGCCGTTACACTTCGCTGTGGCAGAAGGGATGAGGATGCAGCTGTGTAATTCAATGCCTGCCTCGCAAATTTGCACTAGAATGGGGAAATGTGATCTGAACTCAGGCCTTGTGCCTGCTGGTCATGTTTCTAACGGGAATTTGCTGTAGCCTTTCCAGCTGCACTGTCGGAAAAGGCTTTGTGGGCTTGCCATAAGTGAGCTGTGACGGTTCTAACATGCTGTAGGAAGGCGTTTCAAACACTACAGGTGTCAGTGTAAAAAAGATGTATCAGAAAGAAACTATCCAAGTGTTAATTTTCTTTTTTTTCTTCAGGTACACCCCTGTGGGTCGCTCCTTCTTCTCCCCCCCCGAAGGTTATTACCACCCCCTGGGAGGGGGCAGGGAGGTCTGGTTTGGTTTCCACCAGTCGGTCCGTCCTGCCATGTGGAACATGATGCTCAACATCGACGGTGTGTAGGAGATTCTGTCTCACCCACATAACAGAGTTCTCTCTGCTTCTCTGTTAATTGTCCTCTCTTTTTATCTTAGTGTCAGCCACTGCTTTCTATCGTGCCCAGCCTATCATTGAGTTCATGTGTGAGGTCTTGGACATCCAGAACATCAGTGAACAAAGCAAACCCCTGACAGACTCCCAGCGTGTCAAGTTTACCAAAGAAATCAGAGGTAAAGCTTATCCTAAAGGTGCTGCAACAAAATACTGAAAAGTGCTCATATTATGTTGTAATGAAAATTTGCAAGGCACTTGGGAAGCCGGGCTGTTCCTTTGTGCCTTCATCCTCCTCAAAGTTGGTTCCTGTGCCTGAATTTATTTTCTGTTGGGTTTTCAGGTCTAAAAGTAGAGGTTACCCACTGTGGCCAGATGAAGAGAAAATACCGAGTTTGCAACGTTACCCGGCGTCCAGCCAGTCACCAGACGTATGTGTCAAGTAATTCCTGGCAATTTTTAAAATCTTGAACCTATTAAGTGTATTTGGTATATTGTTTATGCAGGAATAAACATGATTCTGTGATGAAGGAGCCGTGAGGCCTTACAGGAATGTTTAGTCTTAGTGGAGTGGAGGAATTTTGTGGGTTTTGACCACTGCTTTATTTCCTTCAACCCAAGGAAAATTGAGCTGTATCCTGGCTTTTGAGGGGAGTTATCAAATGTTTTAATTTTTAAAGCAGCTAAAATATGAGAAATTCAGTACATAGTCTATAAAATTTTTTCATGAAGAAGAGATCCAGTAGCTAAGGAAAATAAAGGTTTGCAACATTACTTGTCTGGAATAGGTTTTCCATACCGTTTTTTCTTTTAAAAAATTCTTGCAAAGTCTAACGAGAACAAATGTCCTTTCTAGGTTCCCTCTGCAGCTGGAGAACGGGCAGGCCATGGAGTGCACAGTAGCTCAGTATTTTAAGCAGAAGTACAGTCTGCAGCTGAAATACCCTCACCTGCCCTGTCTCCAAGTGGGACAGGAACAGAAACACACGTACTTGCCGCTGGAGGTGAGGGTCTGACCCTTGTGCTGTGGTGTATGCTCTGTTAAACGTGTTCAGTGGTGTCACAGCACCTCGGGCTCTCCCATTCAGGTGTGTAACATCGTGGCTGGCCAGAGGTGCATCAAGAAGCTCACGGACAATCAGACCTCGACCATGATAAAAGCAACTGCGCGGTCGGCGCCGGACCGGCAGGAGGAGATCAGCAGACTGGTGAGTGTCTTCCAGTTGCACAGTCCGTGTTTGTCACTTCGCCTGGCTCTTCCAGAGCACTGGAGCAGGTGATGATGAGCGCAATGACCAAGAGAGAAGTTAAAAAAATCTGTCTTGTTTAAAACAAATCCTTTTAAAGAGAAAGCAAAGAGGGCAGTGTCACCTGCTGCTTAAATGTAGTGACATCAATACTTCTCTTGTCCCCAGGTGAAGAGTAACAGTATGGTTGGTGGGCCTGATCCGTATCTGAAGGAGTTTGGAATTGTTGTCCATAATGAAATGACGGAGCTGACAGGCAGAGTTCTGCCAGCCCCAATGCTGCAGTATGGAGGCAGGGTGAGTTTCTATGTCTTGTCCTGAGGTTATTGGCATTCATGAGGTCTTTGATGTATCTTCTCATGAGTTTTCCTCTGTGTGAGCACTGTTGGGCTACAGTCAAAACAGAGCAGCACATTAATTTGCTTTTGGTTTTTACCTAGAACAAGACTGTGGCCACACCAAACCAAGGCGTATGGGATATGAGAGGGAAACAGTTCTATGCTGGCATTGAGATTAAAGTTTGGGCTGTTGCCTGTTTTGCTCCTCAAAAACAATGCAGGGAAGACTTGCTAAAGTAAGTATTTTCCTATTTATTCAGGATTCTATTTCAAGGTTTATTTTTCTCATGTTTCTGAAAGGTGACGTGCGGTCTAGGTTGATTTTAATGCATCTAATAGAAAGAAGAACTTATACCATGGTTCTTCTCCTGTCCTTAAAATTACTCTACAGAATCCTAAAGATAAAGCTTGTATGAACCACTGACTGGCAAAAATCATGGTTGCAATATTGCTCAGATAAGTTTGGTGGATGAATAAAAATCTGCCAGAGCATCAATACTAGTTTGGGAATCTGCCTCAGGATGTTCATCTCAAATGTCTGTTGGTTTCTGTAAGACTTGTAAAATTACAGAAGCTGATGAACTTCCTCAGAGAGGATTAGAGTCGTATTAGTGAGTTCCTGATGGGGATAGAATTTCTAAAAAATAATTACTGTACGGCTGTGAAATAGCAGGAGCAGCTTAGACCTGGTTGATCAAACTGATGGCAAAGTGACCCGTGGTGGAGAGGCCAGGACAAATCCATTTCTATTTCAGGAGTTTCACAGACCAGCTGCGCAAGATCTCCAAGGACGCCGGGATGCCCATCCAGGGCCAGCCCTGCTTCTGCAAGTACGCCCAGGGTGCAGACAGTGTGGAGCCCATGTTCAAACACCTAAAGCTGACTTACGTTGGCCTGCAGCTCATCGTGGTGATTCTGCCCGGGAAGACGCCCGTGTACGGTACGGGGAAGGGGCTGTAGAGTGATAATGGGTTGTACTGCACTTGGGTGGCAGGAAGGAGGGAATGTGTTCCCTTCAAAGGGTGTTTTGGAGCTGGTTTGTCTGATTGGAGAACTTGTGTATTACCAAAGAGCAAACTGAACCTTTCTTAGTGAAGTTTCAAGGATTTGAATTACATTTCAATAAAATAAAATGAGAGCAAGGAGATAAAGCTCCTGCCTCTTGGGGTAATTGGAACCACCGACTTCTTTTTCTGTCACAGCTGAAGTCAAGCGGGTTGGAGACACTCTTCTAGGCATGGCCACACAGTGTGTTCAGGTAAAGAATGTGGTCAAAACCTCACCACAAACTCTGTCCAACCTGTGTCTGAAGATAAACGCGAAGCTCGGAGGAATCAACAATGTGCTGGTACCTCATCAAAGGTAAGATGCGACTGAAAGCTCTGCTTGATGTCTGGATTGTCAAACAAAATGGTGTCCTTTTGTTGTGTTTGCTGAAGTGATACCTTTCAAAATAAAGCATGCTTTAGAAATGCCCACAGTCTGGAGTGGACAGAGGAGGATGCATCTGCATCCACAGGTCTGCCCAGTCAGCCCTGCGCCAAGGGGAGTCGGAGCCATCCAGCACTGCATGGGAAAACAAGTTCACCAAATTTAGGTTAGGTATATAGGAGAAATTCTTTCCTGTAAGGATGGGGAGGCCCTGGCACAGGTTGCCCAGAGAAGCTGTGGCTGCCCCTGGATCCCTGGAAGTGTCCAAGGCCAGGTTGGATGGTGCTTGGAGCAACCTGGGCTAGTGGAAGGTGTCCCTGCCCATGGCAGGGGGTTGAATGGGTTGATGTTTAAGGTCCTTTCCAACCCAAACCATTCTGGGATTCCATGATTCTAACTAATGAACCTGAATCTTACCCAACAGGCCCTCGGTGTTCCAGCAGCCAGTGATCTTCCTGGGAGCAGACGTGACCCACCCCCCGGCCGGGGACGGGAAGAAGCCGTCGATCGCGGCCGTGGTGGGCAGCATGGACGGGCACCCCAGCCGGTACTGCGCCACCGTGCGCGTGCAGACCTCGCGCCAGGAGACCTCCCAGGAGCTGCTCTACAGCCAGGAGGTCATCCAGGACCTCACCAACATGGTGCGGGAGCTGCTGATCCAGTTCTACAAATCCACTCGTTTCAAGCCCACGAGGATCATTTACTACAGAGGGGGAGTGTCGGAAGGACAGATGAAACAGGTATTGTCTGATTGTTTCTTCTTGCTCGTGAAAAGGGATTTGCCCTTGAATATATATTTATGTGGATTACAAGGGATTGGCCCTGGGAAAAAATACATATATGTGGGAGAATTATTATTGGAGATAATTATTGGAAAAATTAAGTTTCATTGAGTTTTCCTGGGCAAGCACAATGTGCAGTTTTGCTGTCTGATTATGCTTCTTACGACGTGGCAGTTGTACACAATTAAAATAATACTATGTGTACTGAGTTCATCATTTAATGTTTAAGTTTTCTACTTGTAGGTAGCTTGGCCAGAGCTGATTGCGATCCGGAAGGCTTGCATTAGTTTGGAGGAAGATTATAGACCAGGAATAACCTACATCGTTGTGCAGAAAAGGCATCACACCAGGCTGTTCTGCGCTGACAAAACTGAAAGGGCAAGTACTGACTTCATGAGGGGGAGGTGATGGCACAGGAAAGTGGGATTATTTGGTTCAGTGGGGTGGGATCCGTCCTGCCCACTAAAGCTGGGTGGTAACAGGCTTTCTCTACCAAAATAACCTGTTCCTCCCTTTTTTATTGCTCTACATCAGATGGAACAGCTTGTTCGCAGCCCCTTTTGGAATAGGTGTGCTCTGTATCCCGGTGTTTGTGTACCTGGAGCTGTGGCCTGGGTTTTTATAGTCCAGGATTCCTGACTATGAGCTGACCTAGCTGTTCCCTGTTCTGTCTCTGGGTGCATCTAAGACGTGCCAGTGGCACAAATCCACAGGCCAACTAAGGAATCTTCTGTAGGGAAGCTCTTGATTTTAGGTTTGCTTAAAAACCCAGATCTCTGGAGTGTGAGGGCAAACAAGGGTATGAAATAAATTTATCTCAGAAACCTGCGTTTTCAGATCCTGAATTACTTGTGTAGGCTTTATCCCACTCTGCAGCTCTAATGGTGCTGGCAAGGATTTTATTTTCCTCTGATGACACACCAGCTGGATTTGGTGAAGTTTCTAAAAATGAACTTGCAGAGAACATTTTCATTCCTCTGATGTAAACAACCTTAATATTTTTCCACCTTTCTGAGCAGTAAATTCTCCAGCAGCTTTCAGTAGCACCTACCTTAGGAGGTAGCTTTGGGTCACTTCCAAAAAACGCATGGGCTAATAATAAACTTTCCTCACTAGGTGGGTAAGAGCGGCAACGTACCAGCAGGCACTACTGTGGACAGCACCATCACACATCCTTCTGAATTTGACTTTTACCTCTGTAGCCATGCAGGAATTCAGGTAATGTCAGCTCTGCTGTGCTCAGGCTGTGGGACTAAATCCTCGTAGTTGTTCCCATGAGGAATGTCACTTCTATTGGTAGCTTGGCAGACTCAGAGTGCAGCAGTACCCACTTGGCACTGACTCCTCGGTGCCTGCTGGAAGGTGCAGCCCGCAGGTACCACCTCTGTCGCTGCTCTCGCTGTGCAGCTGAGTGCTCACCTGTTCTCCACAGGGAACCAGCCGGCCCTCCCACTACCAGGTGCTGTGGGATGACAACTGTTTCACGGCGGATGAGCTGCAGCTCCTCACGTACCAGCTGTGCCACACCTACGTGCGCTGCACCCGCTCCGTGTCCATCCCCGCTCCCGCCTACTACGCCCGGCTGGTGGCATTCCGGGCCAGGTACCACCTCGTGGACAAGGATCATGACAGGTAAGGAATGGCCTTGTCCTGGTAGGCAGGTAGTGAAGCTGAGCTGTGCTGCTTGTCCTGGGTGCTCACAGTGTGTGTCTGCTCACAGCGCCGAGGGCAGCCACGTGTCGGGGCAGAGCAACGGCCGTGATCCGCAGGCGCTGGCCAAGGCCGTGCAGATCCACCACGACACCCAGCACACCATGTATTTCGCTTGAGAGCACCTGGGAAGATGAGGCAAGACAACAACCCACGCAGTCCTGAAGTTTGGAAGCCTCCTGCTCTCGCCAGGGCCGGGGGGTTTCGGACTGCCCACTACCAGCAGCTCCGGACAGTCGCACTGAATCTGTTCTTCACTGCAACGTCTGATGCACCAACACAATTGAGCCATTTGTGTCATTGTTTTCTGTACTAGAAATCCATAGACTTGTCTTTTCTGATGCATTGGACTGAATTTTTACCTCAAAGCGCAAAGGCTGATCATCCTGAAATTTTTCAAGGACTTGGCACGAAAGGTTTCTATCGAATCTTTTGCTAGCTGTGGTTTTTAAGTTCTCCTCATCCCATGAGCTGATGGTGACTGCTGCCCTGTCTCTGTGCCCTGCTTCGTGAGTATGATGTGATGGCAAAATGTTTTATCCAGCTCGCTGTGATCCTTCTGTCGTGTGGGGCCATAGATTTTTTAATGGAGATTTTAGACTTCACTACTGTAAATGCCTTTTAACAAACATAACTTTCACAGGTATTGCAGTTTTTTGTCAGTTTTACTAATTATCTTTTTAATCTCTGCAGACTTGGGCTGCAAAGCAATTGCACTATACTGCGAGTTAATAGGTGGTTCTTGTTCTGTGAATGTGTAATATAACCAATAGTGATGCCTGTCAGTAGATTTTAATGATAATGGTTATAAATAATACTGCCATGGTATCGTAACAAGTACTGAACCATCATTTCCCCCCTCTAAAAATGATAAAACAAACAAAAAAAAAATTTAGCTTTTAGGTATTTTGCAAACTTTTACAAAAGTGCCCACTTTATGCTGCTGTGTGGTTTGATAAATCTAAGCGATTTTAAAACTTTTTTCTCATAGAAGGTTTAACTTTGGCAATAAATCTTTGTTTTTTAAGCCCCCCCAACAGTGTAATTTTCTAGCTGAGGATTGTGCATGAGTTTGACCAACATTCTCGTGTCGTTTTCTGAACACACAATTTGGCAGTTTCTGAAACTAATTAGAAAAGACGCATTTCCATGCTTTTTTTAAGAATTATTTTTAACTGTTTTATATTCACTGTTGGTGTCCTGTCTACAACATTTTTTATAAGCTTGGAAACTGGGTGTTCCGTGTAGGAAAGGCCAATGTGTACAGTCGAAATGTATTGTGTGACAGGCAACCTGAGGACTTGTACCAGCATTTTGAACTGTTTTTTTCCTGGGAATTTGGGTTGCCCACACAACTGCATTCATAGCATGTTGAACCCATGTGAGTCTCAAATACTGATTCTATCCCAGCCTAGAAATTAGGGTTTTTAATCTGCTTGGCTTTTTTCAGCTGCAACCTGTAATCCAGACCAGGAGCCTGGTTTCCCCGGGTATTCCTGGAATCCATGAACATAGTAATTTAAGACTAGGCTCCTCTTAGTGTAAACCTGAGTTAGTGCAGATTAAAGCTTATTCCTAAACTGAGGAGGAGTTTGAGAAGCCCGAGGATTGCACTGTGGTCTCTGATACTCTTGTGGGGTTTGCTGCTAAGTTGTCTGCTGTCCCAAAGCTTAGGAACCAGCCCCCCCAAATTTCAGCAATAGGAAATGCTGTTTCCTTCAGTCTTTAAGCTTGTAAATAAATGAAAGTTTACATTTCTAAATGCTGTCGTTTTCAGTTGTACCAGAGTACACTGAACTTATTCAAGCAGTTTTGTAACCTCCTTGCCAGTAGTACGTCTCATAAATTAAGTTTAACCTCTTTTAATTTCTGTTGAAAATGGGACTGAAGTGAACCATGTCCCTGGCATGTGCTGGGACAGGTTTAGACTGAAAAAAACAGAAAGATTCTTTTTTTTTTTTTTTTTAAAGAATACCTCACTTTGTGTAATAAAATCAGGACATGTGGGTGGGAGACTGACCGCTGCTTTTCTCAGTACTCGTTCAGGGAGAAGACAAAAAAACCCCTTTTTAGAGTGAACTCTGACTGACCCAACACACACAGAGAACTTTGGCACCTTGAAAAGCACCTGAGCACCTGTTGGAGGTGGTAGGATCCAAGATCCCTGTTTTGAGCTTGTGCACTAGGAATGGAGCTGGTTTAATAAGGGTGCATAAAAAAGAGAATTAATTTTATCACCAATTAGTTGTCCAGTGCCAAGCACTCCTGGTTGAGACTGAGGGAAGGGAGAGCCTCTCCTTGGTTTGCCTGTGACTGGATATTTGACTTCAGACCAGGTGGAGCCCTGGGCCAGCACCCGAGCAGGGCTGGTGTGAGCCCACCCCGGGCTCAGGGCTGGAGTTTGAGGGGGAAAGCACTGACGTTCAGGATCCAAGTTGCAGCAGTGCTGCCCTAGGCAGGTCTGAGCCCAAGTCTGGAGGACTTGAGGACCTGGGTGAGCCCCGTGGGCCTGAGTGACTCGTTCTGCATGTGTCAATCAATGGGAAGATGTGCATTCTGTAGCTGTAGTTTTAGGGTGTTTTGTTTTTTGGGTTTGTTGGTTTGTTTTTTGGGTTTTTTTTTTAATAAATAAAGCCTGTTGGCCACTGTTTAGCTCTGTGGTGTGAAAGATTTTAAATGTAGCAAAGTTCAAAGAGTTGGGGGAGGGAGTGGTTGACATATGAAAAAAAATAGAAAAAAAATATATAAAAAAGGGGGGGGAGGGGGCAGAAATCCTGTTTTCCACCCAGTTCCGCTTGCTTTGTCCCTGCTGAGTTCTGAACGAGCTCTGGCAATCCCTAGTTAGCCCCTCGCCACCGCTGTGAGTTACCCAGGGTGGTGCTGGGGCTGCATCCGAAGGGGGGATGGACGGGCAGGTGTGTTGTGCCCACTCTCAGCTCAGCCCTTCGGAAGAGGGAGGGCCCTCGTTCAGAGCCAGTGTCCGACAGCCCCGACCCCCGACCCCTTTGTGGATGTGCTGTAGGAGTTTTCTTGCTCAATAGCGAGGGAGTGACTCTGCTTTCATTTTCAGAAGGCAGGGCCATAGGGCATTGGATCCATCCCGATCCTGATCCGCTGCAAGTTCCTTTCCTTTTGCACTGGAGGAAAGATCTTGCACTAAATATCACTTACAGATTTTCTTAGACCTTGCTATTGACATTTTCATATTTCTATGTCTAGAGGCTGCAACTTCAGTGTAAAATGTTTGCATTTGTTCAGTTTGACTTCTGATGTAATTTTTTGGTTTCTATATTGTTAGACTTGTAATGTTTCAAATGGTATTTTATTAACTTTGGACTGGATGTATGTCTCTAGCAATACGAGGTACTTTCTAAACTGTCCTGGGGGTCACAGCCCCATGCTGGTCGTGTACAATTGCAATGTATTTTTTTTTTTTTTAGCCTGCAGGGATATTTTGTGTTCATGTGTCCAAAAATATTAATAATAATAAAAAAAAATTGGCATTCTTGTGCCAAATGTTCTGTTTTTCCTTGTTGCTGTCCAATAAATGCAATGTACAGAGTGAGCAACTGATACCGTTGCCTGTAAACAAATGTCTTAAATTATTTAACTTTTAATTAAAACTTGTACACAACGTGTCACCTGTGGAACTCATTGCCACAATATCTCTATTTCTGATGCATTTGGAGTTAGAAAGTGACAGAAATATGGGTGACATCTCCCGGGATCCTAAAGGAGGCTGAAATTGCAGACCCCCGGGGAGGGGTTCAGAACGGGCCCGATTTTATAATATCTGGAAAAATACAGAGAAATTTTGGTGTTAATGGACTGTACCTGCCTGGAGAGGGGATTCTGTATTGGAGAGTCACAATGAATAAATCCAAGAGGTGTTTGCTGCTTCATCTTCTGTATGTGAGGTGAGGGTTTGTTTCCTTAGACATCTGCACTGCACTAAAAATACTGTGGGAAGGACAGCAGAAGCTTTTGGAGGAGGCCAGAGAGTGGGAGCTGTGACTGAAAGCGGGACAGGATTGTCTGAAATCCCCGGCACCAGGTCAGGTGTTCTGTTTGCAGGGCACGTCCTGGGGGTGTGGGACTGAGGTGGTTCAGCCTCAGGCAAACCTGAGGAACTGGGAAGCCAAAGGTGCCTTTCCCTGGGGTCTTTCAAACATCGTGTGACGATCTCGCAGATCAACCCCCAGGAACCTGGAGCTCCTCGCTCACGTTCTGGGGGTGCAGCACGAGGCGGGAACACTTTTGACAGTCTGAATCCCTGCGGCTTTTCCTCCTTCCCCTGGAACAGCCCAGCCAGGATCGCACACCTGGGCTCCTTGGGCATGGCATGGGAATGCCGCTCCTGGGGTTTCTGACTGTTACCAAAGCCAGGGCACAGGTTGGGGTTTGCACTCACTGGGGAGGCCGACTCTGGTAAGTGTGGTGGGAAAGGGGATGGAAAAGGGATGGAAAAGGGATGCTCTGCCCTTGGAGCAGCGCCATGGGGGATCCCTGCCCAGCGAGGCCCAGGGCACCTCCGGAGTGACCCAACAGCTATCGAACACAAAACCTGCTTTCCTCCGCTCCCCCGAGGCCCGGCCCGGCACAAAATGAGTCAAAAACCAAAAACAAAAAAGGAAAAACGCCA
>VXAY01003078.1:987734-1011777 GCA_013399855.1 Oxyruncus cristatus | reverse complement strand
GGGGAGCACCCGCCGCGGGGAGGACAGGCCCGGGGGGCATGTCCGGCCGCAGGGTCCCCGGGGTGCGGGGCGAGCCCTGCGCAAGGGGCCTGTTCTGCACAAAGCAGCAGCAGCATCCCCCCAGCTCCCATTCCATCCCTCTAGCTCCCCATGCATGCCCTCAGCTCCCACTCCATGTCCCCAGCTCCCATTCTATTCCCCTAGCTGCCATTCCATCTCCCCAGCTCACATCCCTCACACCCCATCTATCCCCCCCAGCACTCCATCCATTCTCCAGGACCCCATCTATCCTTCTTAACCTCCCATCCGTCCCCCACCTCCCTGTCCGTCCTCCAGCTCCCTGTCCGTCCCCCAGCTCCCCGTTTCCCCGGTTTCAGGGCACAGGGACAGGCTGGAGCTGGAGGGAGGCCGGTGATGCCGTGACAGCACGAAGCGTCTCCTCTCTCAGTGCCGGGGCATGCGCGGCGCCAGGGCCGAGCTCCAGAGCCACCCCTGTGTCCCCCACCCCAGTCTCACACACCAGCTGGGCATGGCAGCATTGATGGTGCTCTCGGTCCAGGCCCCAAAACTCTGCCGTCATCGGCGGCCACTTGCTCATGCCCGACGTGAGCATTGTGAACTTGCGCTGCCTTGAGTCACAGAAGATTTTGGTGCCGAAAATAAGGCAGGAGGGATGAGGTGATGGAGACGGGGAGCTGCTGCCGTGCTGGGGACAGGGCGATGGGGACAGGGGTCGCTGCCCTGCTGCCGCTTTCAGGCTGGTGGGTTTGGCACCCGCAGTAATGTGTTGGCCTGGTGAGATGTTGACATAAACCTGCTGCATGTTTGTAATCAAACTTTGGTCCTTTCTTACAGTATTTACTTTAAGTCTGGCACAGAGATCTCCCTGTGTCTGTGTTACCTTCTGGCTGCTGGTGCTTTGTGTTTGGGGCTGATTTATGGCCTCTGGAAGCCGTGATTTGGCGGCACCGCGGGCTGTGTCGGCATCTCAGGGCGATAGTGGCACTGCCGCCTCGGGGCCACGCAGATAACACTGCCGGGCACCTGCACCCTCCTACCCCAGCCCGAACTGATGGGACAGATTTGGGTTTCCATCCCCATGGCCGTGGGGGCTGCACTGGGAACAGGGCTCCGATGCTGCGCCCTTGGGAGTTTTCCCTTCCGCACCCAAGTCTGGATGAAGGATGTCTGCTCCCTCCTGTGTGCAGGGGACACATGAACCCCATGGCAGCGGAGCCGCTGTGGATCCTGCCGTGCCGTGGCACCCCTTTGCCTGTGGCAGCCCCCGGGTATGGGCTGAGGCTCACGTTCAAGCTCTGACAGTGCTGTGGCCTGTCAGAGCAATAAAGCAGAAACTGGCATGTGCCTGGATGTGCCCAACGTGGAGATAGCTGGAAAGGGAAATCCGGGACATCTGACCCGCAGGCACTGCTCAGGGGGGCACACAGAAATGATGTTTTAAAAACTAAACTTATTTTCCCCCAACTTTTAGTTTTCCTTATCCCTCGCAAACTTCCTAAAGGCTGTTAATCTCAACCGTTGTCTTCCTGTGCTGAACCCTGCAAAAACCCCAAAGCTGCTCCGTCTGTTGGGGCTCTTTATCTTCAGGAAACACGAAATCGCGTGTGCCTGGCTCTGGGAAGGGATTAGACCGAGTAACAAAGCCAGGAGAAGCACCTTGCCTGGAGACACAGCGCGTATGGTTTATCTCTAAACACTCTCTGCAGCCGGTCCCTAAACCCCCGGAAGAACAAAACACAGACAAGTTATTAAGATGGCAGACACGAGGAGGAAGACAAATCAGGCAGAGGAGCTGCTCCTTGGCCCGGGTGATCCGCGCGGGGCTGCGGGCGGGTTCAACCTCCGCGCTGGGAGCCGGCGGCTCTGCGGGGCCGCGGTGCGACGCCGAGAGGAGCCGGCGCCGCCTTTGTCCTGTCCCTCCGGCACTGGGGGCCGCCTTTGTCTGCGGCTCCTGGCTCTGCGTGTCCATGGCTGCTGCCTGGCCAGTGTGTGAGCAGTGGGAGACCCCGCGGGGCTGGCAGGGGATGTCAGTCCCTGCCTGCTCCAGGTGCTGTTAGGGGGGACGCCAGGCTCATGGATGGGGGGTCACACAGCCTGGTGTTCCTGGCAGGAGTGGTGGCACTTGCTGTGTTGGCTTCTCACAGCTCATGAGAGGGGTGGAAAAGGGGGATGTGGGGCTGCTGGACAGCCAGGGCCAGCTCATCAGGACCCTGATGTATTGGTTCATGGCACTGAGGGTCGAGATGTGTCCACACTGCTGGCATCACCACACTGCTGGCATCACTCCGCCGGCGTCACCCTGTCGCTCTCCAGAGCCAGCGCAGCCGGAGTGCAGCTCCTGCATGTGGGTGGGATGGAGCTGGTGGTGCTCTTGCTCTGCTCCTTGTGCTCTGTCAGAGCATCCACAGCTTTGCTCTGACCTGGCCCAGGCGGTGGCGCTGCGTTTGCCAGGGTGTGAGGCCGCAGGGACACCCACCTTGGCCAGGCAGGCTTATAACTTGCACTTTGGGGTTTGTCACCCACGATTTCCAGGCGGGAAGCTGAGGGTTGACCTGGCACAATGATTCCCTTTGCAGCGCTTGATGTGAGGCTACAAAGAACTTGGCTGCTTTCAGAAGTCAGTACCGCGGTAAAATAGAGGAAAGCCTGTGTTGGCTCATATTTTGGGTGCAGCCACCTGGACGTGGGGCAGGAGCAGCGCTTGGGCAGCTTGGCCTTGCCCTCAGGAGCTGGGCTCTGGTGCACACACGGGTTTGATGCTGCAGCCAGAGCCTTTGCCCTGCGTGGGCATCACCTGCTGGAACTCGGTTTGGTGTGGAACTCAAAAGCACCCACAGCTGCATGATCCTGGGGTGCTCAGGGGACTTGGGAAGGAGCAGGCAGCGATGTCTGGGTTGGCAGAGGTGAGATGGGGCTTTTTGAAGTCTGGGATGCGTAGGGTGGCATCGGGCACTGCTTAGAGCCAGCGGTTTTGAAGGTGTCGAGCCTGGAGATTTGGATTGCCGATTGCTCACCCCACCAGCAGCAGCCTTTCCAGCTGCTTTGCCTCCCGATAGGGATTTCAATTCCCGGGTAGCTTCTGGGGTGGTTTAAGGTGGGACATGGCTCGGAGTGAGGTTGGGCCACGCCGCACGTCTGGCGGTGTTTGTGGTGCCGGGCCCCGTTTGCTGCTCTCCGGTTCCCGGCTGTGTTTTGGCGGGGGGTGTGCGGGGAGGGGGCCGGCGCGGAGCCGCCGCCGCCGCAATAAAACTCCCTTTTGTCTGGGCGCCGTTCCCGCGGCCCCTCGGCTGAATGCGGCGCTGGAGAGGATTTCAATGACATGGTAATTTCATGCCGTCCCACCGGCGGCTTCGCCCGGCGCAGGCAGCTGTTGGGCAGTGGGTCGTATTCCCCAGCTGTTACAATAAATAACAGAAACAAAGCGTTTTCCAGCGCTAATTACCCCAAACTTGCTTTCACCTCGCAGCGCTGCCCTCGCCGCCGTCTCTGCCCGCGGTACCCGGCGATGCTCCCGCCGCCGGCACGTCCCCAGGGCACGGCTTTGTGTGCGAAAGTCTGTGGTTCCTCCCGGGCCGCGGAATTCCTAATGGCAGCGGATTTCATCCCGCTCACTGGCCGCATTGTGCTGCAGGAACAACACTCGCCCTGCAGCCCCCGGCCCCGGCGACCACATTTACATGACAAAGTGGGAGCCTGTGCAGCTTTGCCATGGAGAGTCGAGGTATGCAGGAGCCCCCCACTCCCCGTGTGCAGGAGCCCCCCTGTTTCCATGCACTTTGGGTCACTTTTTGATGAGGCTTCTTCTCGCTGGCCCCTTTTCTGCTGCTCTGAGCTGCAGCCAGGGCTGTGGACACAAGGTGCCCAGGATTCCCTGGCTCGGCATCCTCCAAGCCAGGCGGAGGGCAGCTTTCGGGAGGCAAATCATGGAGGGACCCCGAGCACCCCGGGGCAGGAATGTGGCGTGTGAAGGGATGAACCCAACCTGCGTGTTCACAAAAAGGCTTTAGGGTCCCTCTCACCTGGGCTGGAGCGGCTGGGTGAGAGCCCAGCTCGTGTCCTGGAGGTGCTGCTGTGGCGGCTGCTTCTACTTGTCACATTCAAGGAGCATGTGTTGTGGTCAAAAATAAAACCCTCTGAGTCAGCCCAGGGGTGAACTTGCCCATCCTCAATGCTGATTGTGGTCCTACCCTGCTCTTTGCAGAGCATCTCTGTGCCACTGGGCGCTGTTCCCTCCAGCCACGCTGACCGTTTATCTTACCCTGTGTTTGCTGTATCTCCTGGGTCCTATCAAACTCCTGAGCCAACTTCTGCCTTGCTGGAGGCTGGCTCCTTCCTGCCCCTGTGATTCATGAGCCTGATTGCAGGGTGTTATGTTCATGAAGCATTTAGGGATCCTGTGGTGAGAGGGTCTGTATGGCAAAGCCTTATTTTTGGAGTGACTGGAGCAGAGCTGAAGGTGTAAGATTGGTGCAGGGCCGTTGGGTCTCCCCTCTGTAGCTCCTGCCAGCACCAAACCAGCTTCATCTCCTCTTGGGCACCCAAGTGCCACAGAGCAGCTGCCAAGCTGCGGCCACCCTGCGTCCCTTGCATGCCTGGGGATGCCATGGGCACATGGAGGTCTGGGCACATGGAGATGCTGTCCTGCTCACACACGGCTGTCAGGATCATCTTGGGGATGAGATGATCCAGAGGAGGAGAAGCTGCAGGTGCTGGCGGTGATGTGGCTGCAGGGAAGGCAGCAGAGAACTGCTGTGGCCTGGCAGGTCTTGCACAGATGGGCTGTTGTGGTTCCTCACTCAAACTCAGGGACCGGAGGCTCCCGCAGCGCTGGCAAATACCTCTTTGATTGCAAACCATGATTTAAAAATGCATCAGCTCGCAGGCAGGGAGCTGGCCACTGCCAAGAAATGTTAGTCATGTGGAGACATGACTTACACCGGGAGCAACTCATCTGAAAGTCAGTTCCTTAAAACGAGCTGCCCCTGGAGCCAAGTGCAGTCGTTTGTCCGGGGGGTCTGGCAGTCACCCTGTCCTGGGCCAGCTGCAAGTACCTGCAGGGTCCAAGCCCTGCAGCACCCTCGTGGCTCCCCACCTTTCTCCAGGTCCCATGCTTCCTTGTCCGAGGAGGTGCTGGGGCCAGGTTAGCCCCAGGCTCAGGGCTTGTGGCAGATTTTGGAGCTCCTGCTGCAGGGCAGAAGCAGGAGCAGAGGTTGGCTTTGGAGCATTAACTTCTGCAGCTCAGCTCCTGGATGCTCACCGGAGTTGTCCCATCCCCTTGGTGTCCAGCATTTCATCGTCAGGAAAAGTCTTGAAGGGGTTGGATGCAAAAGTGAAAAACAAATTTCAAGCTTAGTTTGCTGCTCTTCTGTTTTTCTACTCGTGGTATTTTTAGTCTGGAATTGAAATTTGTGTTTAAAAAAAAAAGTGGATGGGAGAAAGGGGTGCTAAAAACACCATGTGTTTAGGAGGCTGAGTTGGAGCTGGGACGCTGTCTGGGGCTGGCGTGGACAGTTGGCTGTGCAGATGGAGCACAGTGAATACCCCCACTCGCACTCCCCACACCAGCCCAGCTGTCCCAGACCTCATGGGGCTGAGGAACACATAGAAGATGCAAACTGGGATGGGTGGAGATGGGCAAAGTGGGAATGGGGCAGTAGGGACAAGGCTCACCTCAGAGAGCAAATAATTCCTTGGCAGTGTTTTAAATACCTTTGAATCTGAGGGTGCTGTTGGCTTAGAAACACCACTCAGTCCTTTGGCCATGCACTGGTACCATTCCGTGTCTCCAGAGCCTTGTTAGTGAGTCTGTGTAATGGGAATTGTGGAAAAACTGGTGGTGTCTCTCTCTTTATGGACCCCCACACTGCTTGAAGTGGGGATTTAAGATTGGTTTGGGTTTTTTTTCAAAACCCAGCAGTTCAACAGTTCTGTAGTACAGATGCAATAATGTGTTTCCTGTTTCTTTGGTATCCTCTCTTCGGCAGCAAGTCGGAATTTGCTGGAGGATGGAGGGGAAACGCACGTGTCTGTAGGTCTCTGCTGACAGAGTATCCAGGGAATTGCATCCGCTTGGAGAGGGGCAGACCTGCAACTCCATGCTGGTGGAGCCAGTGCTGTTCTCCCATCAGAGGAGGCAGTGCCAGAGCTGGTGCCCAGGGGAGGTGGTGGGGTGCTGTGGTACTGCCCTTCGATGGCTTGGCTAGTGCTGGTGCTCCCCAGACAGTGCCCAGGGAAGCTGCTTCCTGTGCTGCTCTGAATTCTTCCACTGCCACCTCGTGCCAGGAGCAGGGGTAGTGGGGGACCTTCTGGCTTGGGATGCGGTGCTGGAGAGCACTGTGACTGCGCGTGGTCTCTCTGTCCGGGCACAGGGTTGCTCCCAGCGCTCCTGACCCGCGCTCTCTCCCGCAGCTGCAGGCGCATACCTGCCCCCCTTGCAGCAGGTGTTCCAGGCACCACGTCGGCCTGGGATAGGAACCGTCGGGAAGCCCATCAAGCTCTTGGCCAACTACTTTGAAGTGGACATTCCCAAGATCGATGTGTATCATTATGAAGTGGATATCAAGCCTGACAAATGTCCACGCAGAGTCAACAGGTAAGGCAAGTATTAGAGGTTTTGGCACTTGTTCCCTGCTTCCAGTTTCCTTGTGGAGGCTCCGTAAGTGCCTGTCTCTGTCTTCGCAACGGAAGCCGTCAGGGTGACGTTGTGGCATAGGTCACAGCAGTGGCAGGTGTCACGGTGCTGCCCGGCGCCCATGGGTGGCTGGACCCCCCAGCCACGTCTGTGCAGCGGTGTTGGTTCCTCCCCAGCAGCCTCAGTGGTCCGGAGCCTCAGCACAGTCCCTGCTGCTCCAGAGCAGCTGTGTTACTTTGGCAAAAATCCCCGATTTAAAAATAGTGAGCCCGGACCTCAGGCCATCGTGTACTTTACTTTCCTTTGTTTTTCTTTTTGATGTGCAGTTTGCTGCCTGTCCCCTCCTGCCCCCGCAGCCCGGGGAGCTCTGTGACCCCAGGGCCGGCGAGCAGATGCTGCACGTGCCTTTGGCAGCGAGTCGCTCCCTCCCGGCACACGCGGCGGGTCTGCGGCAGCTCCAGCCCCTGCGCCTTCCCCGGTGCCATGTACACTCCGTCTGCCAAAGCCTGTGTTCCAAGTTGTGGGGCAGGGCACATGGCCATTTGTCCGCGGGCTTTCCTGCTCGGGGGGACTCTTCCCAGCTCTCAGGTGCCCTGGGCAGGGAGGCTGGGGGCACTGGACAGGTCACAGAAGGTGTCAGGATGTAAAGAAACTGGCAAAACAAACCTCTCCCTTCTCTGCCCCTGCCTCTCTTTCTTGCCTGCCGTAGGGAAGTCGTGGAGTACATGGTGCAGCACTTCAAACCACAGATCTTCGGCGACCGAAAACCAGTCTACGATGGGAAGAAGAACATCTACACTGTCACGGCCTTGCCCATTGGCAACGAGCGGGTAAGAGGCACGGCGAGCCCCTGCGGGCAGTGTGACCTCCCTCCTGCCTGGGAAGGACCAGCGGAAAACAACCCCACCTTGTCCCTGCGGGGATGCCACGGTCACTGTTCCTTCCCTCCTGCACCCAGGTTGACTTTGAGGTGACGATCCCGGGGGAAGGCAAGGACAGGATATTTAAGGTCTCCATCAAATGGATGGCCATCGTGAGCTGGCGCATGCTGCACGAGGCCCTGGTCAGCGGGCAGATCCCTGTCCCGCTGGAGTCCGTCCAGGCGCTGGATGTCGCCATGAGGCACCTGGCTTCCATGAGGTACCTGTGGAGGGGTGACGGGGCTGTGCCAGGGAGGGAAGGGGACCACTGCCCTTGCCAGCCTGTTGTGGCTGGGACTGGCCTTGACGGTTGCTGGGAGGAGGTGGCCATGCCTGCCGCGTCTCTGGGTGCTCCTGGAAAAGAAATAAAGTGGGTGGTGCAGCCAGTGGGGTGAGTGCTGGCTCGGGGGGCTGGGGGTGATGCCATAGGGCTGGTGTGCGCTGTGTGACATGGTTTGCCCCCGTTCACAGGTACACTCCTGTCGGCCGCTCCTTCTTCTCCCCCCCCGAAGGTTATTACCACCCCCTGGGAGGGGGCAGGGAGGTCTGGTTTGGGTTCCATCAGTCAGTCCGACCTGCCATGTGGAAGATGATGCTCAACATCGATGGTGACGTTATTTCTCATCCTGGGGAGCTGCAGTGGTGGGGCCAGGTGTGTTTGGTGGGGGGCAGAGACACATCGTGGTGTCTGTTCCACAGTGTCGGCCACTGCCTTCTACAAGGCCCAGCCTGTCATCGAGTTCATGTGCGAGGTGCTGGACATCCGTAACATCGACGAGCAGCCCAAGCCCCTGACGGACTCGCAGAGAGTGCGTTTCACCAAGGAAATCAAAGGTAGAGCCCCTGGGGAACACTGGGACCTGTCCCCTCACAGCTGCTGTGGCCTGTGTCCCCCCCAGCCCCTGCAGCGAGGTGGGGGTGCAAGGGTTGCACATTTTAAATGTCTCACGGGGCACCATTGCCTCCCTCGTGCTCTTGTTGGGGTGTCTGCAAGTGGGGGATTAGCTAAGGAAGGTCTTGGCAGTGCCTTGGGGGAATTGGGCAAAGGGGAATTGCTCCCGCCTGCACCATGACTGTGCTGTGTCTCCCTGTCTCCCTTCAGGTCTGAAGGTGGAGGTGACCCACTGTGGGCAGATGAAGAGGAAATACCGCGTGTGTAACGTTACCCGGCGTCCGGCCAGCCACCAGACGTAAGGCGGGTGGGCAGTGCCCTTGGAAAAATCCATGCTGTTCTCCTTGTTAACAGCTGCTGGTGTCGTTAGGGAGAGCTGGCCAGGAAGCTCCAGCCTTTGATGGCAAAAGGAAACGTGTGGGAGGCTCTGGAGCCCCGTGCCACGCGCGGAGCGGGATGCGGGGAGGTGGGAGCACAGAGGATGCTGTGTCTGGCAGGCGGAGCGCGGCGGCAGGCGGGAGCTGACGTGCCAGGAATTGTCCTAGTTTTTACCTCTGAGTTTGGTTTTCTTCTTTCTTAAAATAGCCACTGCCAGAGCAGAGGCTTTGTCAGGTGATAACATGAGTGTCTGCCTTGGATTTATTTGCATGTGCCTGGGAGCAGGCTGGGCCTTGGCACCCCTCGGCATCCCCTGTGCTCCAGCATCCCTGGGTCACAGCCCCAGAGCTTGGCAAGTGCGGGAGGAACGTGGTGCCTCGCTGGGGTGTTCAGCCTGGCTCTCCTGTCTAATTTGGCTCTGTAAAGAATATCAAGTCAATTCTGCATTTTCATGGAGCTCTTTATGGAGGTGGGAGCAGCTGGTGCTGGGTGAGACTGGGTATCGTGCTCTGGCTGTGGGTGTTGTGGCACCCCTCAGCCCTGCAGCCAGGAAGTTTGATTATTTTTTTTTTCTGTATTTTTGAAGGGAAATGTCCCCTCCTGCCCCCCACACTCTGCCCACCCTGGGGCTGCTGCCAGTCAGCCTGTCTCTGGAGCTCAGCTCAGCTCCCAGGGAGGGCACCAGGCACACAAGCCCTCCCAAGTGCCAGTGTGCTGTATTTCTGTACCTGACTGTGGCATGTGTGGCACGTCCTGCAATAAACATTTGCCCTGATTAGCTGGATTAGTGAGGGAGAGCTTTATTTAGGGACCTCAGTCCCACACTGGGGTCAGAGTATTCCTGACTCCATTTCTGAAAATACACTTACGCTTTTTATTTTATTGTATGGCAGCTCAGGGTGGGAGCCTGGCAGCTCCCTCTTCCCAGGCACAGTACATAGTGCCTGAGGCCTGGAAGTGTCTGTTCTGAGTAGGTACATCCCTCGTGTCCTGCCTCTGCCAGGTTCCCTCTGCAGCTGGAGAGCGGTCAGACTGTGGAGTGCACAGTGGCTCAGTATTTTAAGCAGAAATACAACCTGCAGCTGAAATACCCCCACTTGCCCTGTCTCCAGGTCGGCCAGGAGCAGAAACACACGTACCTGCCCTTGGAGGTGAGTGTTGGCACCTCTGGGCTGGCTGCAGGGCCCGAGTGCTGTGCCAGCCCCGGTCCCCTGTGTCTCACCTGTCCCCAACATGTGCTGTCCCCTCCCGTGCAGGTGTGTAACATCGTGGCTGGGCAGAGGTGCATCAAGAAGCTCACAGACAATCAAACATCAACAATGATAAAAGCAACAGCCAGGTCTGCCCCAGACAGGCAGGAGGAAATCAGTCGCCTGGTATGTGGCACGAGTCCCTGGTGGGGACGTGTTGGGGCTGTGGCTCTGAGGGCAGGTTACGGCGCCGTGTCTGTGGTGGACCTTGCCGCGGTCCTGCTCCTCAGCTGCTCTGCACTGGAGAGCCGTGACCTGTTCAGAAAGTGCTGATGGGGTTAATGGAGTGGATTTATCCCCTTCTTTCCACTGAATCTCCAGTCAGAGGTACCTGTATGTGTGTAATGGACACTGGCACAGGGGAGCCCAGCTCAAAGTGACTGTAGAAATGCGTGGACGGCAAATTCAGGTCCTTGTGCTGATGGAACGTGACCCAGAAGGAGCTGGAACTAAAAATAGGGAAACAAATTAGAGAAATGCCCCCGGCTGTGGGTGTATGTGGGGCTGTGCATGGTGGGGCTGCAGTACAGGAACTCTCTCTGTGCCTGGCTGCTGGTTAATGGGGCTGTTGTTTCCCGAACGGCTGTCTCTGGGCTTTCAAAGCCAGAGGCATTTGATATTCCTTCTGGGACTCTTGATAAGTCTCCCCAGTCTGAACCCTCCTGTTGAAACCTTAAATCTCAAGAGCAGGTTCTGCTCTCAGTTGCATTGGTCAGTGTGTTCCAAAATCAGGTCCCTGTGGGTCAGTTTGGAGGATGGGGTCTGGGCCTTTGTGTTAACCCACTCAGCGTCCTCTGATGGAGGAGTTCCCATGAGTGCTCACAGTTCCCGTCCAGCTGCAACTGCCTGGGATGCAGCAGTTGGTCTCACTCCCTCCCGTGGCCCTTTCTTCCCTCTGCAGATGAAGAATGCCAGCTACAACCTGGATCCATACATTCAGGAGTTTGGGATCAAGGTGAAGGATGACATGACGGAGGTGACGGGGCGGGTCCTGCCGGCGCCCATCCTGCAGTATGGAGGCCGGGTAAGCAAGGCTGCCACGCCTGGGTTCAGCTGCACTGTGAGGGAGATGCTGTCACACCTGAAAACGCTGCTTCTCAACAAAATTTGTCTTACCTTCACATTTGTAGGTTAGAGCTGGAATTTGTTATCAGGGTGCCTTAGGTTTGTGTGTTTTGTGTTTTTTTCAATCTGGAAGTTGTAGCCAAGAGTCATTGATGACAAAACCAAGAGGTGAAGGGCAGAGGGATGCTCAGGGTAGGGCAGGGCGGGTGAGTTTCCCGAGTAAGAGCTGAGGCTGTGGATTGCCCGTCACCGGCAGTGCCGGCAGTCGGCTCCGGCGCTGTGACAGGGAGCACAGCCTGGCCCGTGCGGGGCTCTGGGGCTGCGGGGCTGGGCAGGCTGCAGTGCTCTGACCCTCTGTTTGCCTTGCAGAACCGGGCCATTGCAACTCCCAACCAGGGCGTGTGGGACATGCGAGGGAAGCAGTTCTACAACGGCATTGAGATCAAAGTCTGGGCCATTGCCTGCTTTGCCCCGCAGAAGCAGTGTCGAGAGGAGGTGCTGAAGTAAGGAAAGGGGCAGCCCGTGTGGGTCGGGGGAGCTGGGGGGGCCGTGGCTCCTGTTGTGGCCACCCTGCTGCTCCCAGCCTGGGGCTGCACGTCCAGCATCACCGGTGCTGGAGCTGCACAGAGCTCCACTGCTCGTGGTACCAGTCTGATCTGGGGTGTTCAGTTCCCGTTGCTGTTGGTTTACTCAGAGGGCCTGGCTGTTTCTCCTGGCTGCAAACAGTCCCTGAGCCATCCCAAAGCTGCCAGGTTGGAGTGAGCACCTGTGAGCTGCCAGTCAGGCTCTCCTCAGTCTGCTCTTCGCATCAGGGAGCTGCAGTATCATGAGCTGACACTGTCAGCACTAAAGTTGTATTGAACTTTTCTAGCTGAATCTCCTCAGATGGAAGGGGTTGTGAGGGATATTTTATTTAAAGTTTCCTCGATAATCTATCTGAAATAACATAATTCATGTAGGAAGCATCCTAAGTTCCCAGGGGTTATTATGGAGAAGTTTTGGGCTTTCTGAAAAGCTTTGGTAGCTTAGAGAAACTGCTTCTGTACTGAAGGGATGTAGAGCAGTGACAGTTTATTTAATTTAGGCAAATGGTCACTTTGGTGTTAGATTCTGATGGGGCCTCTGTTTCTCCTGACTGAGAGTGGATGATTGAGGCAAGCACTTCGTGTGTCTCTTCTGGGTGTTTGGCACGGTCAGTTTGGGGTTTGGAACAGCTCAGTGTCCACATCTGCAGTACCTGGGTGCAGGTGGGAGTGACACCACGCTCCTCCCATGGCCCTTTTTGGGGCAGAGCTGAGAGCCCCATGTTCCCTCTGGCTCTTCACCAAATCCATCCTTGGCAATCCAAAAATCCAGAGTCTGGATGAGCACTTTGTCAGGCTGGCAGCAGCTTTGCAGTCACTTGGAAATCAGCTGTCCCAGGCAGCAGGTCTGTTCCCTGCTTCTCCAGCTTCCCAACAGAGAAGGGCTCTGTCGTGTCAGAAAGAGTCAGTACATGGGTAAGAGGGCACAGAGAGGGTGTAGTTGAGCTCTAACATGTGCTGGTCCTGTGCACTTGGTGGGTGCTGTAGAGCCATGACAGGATGCTGGGATGGCCCTGGCTCTGTCCCGTAGGCAGCCCTCGGCCGAGGGGTCCATGCTCGGTGCCAGGATGGCACAGCTGCCATCGGGAGGGCCCGGGGCTCACGGCTTCTCCTCCCGGCACAGGAACTTCACAGACCAGCTGCGCAAGATCTCCAAGGACGCCGGGATGCCCATCCAGGGCCAGCCCTGCTTCTGCAAGTACGCCCAGGGTGCAGACAGTGTGGAGCCCATGTTCCGACACCTCAAGAACACCTATTCGGGCCTTCAGCTCATCATTGTCATCCTGCCCGGGAAGACGCCGGTGTACGGTGCGTCTGGGGCGAGTAGAGAGAGGAGAAGGGCTTTGCTCTGGCCCAGCAGGGTTGGCTCCCATGGTGCTCTCTCTTCATTCCTGAGGGTGCTGCTGGAAGCAGTGTGGTGCTGGTTGCCCATGTGCTCACCTGCTTCCTCTGCCCGCAGCTGAGGTGAAGCGTGTTGGGGACACTCTCCTGGGAATGGCCACACAGTGTGTCCAGGTCAAGAACGTGGTGAAAACATCCCCGCAGACCCTTTCCAACCTCTGCCTCAAGATCAACGTCAAGCTTGGCGGGATCAACAACATCCTTGTGCCTCACCAGCGGTTCGTACTGCCACTGCCTCTCACAGTTCTGGGGTTGTTTCCAGGTCCCTGGCGGTGCTGCCTGCCTGGCTTTACGAGGGGGCCTGCATCACCCTGAGATGGCCCCAAAGGCTGACTCTGGCTTTCTCTCCTCTCCCACCAGCTCTGCTGTCTTTCAGCAGCCGGTGATCTTCCTTGGGGCTGATGTCACTCACCCACCGGCAGGAGATGGGAAGAAACCCTCCATAACGGCTGTAAGTGCCCAAAAGCCCTGCAGCAATGCAGGAGTTGGAATGAGACTCGTGTCCTTGAGGGGGCTGTGTCACTGCTGTCCCCATGGTGACAGTTGTTGGGGTGGCCCTGTGCCCTGTCAGGTGTTTCATCCCATTCCTGGGGAGGTGGTTCCCTGATCCTCTTCTGCCTCTCGGCAGAGGAGCCGCAGTTTTGGGGAGACACAGGGAGAGCTGGCAGCTGCCACCAGATGGGGCTCGTGATGTGCGGGGAACTCGGAGCTGCACCAAGTCATCCCAGAGCATCCTGGGCCAGCTGCAGCCCTGGAGGAACCTTCCCCCGGCGGAAGAGCTGGGTTTTGGAGATGGGGGAAACTGGGGTGACTTGGCTTCTGAGCCTTTTGGGAAGGAGGATTTGCCTTCTCCTCAGATGAATAATGAGCATCCAGGAGCAAAGTGCTGCTCAGTGCCAGCGGGACTGGGGGCAGCTCGTACCCTCTCTCAGGCTGGGAGACGCTGCCCTCTGCTCCTTGGAGCACAGGAGAGTGTCAGGTTCTATCAGAGTCTGTTTTAATTAAGCACATCAGCATTTTCCTATTAAGTTCTTAACTTTCCAGGACTCACAGCTCAGGTTTTCCTTGGCATGCAAATGCATCTTTGGAGGAGTGTTTTTTCTTAATTAGAAGGGGTTGGGAAAGGCTTTGGGCTGTTTGCTGTAGGTGTGGGTGGGACAGAACAGTCTGTTTCCTGGCAGCGACACTTCCCCTCTGAAAACATCTTCTGTGGTTTGTGCAGGACCACTGGGGCTTTTTTCTTACTTTTTATGAAAACTTTTTTGAAGCTGCAGGGGAGGAGAAGGGTAGAGCCTTCAGAGGGACTTGACCTTGTCCTTGGTGTGTTGTTGATTAGGCGAGGGGGGTGCACAGCTGGAGGAACTATTTCTGTTGTGCACCTTGGCTCCAGTGCAGCAGCCCCAACCCCAGAGCTGTTTGTGATGCAAAAGTGGAAGTGCTGGGGAATGGCAGCAGGTTCACACCGCTGGGATGGGGGGGATATGTGGTGCTTCCCCCTTGCTCGGGGGGACGTGGGGCACATGACAAAGTCACAGCTGAGTGCAGTGAGCGAGGCATCTGGGCATGTCCCCAAGGGTGGGCCAGCGCCTGATTCACACTCCATCCCTGCTCCTGTGTCACAGCCAAGCCTGGCTGCTCTTGGCCTCTTGCTCTGACGTCTCCGAGGTGTCCCCTGCACTGCACCCACTGGGATGGAAACTCCCTGCTCGGTGGCTGCCGCGCGGTGACTTGACGCGCCGTGTCCTCGGGCAGCCCGTGGCTGTCTGGGGCAGCCCTGTTTCCCCTCACTGCTGGGCAGAGCAGCAGCAGCCCCCACAGCCATGTCACTCCATGGCACCAGCCAAAGTTGTCTCTCCACGTATGGGAAATTCCCATAGATGATGCGAAGGGCATGGTAGACTGTGACACTGGGATGTGGCCACGACCAGGGATGTCCCTTTTGGGTGCTGGTTGCCTGTACAGTATGTGCTGTCCCATCTGATCTGTGGGCTCAGGTGCTCTGCCCACGGCCAGCTGTGCATGTGGGAAGCAGATGGAGGCTGGGAATGTCCCCCATCCCCTCTGTTCTTCCCGGTGTAACACTGGGGCCTGGCCTGTCGCTGCAGGTCGTGGGCAGCATGGACGCCCACCCCAGCCGGTACTGTGCCACGGTGCGTGTGCAGCGCCCGCGCCAGGAAATCATCGAGGACCTGTCCTACATGGTGAGGGAGCTCCTCATCCAGTTCTACAAATCCACCCGCTTCAAACCCACCAGGATCATCTTCTACCGCGATGGTGTTCCCGAGGGGCAGCTCCCACAGGTGAGGACCCCTCAGATCCCCGTCGGCCAGCCGGGATTCACCAACTCCCACAGGGCTCCCCAAGGGTGCCAGGGACAGCTGGGTGCCGGTATATCCGCACACTCTGCATGCCCTTGTCTCTCCAGATCCTTCACTATGAGCTCCTGGCGATCCGAGACGCCTGCATCAAACTGGAAAAAGATTACCAGCCTGGCATCACCTACATCGTTGTCCAGAAGAGGCATCACACACGTCTCTTCTGTGCAGACAAGAACGAGAGGGTGAGCACCATGGGGTGGGAAGCAGCTGATTCATCCCTGTCTGATGGAAGAGCCAGCCCTGGCTTTGCCAAGGGGGAGTCTCATCACTGGCAGGGAGAGCTTGTTCTGAATGAAACGTGCTGCTCGCTGGACTCCCGCAGCCACGTGGATTAGGCTGCCTCTAGAACCCCAGCCAGCTGTTTGCTGTTATTATGAGTTACTGGGTGCTGATGATCCTGGTGACTCTTGAAATAACCTCTGTCAGCTTGAAAACATCTGTTGTTTTGGTGATAGCTGGAGCTGCTGACGTGACAGACTGAATAACCCCTTGCTCACAGCTTGTTTGTGTGCGCTCTGCAGCAACGTTGATGCTGTCGCTTTTCCTAGATGTCATCTGAATTTAGTGGTTAGACTCTGCTCTGGTTAGAGCAGCAAGATTTAATCCTGGGAACTGAGGGCTGTTCTGAGCAGGATGTAAAAGTCCCAGTATGTTGTGGCACAGACTCCAGCACATGCTCTGCAGAGAACCCTGGAGTTTTGCTCACTTAAGCCTCATCTCTGCAGTAGGATGGGCCAGTGCCCAACCCTCACCCTGCTGTTGGCTCTATCTCCATGTCATGCCTGGTTTTGCTGCCTGCAGAGATTGCCAGCAGGCCTGTTTACACAGGGAGCAGAGCAGGAAGAGCTGCCTCTGTCCCCCTTGAACCGACACTTGGGGAGTGGCTCTGCATTCTGCTCTCACACTGACATGGGGACCCTGCGCTGGGGCCCTGGGGCAGCTGTGTTAGGGATGATGCTCTAGGCATCTGGAAATAACCCAACTCGGCAGCACTTGGATCTCTCTTTCTATTCCCTGTAGATTGGGAAGAGTGGGAACATCCCAGCAGGAACAACAGTGGATACAAACATCACCCACCCCTTTGAGTTCGACTTCTACCTGTGCAGTCATGCGGGCATTCAGGTACTGGGCTGCAGCAATGGTTGTTGTGCTGCTGGATTTTTTGGCTGGTGTGGCAGTTCGTGCTCTCATGCATCCGTCCCAGCCCTGTCCCAGCCTCCCTCTGGCATGGAGACGAGGGCAGTTGGATCCGAGCTGCCGCTGCGGTGGTTTGGCGAGCAGGTGCCGGATCCGCACTGCTGCTGCATTGTGTGGCACGTACTCAGTTTCTCTCCCAGAGCCAAGGATCTCTCCTAAGAGATTTTCCTCCTTCAGAGCAGCCAATTCAGCAGCTTGTCAGCTGGTGTCTGAGCGTGCTGGGCTCACCAGGCGCCCGGTTGTCAGCGGGGACCTGCTGTCTGGCCGTGGGCGGCAGAGCTGGGCCAGCCGTCCCTGCCTGCTCTGCAGCTGCCTGGCTGCAGGCGGCCAGGATTAGTCAGAAACCGGGCTGGAAAAACTGCTCTCACTTAATCTGCAGCTGCTTCCACAAGGGAGGCTGCTTGGCCTCTCCTCTCCTGCGTGGACAATGGGAGCTGGCCGGGGCCGGTGGGGATCCCGTGGGCTGTGCCACGCCAGGAGCAGCAGCACACAGGGAACAAGCACCAGGCAGTGGCATTAGTGCTGCTTTGCACCTCAGTGCCAAGGGCTTTCCTGCCTCACCGTGTGGGGCTCTGACACCAGGGAAGCACTGGCCTCTCTGCTATCTGACAGATCATTTGCATCAGGGCGCGGATGATGAGGATGCAAGGCAGCTGCCTGTGGCTGCCCATGCCTGGGTGCTGGCAGCACCTCTCACACTGCTCCCCCTCCTTCCCAGGGCACGAGCCGGCCCTCCCACTACTACGTGCTGTGGGATGACAACCGGTTCACGGCGGATGAGCTGCAGATCCTCACGTACCAGCTGTGCCACACCTACGTGCGCTGCACCCGCTCCGTGTCCATCCCCGCTCCCGCCTACTACGCCCGGCTGGTGGCATTCCGGGCCAGGTACCACCTCGTGGACAAGGAGCACGACAGGTGAGGGGCTCAGCCTGCAGCCCTGGGAGGGCACAGCCAGGGATGGGCAGGGCACAGGGGGCATGAGGGTGTCTGTGTCCGAGTGGTGCTGCAGCACAGCCTTTCTGCACATAGCTGCATCCTCTTAAGTCCCAGCACAGGGGGAGCAGGGGACAGTGGAGGGTTAAATCCCATCCTGAGCATCCCTGGGGTGTCTGAGCATTCCCAGCTGCCTCGAGGTGCTGGAATCTCTGCAGTCCAGGCACAGGCACAGGCACCGGCACATGCAGCATCTCCATACACTGCAGTGAGTGCTGCCAGCACTGAGCTGACTCCCATCTCCAGGGGAGTTTCTCAGTGTTCATGGGGGGAAAATATGAAATAATTATGCAGTGATTTCCTTGACTTTCAGTGGCGAGGGCAGCCATATATCTGGACAGAGCAACGGCAGAGACCCCCAGGCCTTGGCGAAGGCTGTGCAGGTTCATCAGGACACTTTACGTACCATGTACTTTGCTTGAAAGCCTAACTTTTGTTACCTCACTCAAGAAAGCTTTCAGATTTGTAGGAGCCATACAAAAAAGGAAGCATTGGGACACCTTGTTTTTTTTTTCCAATGAGAAATCACTGCAGGGCAGGCAGCGTCGACTCGAGGCAGGAGACCAGCACCACGGGACAGAACGATCCAACACCTGTGTCGGATTGGAAGAGACTGATGATGATTATTTTTTTAATTTTTTCTGGCTTTGCAAAATTTTGACCTGACCAAACACATGAAGGCATTCAAGGGAAGGGATAAAACTCCCGGGAGGCGGAAGCAGGTTTTCATTTTTAAGATGCAATACTAGAGACTCCTGACTGTGAACTGGCGGCTTTGGTCCTCCGTTGCCCACCAGGCGCTGGTAGGTATTTTTTGTGGGGGTTGGGGGGAGGGGATTTTTAGAGCCTTAAAACAGAAGACTAGATTTATAAAACTAATATTTTAGATTATGAGATGCTTTAATGGGTTAAGGGGAAAAAAAAAAACACGAACAACTAGTTTATAGGAGAATTCTAACACTAACAGTTCCCCGCCCCCGAGTAATTCCCCCCGGATAATGTAAGGCACCCTAGCACTTAGCTCAGAACTGAAAACTGTCTTCCTCGTGTTACAAGCTAGTCAGCTGCTGCCGCTCGAAGCAACAGTCACAGACTATTCCATGGGTGAGTGCCTTACTATGATGCTGCAAAATTTCAATGTTTTTAATCTTGTAAGGAAACTAGTAATCTTGTCTTGATGGTGGTCCATATTTCCATCGGAAGGAGTTAATTTCTATGGTCCTCAGTTGCAGTTTGTGTCAGATCACGACCTCACGGTGGTTAAACCCCATTGAAAGATGTGCACTTTCATACAGGACACGTTTAATGGCTGCTGACCCACTTTTGTTTCCAGTGTACTACTTGTTATTTAAAACTGTTTCTGACAAATGGGGGCATCTCCATCCCATGAGGACAGAAAGCGCTATCCATTTTTTCTTTCTTTTTTTTTTTGATTCCCCCCTGAATTTTTACGATGGACACCGGGATTTTTTTACTAAACATTATTTTTATATGATACTGAGTCTGTTGCCAAAATCCACAAGTTATTAACATTCTCAGAGTTTACATCCCCGCACTTCCTGAGGCTGCGTGCTCACTCCAGAGCTTTCCAGCGTTTCCTGTCCGGTGAGCGTTGCCGACTGCAGCCCGTTCCGTGCCGGGTGCTCCGCAGTGCCCGTGGTCTGTGTGCATTCAGCACGTGTCTGCCCGGGCTGGCTGCTTTCCGACATACCACATCCCCCACCTCCAGCACCTCCCGGCTCTCTCTGCTGCTCAGTTTTGCTGCTCTTCGTGTCATGGTATCACTGCTCTCATGCCCAGGGTTTTGATTCTGAAAGCACACCAGATCGTTCCTTAGAATGATGAAATCCTCGTTGTTGTCATGGGGGAAGCTCCTGATTTGTGTTTGTAGCAGGAAAACAGCCTTTTTCCCCACAGGAACCTGGTCACTGCTTTTCAGGCCCATTTTGCTGCGCAGCGACCGCACGCACAGCGGCTCAGTCCCAATATCAGCCGGGCAGATTATCTGGGGTTTTTGACATGAGAGTGTTCCCAGCGCTTCCTTCAAGGGACAGACGAGGCGCACGCTCTGGGGGGAAGAGCTCTGGTCTCGTTTTCCTGCCCGACGCGCGTCCCAGGCAGCCCCGCGCGAGCGCTGCCCCAGCCCGCGCCGGCAGGAGCACATCCACATCTCTTTGGTTCGTACTCTCTGACGTGGAAACTTGCCTTGCCTTCACGAAAACCACACCGGTCATGTTGGCCTATTGAGCTGTCCTAACCCCGGGAATTCACTCTTCCCGTTTTCTTTTGGGGCAACGTGTTTGTGAACAGTGAAGACATCACTATGCTATGCAAACTAAGTGCTGAGCCCACTGATGTCACGTTTGGTGAAGATCCTACGTTTAGCACAGTCCTGTTTTTCCTCAAGACCACAGTGTTTGGTTCATATTCTCCTTTGCACCTTGTGTCAACCTCCACTGCTGTATATCCTCAAGGTGATGAGGAGGAGACCAGGAACTATCCGTGGTCAGTAGGTAGGGAACTCTTAGGAAGGCTTTTAGAGCGTAGGGAAAGCATCAACACTAGGTGTCAACATGAGAAGCCTACATTCCTCTACACAAGTGCCTGCATAGTGACACCAATCAGCACCTCCATCTCATCCTCCGAACTCTGGCTTGTGTTCATTGAAAGCAAAACGATCTCAGAGGGGCTGTTCCCGCTCACCTGGTGTTAGAAAGCTTCTCATTAAGAATAAAATCGGGGTCAAGGTCAAGGTTCTCTCTGCAAATCAGTTTGTTCACCAGCATTACACCGGAACGCGCCTGGCTGCTGCTCTGCAGCGAGGGGCAAAGGGATTTTGGTTCCTCGTTTTTATTTTAGTGTTTTAGTTGGGTCTAGAATTCTGAAATGTCTTTTAGTAGCTGTGGCATAGCCCGTGCCATTTTTAACCATTTGAAAAGAGATAGTGTGGGTATTTACAGAAACAGCTTGTTGCTCTGTAACAATTTTTTTTAACCTTGAGACTTGAAATGTAAAATGGACCTTTAAGATTTGCACTCATTTGTAAGGTGGCTGTTCATAGAAAACTATGAATGAAGACTTGCTGATGTAGCACCTACTTTTAACAGCAATTTTAACTACACAAAAGCTTCACAGCTTCTGAAACTCTCAGCTGTTGACTTGCAGATCGTGTTCTGCCCTTATTTCACCCTCTGCGTTGGGTTTTCGTGGTTTTGGATAAATAAAAAAAGCCAAACTCAGTAGCTGCTGTGCCCTTTAAACCCAGTTTCCACTTTGAAGAACTTTAGAGAGGTTGGAGTGACCCGCATGTTTTCTATACCGGACTATGCACCGTGCCCTCTCCACGCTGCGGCACCGGCATTTCCCCCCTTCTCTTGTCCGAGATGCAAACGAGTAGCTGCATGTTGAGGTGCGTTCTGCTGCCGTAGCCGATAGGTGTTACCCAGGTACATGGCAGGATTGTAGTTAGCCCCAAACCCCACACGGACGTCCCCATCGGCTCCGCGACTCTGCCTTCTCCGTGCGCACGAGTTCGTCTGCGACCGGGAGCGTCGCCGGGTGCATGCAGTTCTGTGGGAAGAGGAGTAGCTTTCATTTACCTGTTGAATGCTGTTGTTCCCCTTATCTCATATCTGGACAGAACGGGGCGGGAGGGCTGCTCTGCCCTCTCCCCGCAGCTCCAGGGCGGTCGGGGTGTTCTGGGATCGCACGTGTCCGACCCGATGTCTCAGTGTCACCCAGCGTTGCCTCGCGGAAGGTTTTCTTCTTGGAAAATCAGTGTGAAATAAAAGAATGTGATTGTTTCAGGAAGGGAAGCCAGACAGCAGGAGAGCAATAAACAAGTGAAATTCATATCTTGCCTGAGTGATTTGCACTTCAATAGTTGTGAAAGAAAATTTCCAGGACTCCAGTGCTTTTGTGTTCAATTTCCAGCCCCTTTCGTACCTCCTTTCTATGAGCAAGTGTGGGACTGTACATAGGGTGTTTACAGGATGCTCCCTTTGGGTTGTTACTTTTCTTGTGGGTTTTGTTTTGCTCTAGCTTGAACTCTATATGGTCCATTTGTTAAATAGCCGTGAACAGTTGATGTACAGTACTTACTAAACAAGCAGCAGCACAAAACTTATTTTATTAAGAAAATATGGCTTATATTTTAAAGGTTGAATATCAATTTTTTTTTGTATGTGTGGAATTAAGACTGGTAAAGAGTGACAAAATCCTTGGATTAGGCCAAAAGAAAATACTGTAAGATCATAACCACCTCTTTATTAAAGAAAGCAGTATGATTAAAGAGCTCCAGAACATTGTATTTATATTGGATTTGATTTACTTGCCTTTGTGGATTTTATTTTTTTTTTGCCTTGGTCCTGATTTTTGCTTGCAACTTCGACTTTGGAGTCCCAAGTGTCTGTTACCCTGTAACTGTTGGCAGAAGAGCTAAATAAAAGCAATGTGAATATGTCGGGGTGACACTCCTGAGTCACATCGTGTGGGGAAGGGACATGCGCATCCCGTTCCCTGGGGAAAGGCTGGGGACAAACAGGGGAACGCTGACTGGAGCTGAATTGCATCAGATACTGCAGAGGATCCAACACCCCTTGCTGTCCAGATCTCCACTTAATGAGAGAAACACTTAAGCAAACAAATACGTGCTTAAAACTTCTGGGAATACAATAGCCAGTTCTACTTTTTATTAAAATGTCATCTGAGAACTGAGGGGATTGGGGCTCCTGGGTTCTGTCAGAAATGGACATCAAAGTCTGCTGCTCCTGCAGCCTCACCGAGTGCTTCAGGGGCTGCTGGCTCCGAGGTGCTTTAAGGACAGACTTCAGACTCCTCTTGGATTGAGGTTAAACTTGATCCTCTGGGTTTCTGTGCTGCCTCATGTTTTACATTTCCCATCCTGTTTTATATTTCCCATCAGGTTTTGCATTTCCGAGCTTCAGAATTCTTGCAAACATCCTAGTCCTTTCCAATGCCCACAGCTTATGGTTGACTTTTAGGGTCCAGAACTGGAGGTTGTTTCCATCCTCTTGAGTTCTTTGCTCGTGTTTTACCTCACGAAGGTGCAGGGACAGGCCTTTCCCGATGAATGATTTAGCAATTGAGCTGGAACTGGGTTTCTGAATAATGCCAAGGAATTTTAAGGAAGTGCTCGCTAATGGCAGGCAGGCACTCGTTAGTTAATTACCTGAACCGCAGCACCAGAACGTTCTGTCCCGAGCTGGGCAGCAGCACAAGTCCTGCACCATCGGCTGCTTTGTGGGTTGTATCACCTGTTTGAAATGAGTTCTACACAACAGAAATCTTCTGCAGTTTTAAGGGGGCTGTTTCTGTGAGAGGTTTAACAGCAAATCGTGCCTCATGCAGCTGGGTCTGGAGTCCTGGAAAATGGGTTGGAAAACTGGTTTCGGGTGTTAGATTGGCATTTGAGCCCCAGCCCTGGTTCTGGTTACAGCTGAGGGACCAGACGTGCTGCCCCTGAGGGATGTGTGTTTACCTCCCACATATCTGCTTCATCTTGGTGATCACATTCCCCCTTCCTGCTCTGGATTTCAGTTAAGGAAATTCTCTAGTAATTTACCTTTAATTTGCATGGGTTTAGAAGCCTTACTATGTGGCTCACTTAGGCTTTCACAGACTTAATTTTTAGCTGAGAGTCTCCAAGATGGTCATTCTTAATAATGATCCTGAAGTTTGGATTTTGAATCTCAAATTCCTGCTGGCCCGAAGTTCCAGTTCTTCAGCTGTTTCCCTGGGGACGGGCCCCTCTCACCATCAGAAAAGGTGACTTTCCTTCACAGGTAGCAGTTTCAAACCCACTCGAACAAGTCTCAATTTGCTGTTCTTATGAAAAAATGTTCTTTTGGGGGCAGAGGAAATGAAAAAGGTGCCATTGCCTAACCCAGCACTGAGCCTGGTACATCTGAATCACAGAACATCCTGAGCTGGAAGGGACCCCAAAGATCATCCAGTCCAACCCCTGGCCCCGCACAGACACCCCAGCAATCCCACCCTGTCCCTGAGAGCGCTGTCCAAACACTCCTTGATCTCTGTCGGCCTTGGGGCCGTGCCCACTGCCCTGGGGAGCCTGGTCAGTGCCCGACGCCCTCGGGGGGTCCGTGTGTCCCGGGTCCCGCAGCTCCAGGGAAGCGTCAGCGTGTCCTGGCCCGGCCACGCGTGCGGGACGTGCCGCGTTCTGCCCCCGGTGCTGGGGGGTGTCCCAAGCCCCGTCCTCCCGCACGGACGGACCCGCTCCGGGGGGAGCCGCCGGTGCCCGCGGGGGTCCCCCCGCGCTGCCCGGGCCCCGCGGCCCCCCCCCGTTTCCAT
>VXAY01003078.1:913961-987367 GCA_013399855.1 Oxyruncus cristatus | reverse complement strand
TCATCCCCCCGGGGCCGGGAGGGGCCGGGCGGCCCCGCGGGCACGGCCCCGGTGCCGGCGGAGCGGGTCCCCCGCGCGGTGCCCCGAGGGGACGGTCGGTATTTCATAACCGGAGCGCCCGCCTTGCGTAACCGGCTCCGAGCCGGGACCGGACCGGGATGGCTCCCCCGAGCAGCTCCTGCCGGGCCCGCACCGGGAACGGGGCCCCGCTGCGGAGCGCGCTGAGCTCCGAGGCTGATTCCTGCGCCTCTGGGAGTGCTGCTCCACAGTCGCCAAGATGGTTGTTGCCCAGAGAAGCCGTGGCTGCCCCATCCCTGGGAGTGTCCAGGGCCAGGCTGGCCGGGGCTTGGAGCAACCTGGGACAGTGGAAGGTGTCCCTGCCCATGGCAGGGGGTGGGACTGGATGGGCTTTAAGGTCCCTCCCAACCTAACCCATTCTGTGAGGGTCTTCACAGTTTGGCCGTTTGACCCCTTTACCAGGGAAGCACGTGCTTGGTATTTATAAGCTTTGTGTTTTAAATGGGGGTTGAGTGTCAGGGAATTTCTGCTTTAGTTCGTTGGAAGAATTTATCTGCGGGGTTGGCAGAACAGTTCAGGTTTGGGCAGTGTTTAATCAGCAGTTCCCTGATGAACCTGGGTGGCAAAGGGAATGTCCAAAGCCACCTGGAGTTCTTTGTCACATCAAGAGATGCCACAGGTAGTGAAGATATGAGACTGAAGATGCCAACACAAGACGTGCCTTATCACCTCCATGTGTAGATCCTTTTGTAATTGACTTGGAGATTTAAGGACAAGGATGGATTTGGCTGGAAAAACTCCCCAGCTCAGCTGTTGCCTGGCTTAATGAGGAGTTGAAAATATTTTAGGAAGATGCAGGATTTTAGCAGTCTGGTGGAATTCAGATGATACACTCATACGCTGTGTTAACTTTAATTATAACCTGGTGCAATGGTAGTTGTCTCCTGATAAACAGATTTGCAAGAGCAGCCCATAAATCTTTTAGTTTCCCTTTGGAATGAGTTTACCTGTTGTTGGGCTGCAAGATGTTGGATATTGTCAAAGTTGAGTGTTCCTGGTGGGCTCAGCCTGTGTCCAGCATAATGGGTGACTCTTCCACCTCTGCTGTGTGATGAGGGAAGTGTTAAGTGTGATGTGTTGGAACAGGAGGCCGCAAAACATCCTTGGCAGAACAAATGAGGGTTAAAGCTCTGTCATCAAAAGGAGGACACTGAGATGCGGTTCCTTTTCTGTGTGTGAAGGGAAAACAGGGGATAGAATAAGCAGAAGGGAGCAAAGATGGGGTGTGAGTATCCCTGGAGTGAAGTGTGGAAGCATGTGCAGGCACATCTCAGGTGAAGCAGTGCTGTAGGTGATGTCCTGTTTGTGTGAGAGGCTCAGCCTGTGAAATCTAGAAAATATGGCTCTGCTGGTCTGTGGAACTGGAACCTGGTTTAAAGCAGGAGCAGGATGTGAAGGTGGCTGCTCAGAGTGCAGGTTGTGGTGAAGTCAGATAACTGAGGAATAGGAGTAAAATGTTCACTGGGAGAAGGTACAGTGAAGGAAAAGCAGCTCTTGGTACTTGAATCCAGTGTCCCACATTACACTTCCACCAGGAGAATGGGAAGTAAACTTCCAAAAGGCACAGAGATGCAACCAGCTGGGGATGCTCCGTGGTGTAACCGAGCTGGATCAGTGCTACCTGTGTCTTTGTTTCCATGCCATGCGTTGTTCCTTCAAAGCTCACAGTTGTTTGTGTTAAAAGTGTTAAATTGTTGTTTGGAGTTTTAGCTCTATTTTTTAGCTGGCATTTTTAATATTCCATTTGGTTTTCTCTACAAACTTTGGCAGAGAAAATCCTGAGAAGTTGTTTTTCTGAGTTCAGAGTAGCGATCTGGGAGGCCCATTAAAAGTCCCATTTTTGTGGGTGGGGCAGAGGAGGGAAGGGGGTGATTCATAGGTGCCTTCAAAAGTTACTCTGTGCTCTGAGATACAGTGGCAGATTTCCTCTGGAGTTGCTGTGGAAGCTGTTTGACTCACAGCATGAACTTTACAAATTGTTTCATCCTCAGAGCTTTGCTTCCTCACGCCAGACGGTGTCAAGAGTATTTCTTGAGCTAATTTTTACCTTCCTGGTTTTGGTCTCTGGAAATACCTTCCAGGGAAAAGTCTTCCAGGGTTTGTGTGGGCTGGCCTGTTCTCTTCTCCCAGAGCAGTTGGGTATTATCTTCACTGTGTGCATATAAGCTGCTGTTGGTATGTAGATGTTTTTAATGGTTCAGAAGCATTTATTGTCTTGTAAATTCTCCCAAAACACTTCACTGTGTTTTCTGTAACTCCATGAGGCCAGAACTAGTTACCACACCAGTGTTTGCTTGTGCAGTTGGCAGTCACTGATCGTGGCATCAAAATGTTGGCTTTTGATGAGTTTTAACATGACTTAATACCTGAAACCTTGAAAAAAACCCAAACCCTAAATTGCAAGGAGGAATGTTTAGAAAACGTGGATTGCATTACTCATAAATAATGTAATGCCACCCAGCGAGGCCGCACCGACACAAATGAGGCAATTCTGGATTTCTGGCAGGAGGAACTCGGTTGTTGAAACCAACCTTTGAATCTGATCTTCCCTATGTATTTTTTTAAATCTAGAATTAGGTTATTTTTTCGTGGTGTTAGGATTTTCTTAGAGCTCCACAGGCTGGGCCTCTGAGTCCAGGCAGAGGCCAGGGGCCCTCTGCAAGGGAATCTTTTATTTTTCCCCCTCCATGGGGAGCCCTCCCCAGTGCAGCTCCAGCCTGAGGCCGGGATCTGTTCCACAAATCTGCCTCATGGTCCTGAGCCAGAGTTCAAGCTGTATTTTACCTGCTCAGGCCTCGATGGTGTCTTTTGGGCTGTTCCATCACCCGTTCAGTTAGAAATGTAGACCGGTTGTATAAACAAAAATAAAACTACTACGTTGCCTCTGATAATACGGTTCGGTTTTGTAGTGCTGAAGCCACGGGAGGAGAGGGGATAATTTTCTGCTGGAAGGCCTTTCTGTAAAGAAAGGATCATGTAAGGAAATCTGCATTTCCTGTGAACATCCTGCCAGGGATCAGGATTCTGCTTCGTGCTGTAAAGCTGTCGTGCCTGCCAGAAGCTCCAGTTGTCCGTACAATGGTGTGCTGGAAGCAGTTGCAGGTTTGTGAGCCCCTGCCCGCTGTGCTCAGGCTTCATTCCGAGCAGGGCTTCCTCTGGTTGCCAAGGTGGATGCAGGCGGTGTTTGGACACGGGCCAGGCGTGCTCCGGGTGCTGCCCGAGGAATCCCCGCCCGCCTGGGCTGTGTCTGTGATCAGAACATCGATAATCCCCCTGAGGGAAAGATTCACATCCGGAGCTCCTCGAAACCTTTAGAGGGACTTCCACAGGGGGCCAGAGCTGGGCGAGCCTGAAGGTCCCTTCCAGCCCGAACTGTCCCGAGGTGTGCTCCCTGGCTGCACAAAAGCCTTCCAAGAATCTGTCCCAGGCACCAGTTTTTAGTTCCTCTCTGTGTTCGTTGTTTTCTGTTATAAATCAGTTGACTTTTAGTGCTGGGGACTTTCCTGAGCTACTTTTATGAATTGAACTCTGCTCTGGCATGCTGAGCAGGCCTGGGTTAGAGGGTTTTCCTCGGGTTTTTAAGAACATCTTCAGTGTTTACCTTAAGGGAACCTACAAGAAAGATGGAGAGAGACTATTTACAAGGGCCTGGAGTAACAGGACAAGGGGGAACAGCTTCCCACTGATAGAGAGGAGGTTTAGATTGGTTGTTAGGAAGAAATTCTTCCTTGTGAGGGTTGTGAGGAACTGGTACAGGTTGCCCAGAGAAGTTGTGGCTGCCCCATCCCTGGAAGTGTCCCAGGCCAGGTTGGACAGGGCTTGGAGCAACCTGGGCTAGTGGAAGGTGTCCCTGCCCAGGGCAGGGGGTGGGACTGGATGATCCTTAAGGTCCCTCCCAACCCAAACCAGTCTGTGATTCCATGAGATGTACGTTCCTGATGCTGTAATGGCAGAGTATAATGGTTTCTTCAACACAAAGAAGTTTCTCTTCCAAAATTTGTGGGCAGCTGGGCAGGGAAGAGCTTCTGTCTGGAAGCATCGAGGAGCAGCAGGAGGAGGCCCCGCAGTGCTGCTGCTTTGACAAAGGATTTTGAGACTTTGCCCACTTTGTTTTTGCAATGGTTAAATGACTTGGAGGAAGGAGTCTGCCACCCGCTCATCCTGAGCTCTGCAGATTGAAGCTTTTTGGAGTATTTTTGGTGAGTGTGTTTATTTCCATGAGTTTGACACAGGACTCAGGCATGAGGTGGGGTGAGTCACCGAGAGCTGGGCAGCAGCACCGTCCCCAGAGCATCTCTGCTTATTTGTGTTTTACTGGGCTTTGAGTCACAGCTTTGAAGCCAGTGACACAGACTTTCACAACACACAATCTGGCAATTCAGTGTCTCTGGAAAGCAGGATCTTCTGAGTGGGCAGTAATGGCAGAATTGACTTACAGCATACTCGGGTTGTTTAAGTTAATTTGTCCGAGGGAACATTGGTTCAGTGACAGCAGAATAGCTGAATTTTTAAAAATTATGCCTGAGCGGTGTGTAGACCTGCACTTCTTATTCATTTATTGGTCAATTAATCCTGATTGCCAAAATCTGGGTTTTAACTCCTTCCAGGCTGAGCTGGGTGAGGGGTACACAGGGCAGACCAGACTAAAATAACCTTTCTAGCGTTATCTTTATTTCAGCAGTTTTGTTAGTCTTTCCCACAGATAGGAGCTAAATATAAACAAACTATGGTGTGTGTGCGTCTTTGGAATATTAAAATGAGCTATTGAGTCCTTTATGCCACTCAAATGTTTAGTAGTAACTGCTTTTTGCATATGCTTATTATATTCTGCAGTGTAGCTGGAGTGAATTGTAGAGCTGCTTGTACTCGTGTGAGAGTATTAAAACGAAGGGAAAGTTGAAGAGAGCAGATGCTTGGAACAAGTTTTGCATAAGCAGAGTCTGTGAGCGGGTTTTAAATGATGCTTCTTGGTTTCTGTTTTGTTTTATGTCGTGGCTCCACGCCAGGCTCACTCAGAATTTTTCGGGAGGCTTCTGGGTAGAGCCAGACGAATGTTACAGGGGAGCTTGGCTCTGATGTTCACCTGTTCTCAGGACACGGTTCCCATCAAGACAGCGCAGGTTCTTTTTCCGGGAATGATGGAGATTAATCAGAAGGCAAATAAAAAAACATTTTTCCCAGCACTTGACATTTTAACTCTGCTCTGAAGACGAGTGGGCTGGAATCGCCTGCGTCACCGAGTAGGAGGAGAGGGGAGAACTTTGCACTAACTCAAGCACTCTGTAAATCAGGGCATTTGTACCACGAGCAACTTCTTATAATTCAGGCTACAAAGCATTTGGGGTTTGTTGTTGCTTCTTGACTGGAAAGAGGTATTTTTAAGTGGAAATACCAGTAGAAATTCTTGGAAATGGGCTATGTTTACTACTGTGTTTGGTTTGTAGGGCATGAGTAATGCAGATCTGGAGTGCAGGGTTCTTATCTAAATGGTGCAAAGTAAATTAAATAGATGAGAATGGAAGAGAATCCTGGGCAGGTGTTTTTAGCTGACTTTCAAAACACCCATCTCATTGCAGATTTGGATGTTTCTCTGAGCAGCTCTGAGTATTCTCTAGTCTGTGAGTAGTCAAGAGTTTTACAATACTGTGTCTTAATCTGAGTCTTTACTCTTCAAGCAAATTGGCTTTGTGGGGGCAGTTAGACAGGAGGTAATGGTCTTACTCTTCATCCATTTTCAGCCAGCAAAGTTCAAGAATAATCTGTCTTCCAAGACTAAGCTGATAATGGCACCAAAATGAAGAGTTTGTCACAAACCCTGTGCATCAGTCCAGAACTACTAATGCATTTTTGTACTCTGCAGCCACTTTGTTATTATCAGGGTGTTCAGGACAGACTGGTAAAACTTTCTCTGATATTTTTGCAGGGTGGGTTTTTTTTGTTTTGTTTTTTTTTTGGTTTTGCTTGGTTGATTTTTGTTTAGGAAATCTCCTAACCAAAATCTCCTGATTTTATTCATCCTAACCACAGAAGCTAAAGCTCATCAGTAAGAGAAGAGCCTAGATGTGAGTGGAGGCTTCAGAATTAAAAATGGGCAAATGTTTGTTTGGAACTTCGCGGGCAGCAGGCTGTTGGATGTGTGCTGTTGGAGACAGCTGATTTCCCATTTTCCCGGGTGCTGGCTGTGCTGCCCGCCTGGTTGTCCTGGGAGCTGGTTCAGGGGATTGTCTGTTGTGCTGCTCTCCTAATCTGTGGGGCTTTTCCTTCCGCAGGACCCGTCGGGGCACAGCCCCTGCTCATGGTGCCCAGACGTCCCGGCTATGGCACCATGGGCAAGCCCATTAAACTGCTGGCCAACTGCTTCCAAGTTGAAATCCCAAAGATTGATGTCTACCTCTATGAGGTGGACATCAAACCAGATAAGTGTCCTCGGAGGGTGAACAGGTGAGAAGACGAAGTTTGTCTTGATAATTGTGCTTGAATGTTTAGTAGCGTCGAGAACTGTGGAAGGGAGAATTCCTTTCCCCACGTCCCAGCTGGGTGGTGGAAGTGCTGCTGCTCATTTAGCTTGAAGAGGAAGTCAATGTTTGTCATCTTCCTGAAGTACTTTGGGTTAATATTGCCTGGCCAGGAAGTGGTGCCTGGAAGCTGCTGCTGTGCAGGAATTTTGGTTTGCAGGTGCTTAAGGAAAGTGTTTCCATTCTGTAGAATAAGGGAGTTGTGTATCGAGTGAGATGTGGTTGTTGTGCCACAGAAACACAAAGGCTCCCCAAAGAATTCAGATACCGAGGGCAAGTTTCAGTCAGAGGTGTTGCAGAAGTCTCTCTGGTTCTATTTACTACTTGTGTCAAGAAACCTTTTTTGTATAAAAATTTTATGGTGTTTTTTCAAGTGTAATTTCAATGCTTCTATCAGGTTAATCTTTATTGCAATCAACTTATAATAAAGCAAGGGAGATGAATCTTTAATTGTGTGCAAATTTGATCAGGCTTTTACTTAATTTTGTGGTAAAAACTCTGGTTATTAAGGACTTAAAGCCAAGACTTTTTTGTTAGGGTACCACATGTTTATAACCAGTGCAGGCAGAATTCAAAACTCTTGTTAATTGAGGAGCAGGTAAACATTACTGCAGACTGTACAATGGGCTGGCAGAGCTTCCAGTTGGGAGTTAGTGCTGGTTTTTATCACAATACCATCTTGTGGGTTTCTTCCAAGGTAACTGTGTCCTCATTTTCCATAATAAAGGTGATACAAAGGCCTCAGTCATTTCTAGGAGTTTATGAAATTATTTCAGTTCCAATGTTTCCCAATATTTGAGCATTTGCATTGATTCTGATTTTATTATTTAGTGTTTATTTATTATTTTAGTTGAAGTGTGTGAAGCACCTTTTGCAATACCAGTGGGAGTTTGTAATTCACTGGGTGCTGTTTATTGAAACTGCTTCAGCAAAACACGGGGGGGTGGGAGCCAGCTCCAGTCTGATCCTTCTTTGGAAACATCTTCAATGTACATATCCCCCTTTCCAGGGACGTGGTGGACTCCATGGTGCAGCATTTTAAAGTGACAATATTCGGGGACCGTAGACCAGTTTATGATGGGAAAAGAAGCCTCTATACAGCCAATCCACTTCCTGTGGCCACTACTGGGGTAAGATAACTGGGAAAACGTTATACTGGTGGCAGCTTCGTGGGAAGGAAAAAGAAACAACTTTTAATATTGCCGAGTGCAGAAAAACTGGAAGTGTCTTACAGTATCTGTACTGAAAGTGAGTCCTTCTGATGTGTTTCCTGCAAGTTCCAGTGTGTGCAAATGTGCAGGTAATAGTTGCATTCAGAACCTCCCCTAGGATTCAGCGGCCACTTTGTACAGCAAAATCTACCAGACACTCAGTTTTGCAGACTGTAGCACATGCTCTTAGGGTGAATTAAAAGAATCAAACCGTGTTTTTTCTGGAATCAAGAGTTTATGATTTGAGGTGACAACAAGTTACATGATTCTCTTCTGTTTGATCAGGGCCCAGTTCTCTTCACTCTGTGCATTTGATAATGTCTGAGTGTGAGTCTCTGGCCCAGTTGTGGGAAGGAGTGGAACCTCAAGGCTACCAGACTCCAGGTTAAACAGCTGGGTTTTATTTCTTTCTTTCCTCCCCTGCCCAGGTGGATTTGGATGTGACACTACCGGGAGAAGGTGGAAAAGACCGTCCCTTCAAAGTGTCAATAAAGTTTGTTTCTCGGGTGAGCTGGCACTTGCTGCATGAAGTTTTGACAGGAAGAACCTTGCCTGAGCCTCTGGAACTAGACAAACCTATCAGCACTAACCCTGTTCATGCTGTCGATGTGGTGCTACGACACCTCCCCTCCATGAAGTAGGTTCACTGTCTTCCTGCAGTCTGTCTTTACCTGAAGTATCCCCACTGGGACACCTTCATCCCTGTTTCTTCACAGGTGAAAAGGAAAGCTGCTCACTCCCCTCATGCAGCACAGCTGGTGAGCTGAATGGGGAGATTGGAGCCAATTGTGTACAAGTGTGTTTCTGTAGGCAGAGCAGGTGATGTGTGTTTGAAGTGATCAGAGAACAGGAGGCATTTATAATAGACCCTGATTGCAATGCTGAGAGGTTCCATGTGCTGGGGCTCTGCTCAGCTTGAGCCAACTGTGTGCACTTGGTGGCAGTGACTGTGGAAAGGCAGGAGTCTCTTTAGTCCATTGATGCTCATCACCAGTGTGAGTTTCTCAGAGCTGAAATACATGGCTGGGACTAGATACCCATCCTAACAAAGTCTCTTATTTGTTATTTTTATCTTAGAACCCTGACATTTAAAGAAGTTAATTTTGCTTGATTTGGTCAGTGAGAGTTACTTTTGATGTTTGCTGGCTTTAGGCACCAGGATGGCTTTGCTCTGGTGGGATTCACTGGGTGTAACTGGCTCTTAAAAAAGGGGCTTGTGGTTTTATGGAAGCCAGTGTTCCTCAGCTTCCCTGCAGCTGAAGGAAACATTTAGATGTTAACCTCTGTACTAATGCCTGTGATTACAAAACTGAGGAGGTGTGGAGGTTCAGGAGCAGTTGTTTTCTACCAGAGAGAGAAGCAGTAGTTTCTGTAGTTCTTTTTTTCTTCTAGTTTTTTTGCTTCTGTCACTGCATCCTGTATTGAAAAGTTCCTTAGTGAAACAGCCTAAATGGTGTTGGAGGGTCAGGGCAGTATAGACAGGGCTGTTGTACAGACTCTGCTGTCGTGGAGACTTTTCTCCATCTTCTACTTCAAGAAGGTAGGCTAAGTTCATTTAGTTCTTGATTTGTTGTAAAAACTGAAAGTGGTTGTGCATTTCTAAAAATAGTACATGTTTTGTCTAAATTTGAAAGCACTGTGATGGGAACAGAAACATTCAGGGTATATTGTTTAAACTTGCTACTTGGCAGAGATTCCTGGTGCACAGAATTCCAAAAAATGATAGTGCTGTGTGTTATAATCTTGATTGCATTAATTTTTGCACTTGGAAGGCGAGAGCAAAAATGTGTGGCCACCTGTTTCACCAGGTACACCCCTGTGGGCCGCTCCTTCTTCTCAGCTCCAGAAGGCTATGACCACCCCCTGGGAGGGGGCAGGGAGGTCTGGTTTGGGTTCCATCAGTCAGTCCGACCTGCCATGTGGAAGATGATGCTCAACATCGATGGTAAGTTGAGATTCAGGCTGAGGTTCTGGCCAGACCTATATGGCAAAGGCTACCTAGAAATCCTAGTCTTTTTTTCTCTGGATTTGTCATCCTGTCAGTGTTTGAGCAGAAATTAAACTGCCATATAAAAACCAATATTCCTGCATAGAAAGGAATTGCACATGGCTTGTTTTCCTGCTGAATTTCTGTATTGTCCATCCCCAGTGACAGGGGCAGGTTGTCTGCACAGCTGTACACAGCGAGTAGTGCTCCGTGTTTCCAAGAAAACTCTGTAAAACAAATCCCAAACACTTCTGTGAATAGGGCTGATTGGGTTGGGCTTTCTTATGCAAAAGCAGATCTGCTCTGCTCCACTGTATTGAGTCCCAGATGAATGGATCTGAGAGCAACTGGTGCCTGTGTGAGACTCCTCGTTCTGTGTGCGCTCAAGTCTGTTTAGTTGTTAAACCCCCATTGAAAAGTGCCAGTGGTGGAGGTGCAGGTGCTGCCTGAAGTTTCCTCTGATTCACATTCAGTTCTCACTGTCTGAAATGCTCTATAAACCCAAGGTAAATAGTCTGTCTTGCTCTAGGTCAGGTTGTGTTTCGCATCTGTCTTGGAGCAGAATAAAATATCAGAGATACTGAGCTTTCACACCGAAAATTTGCAAGTCCAAGGGTCAGAGATTGGAGTGGATCAAGGATTGCACTCCCCACTACACCAACACAATTTGTGTGCAGTCAAAGTAGTCTACCAGATATTGGTTCAGTAATTGAGTAGATTGTCCAATTGATGGAATTATATTACATCTTGAATAATGTTAGCTTTTAATATTAAAAAGTGCAGTAGAGAGATATTAATCCTGTGTCTGCAGCTCCATACAGAGGTGAAGGGGAATGTCTCTCTGGGGCATTGCAGCTCTCTAGAAATAAACGTTCTCTGGGGAAAAACCCTTCAAACCCCTGAAATGCAAAGTAGTAGCAGGATGACTGTGCTGGAGACTGATGTGTCACCGTGGGCCCTCCACTGGATACTTCACTGTGGCAGGGTTTGCTGACCTGTTTTTAAATAAGCATTTTTCTTGAGGTTTACATGGAATTCTAAGAAGCCTCTTTGTTTATGTACTGCTTTACAACACTCTGACTGGGTTTGGGGGTTTTTTTTACACTTAATATTTTACTCTTTATAGTTTCTGCCACTGCCTTCTACAAAGCACAACCCGTAATTCAGTTCATGTGTGAAGTCCTTGACATTCATAATATTGATGAACAACCAAGACCTCTGACTGATTCTCATCGGGTAAAATTCACCAAAGAGATAAAGGGTGAGTAGAAATGGGTCTGTTTAGTCCCAGGTAACACAGTCAGAGTAATCCTGAGGGATTTGTTTTAACTGGAAGCCTGGCGAGCATGCATCAGAAGGGCCTGGAACTGCCAAGGGAATTGCAGTATCCATGTTTGCAGTTCTAATCCTGAATGAAACAATGCAGCTCTGCGGAAATGAAAGCTGAAAAACATTCCCAGTGGCTTAGAGGGAAAGAGAGAGCATGTTGTTCGTTGCCTGGGCAGAGGTGAGTGGCTGGTGCCAGCCCCTCCTTAGCCAGGGTCCCTGAGGCCACCTGGCATTGTGTGTGGGCTCCTGCTGTTCAATCCTGTGGCAAAGTGAACATTGATCTCAAGGCCAACATTGATTCTTTGAAAGAGTGCTGTTGCAGTGGCTTCTAATAACTGATGGCCTTGTGGAAAAACAAGTACCACTTGCAGCTGAAGGCCAAATTCCATTCCAAAGGAATTGCATAAGCTGCTGGTTTGAGTGGTTTCACTCCATATATGCTACTTGGGCTTGCATTTTCCCATATCCTTCATTCCAGTGTAACTTGCAGAGAGAGGAGCCTTGAAGGAGCTCAGCTCTTAAACACTTGATGCAAGGTTAGACTCTACTGAAATACCTGGCAGCTAAAAAGTAAATTTGAGCTGTAGTCATAAAGAGATGTGATCATAGCATAGTCAGTAGGGAAAAAAACTTGAAGGAATTTTTTTGTAGTAGTCCTAACATGCCTCCTTTTACATTTATCTGTCTTTGTTCTGGAGGATGGGTAACTGGAGAGTGAGGAGCTGCCTCTGGTGCCTCAGAAACTCTGTTACCGTAGTCAGAAAATACTGAAATACTACCTTTGCTCTGAAACTTGTCTTTGCTGCTGTAGGATCTGGGAAATCCAGCCAGGGTGTGATCACATACAGGAAAACAAACCCTGCATTAAAGCACTGGCAGTGTGTGAGCAGCACTGTGGGAGGGCAGTGCCTTGGTAGTGTCACAGCAGAGAAATGGCAGAGCAGAGATGGGTTCCAGATATGTGTTCACAGCCCTTTTCTGTGGTCACAGTGCCCCGTGGTTTCTCTTCTTTGTTTTCTCTTAATGCTCTGTCAGGGCAGTGGTGGTTTATTTTTGACTGTACCGTCCTCTGAGTAATACTGATGTTATTGATGCAATTAGTGTTGTCAGGGAGCAAAGAAGTACAGTTGGTGCTTCTTTGGGATGTCTGGGTCCCCAGTAAACCAAACACAGTCTGCTGTCTGGTACATGGGGACCTGATTTTGGAGCTGCCACTGTGGTGATTATCATGGGTAGAGATAAGTCTGTGCTTTGAGATGAGATGCTCAAAATCCAAAGTTAAACCTGGACAGTAAAGTTAAAGAAAGTTACAGGCTGAATCTGGCCATAAAATTGGGGGGGTTGGGAGGAAGACAATAAAGTAGAAATTTGAGTTTGCCCTTTTTAATTTCAATTACATTGGAACTGGTAGTTTGAAGAGGGTGTACAAGATTGAGAATGAGAGCAAGAGGATATGGTGAAAACAGGCCTCTGAGTTCAGTCAGTGCCTGTTAAATGAAAGTGCTACAGGAGATTCAGAAGACACTGAATGTCAGGTGTTATACATCATAATTTCTTTTTGCGGGTAGTAATCAGGATTAGTCAAAACTCAAATTATAATGAAAGCAAAAATGTTTAGAAAATAATAATTCCTTATGTTTATGCTATTTGATGCTAACCCCAAAGCTGTTGTGTTCAATCATTTGAAACCCTTGTGTCTCCTGTGCACGTTTTTGGGTAGTTCTGACACCAGGTTTTGATGCTTTCCTGCAGGTCTGAAGGTAGAAGTGACTCACTGTGGGACGATGAGAAGGAAATACCGTGTCTGTAACGTAACGAGACGACCTGCAAGTCATCAAACGTAAGAGGCTTTTTGTCAGAGCCTGAAGTGTGTGGTAGCTTCACACTGAGTGTGTAACAGGACCTGATGTTTCCTTCATTTTGGAGATGATGGTATTTGGCAACTAAGATTTTACTAAAATGTCTGTCTCTTTAGCTTTCCTTTACAGCTGGAAAATGGCCAGACTGTGGAGAGGACAGTAGCACAGTATTTCAGAGAGAAATACAACCTCCAGCTGAAATACCCTCACCTCCCTTGCCTGCAAGTGGGACAGGAACAAAAACACACCTACCTACCTTTAGAAGTAAGGGCGTTATTCTGATAAATCAGGAGGGTTTGGGTAGGTTCTGTCAGTTTGCAAGATGTTAAGAATCAGTGCTCTTTGCAGGATGAGCTTGTTTGCAGATTTACATGTTCATTACTCTAATTTCACTAGACACTGTCTATATCTTCAAGTGCTTTGAGGTTTAGAACGACAAGAAGGAGCGTGCAGTTGCTTAGACACGCTGGGGGGGTGGTTTATGGTGACAGCAGGGTGTGTGTGTGTGGTGTGGTGGGGTCTGAGTGCTCCTGTTGTGAACTCCTGCCTCTGGTTTCCCATTCAGGTGTGTAACATCGTGGCTGGCCAGAGGTGCATCAAGAAGCTCACGGACAATCAGACCTCGACCATGATAAAAGCCACAGCCAGGTCTGCCCCAGACAGGCAGGAGGAAATCAGCAGATTGGTGAGTTCCCTGAGCACAGCTCGGGGTGACACTGGGCTAGATTACATCAGTGCAAAACTCCTTATATACCAACCCAGGCTTCTCATTCCTTCCTGTCCTTTAACTTAACAGATTGTAACTACTTTCTTAATAGGGTTAATTTAAAATAGCCTTCAACAATAGCGTGAGTCTGTAGTACAGGCTCTTGCATTATCATCTCTACAGTTCATTCCAAGTAGGTGTCTTGTTTACTGTGAGGAAACAAAATGCTTTTGAATAGGTAAACTACAAATGAGCACTTCAGTAACAAGTGGGAACAAAAAAACATGTCATCCAAGATAACTCATGGTAGTAATTGTTTTTACCGGGGATTGCGTTGAGCAGTTAAATCCGAGCCTTTTCCAGCGAAATTGTTGTAGAACACTTCTGCAGTGTTCCTGTTAGTCTGTTGTTTGTTACATGAATTATAATCAGATACTTCTGTAACATGGAGAATCTCCTCCTCTAGGTGAGAAGTGCAAATTATGATGCAGATCCATTTGTCCAAGAGTTCCAGTTCAAGGTCCGGGATGAGATGGCCCATGTGACGGGGCGTGTGCTCCCAGCCCCGATGCTGCAGTACGGGGGACGGGTGAGGCTTTGGCTTTTCCTTTGGTTTCCATTTTGAGGAGGGACTTCCTGGCACCTTGACTAAGCAGGGATCAGAGTTTGAATGATAAATTCTTTTTTGTTATCCTGAAACTGCAGATAGCACAGGCAGCTTCTTTTTCAGCCACTTGAGTGTCTGTTGCTTTTGTTTCCCCAGAATCGAACTGTGGCGACCCCAAGCCATGGAGTGTGGGACATGAGAGGGAAGCAGTTCCACACTGGTGTGGAGATCAAGATGTGGGCTATAGCTTGCTTTGCAACACAGAGACAATGCAGAGAAGAAATATTGAAGTAAGGCATGTCGTGGTTCAGGCTTTGGAGTGTTCTCTTAATGAAGTGAAACACGAGTACAGGATTTCTAATGAGTGCTTTACCTGGGTTAATCATCTGAGGTGTTTCAGAGAGAATCCAGGCTGGTTTGCTTCCTTGCTGGAAGCTATAGTAGAAACACTGTGCCTGGAAGCCCCGTGGGCTGTTGGTCCTGTCCCTTCTGGTATCTTGAATGAAATACTTAAGGTGTCTAAATGTTTTGGGGTTTCCCCCCACCCCCCCATTCTGGCCTGTGGTGTTTCACGGCTGTGCAGCCTCCACATAGTGAATGTTTTTTTTAAAAAGCTATTTGGAATTGTTATCCTTTGACTACCGCAGTTCTTTGGTCCCCTTCTGCTTTGGTTATTGTGTGGTGCTGCTACTACAAAAGTCCCAAAATGTGCCTCTCTTAGGGGTTTCACAGACCAGCTGCGCAAGATCTCCAAGGACGCCGGGATGCCCATCCAGGGCCAGCCCTGCTTCTGCAAGTACGCCCAGGGTGCAGACAGTGTGGAGCCCATGTTCCGACACCTCAAGAACACCTATTCGGGCCTTCAGCTCATCATTGTCATCCTGCCCGGGAAGACGCCGGTGTATGGTAAGGGCACACCTCTGTCTCTACCTGTTTGGTCAGGTATCGGTGGGAGAAATGTGCTGCCCAGTGCAGGTTAGAAAATTATGCAGGACCACTCTTCAGGCAATAGAAACCAGTGTTTTGTGTCTGAAGATAAATTGGAAGCGGGTCTGAGCATGCAGATAAGCCCAAAGTTACTGCAGAGTGTGTGCACTGAAATTACTGTGACCTCTCTGAGATCAAAAGGCAGCCGTAACCTCCAGTGCACTCAGGTTGTCTCCTCGTATTTGCTTCTCAGCGGAGGTGAAGCGCGTGGGAGATACATTGTTGGGAATGGCCACACAGTGTGTTCAGGTCAAGAACGTCATTAAAACATCTCCACAGACCCTCTCAAATCTGTGCCTGAAGATCAACGTTAAACTAGGAGGAATCAACAACATCCTTGTACCTCATCAACGGTAAGACTCTGGAGACTGACTCGAGCTTTCTCTTAACAGATGTGGTTACTTTTGCTACTTAGCACCCAAAATTTAAATGTGACCAAGTTTTAAGTTGAAACATTCTTCTGGTAATAGTACATGATATTTGAGGTAGAATTAATTCCTTCCAGCGCAGGTTCTGAGTGGCTGTTGGCCTGTGAGTTCAGTCTTAAGCCAAGTTTGATCAGTCTCAAAGCTGAAATGTGAAGCAGTGGTGTGTGGGAGAGTATTTTAAAGGCCCTGGGAGACCATCCTGCTGCTCAGGTCCTGTGAGCCAGAGTAACATGTGTGCCACTGCTCCCAGCTGCAGGGCTGATACTGTGCCACAGCGGGGTTTGGGTGATCTCCAGGCACGGCCATGATCACCTGCAGCATAGCAGGCTCTGGAAGCAACTGGTGAACCACTGAGGTGTAACTATGGCTGTTCCCCACCAGAATTCCCCCTGGAATAGCTCTGTGGCTGTTTCCCACCAGAATCCTGCCCCAGTTCTGGCAGTGTGTTCCCAGTGTGTGTTGGACTCTGCTGGGGTGGGTTCCAGGTTCACCTCCTGTACACAAAGACCCCACTGTTGAGCCTTGGCCCCGGTACCTGATAAGGCTGAGACAGAAACAACCCCCGTGAGCGACGACCTTGTGGCAGCTGCTCAGCTACGAGTGTGACTTAGCACTTTTTTCTTTTTGAAGACCTTCTGTGTTCCAGCAGCCAGTGATCTTTTTGGGAGCTGATGTCACTCACCCTCCAGCTGGAGATGGAAAGAAGCCCTCCATCGCTGCTGTGAGTTTTATTACATTAAAGTGTTTTTTCACCTTAGGTAAATGTTAGAACACTAAATGCAACTCATGGACTATGTCTGTGTCAAATACCTGTCAGGGCTTATGCCAGTTCTTTGTACACATTCCCAATGATATTAAAAGTCATGTCTTTAAAAGGAAAAACTAATGTTTGATACTTCAGTCTGGTTTCTTAGCTCTTTAATTTTTAAATCAAGGTAAGATAGCATTGTTAAATAATATATTTCTGCAGAAATGTTCTCAAGGAAATAATGCAGCTTAGTGATGTTAGCTAATAACATCTTTGTCTTTTTAAAGGAAAAAAATGTAACTAGAGGCCTGGTTTGGCAGAAAAATTTTGATACTTCTTACATTTTGTATTGGTACAGTCCAGGAGATGAAGGTGATGATTGGAGGCTTGGTCAGTCCTCTTCTGTTTTTCCCCTTGGTATTTTAGTTGCCATTGGTTGCAGTTATGGGAACTTTGTCTGTGTTTAAAGTGACTGCGGGGAAACTGAGGTGTTTGGTTGTGTAAAAAGTGAGAAAACTTCACAGGAAAAAGTCTGTTGGGATTATAAGAATGTGCATTAGTGAGGTGTGGGACAGAGGGGAGGGCAAATTCAAACTGTTGACAGTTCTTTAGATGCATTTCAGGCTGCTTGGCGACAGTTTTTTGTTACCTCCTCTCAGAAGGTGTTAAACCTGTGCCTACTCCAGGTTTCCAGCATGCAAGTGTTACTCTTGTTTCACATAAGCACCTTTTATTTGGAAGTTGCTGCTCTTGGGTTGTTTTGCTGGTAGTTGTTTTGGATGGGTTGGGTCTTGCAGCCTTCGCTCCCGTGCTGTCCCCGCAGGTTGTAGGCAGCATGGACGCCCATCCCAGCCGCTACTGTGCCACGGTGAGGGTGCAGCGGCCCCGGCAGGAGATCATCCAGGACCTGGCCTCCATGGTCAGGGAGCTGCTCATCCAGTTCTACAAGTCAACACGGTTCAAGCCCACCCGTATCATCTTCTACAGGGACGGGGTCTCAGAGGGACAGTTCCGACAGGTTGGTTCGGTCGGGGGTTTCTTGGAGGGTTTTGTTGCTCCGCAGTAACTCCTGGTCTCATTTTGTGCTGTTTGAGTTGCTTACATTTACACCAAGGTAGCACAAAGTAATTGAGGCTTTGAGGTCGAGAATTTCTTAAGCACGTTGGGTAAGAAGAGTTGCTGCTTCTTTCCTCTCTGGGAAGGGGAAGTCCTAGAACTTGGGAAACCACATATTTCTAGGTGCTTCCTAAGATTACTAAAGCAAAGTTGCACTTGGTGTTAACTACAGCCCCTTTATTAGGTGTTGTGCGTAGAATGCAATGGAAGGAAAACCTGAACTCTTCTGTTCTTGTGCTGGTAGGTTTTGTATTACGAGCTGCTGGCCATCAGAGAAGCCTGCATCAGCCTGGAGAAGGATTACCAGCCTGGGATAACCTACATCGTGGTGCAGAAGCGACACCATACGCGGTTGTTCTGTGCTGACAGAACAGAAAGGGTAATCACTGCCCTCTCCTAGGAGCCTTGTGGGAAACCTGCATGTCAAGCTCTTGTGCTGCTGGAAGAAATACAGTGTGGGCTTCTCTGTCCATCTGGTTGTCTGTGCACTTAGGGAAGTGTTGGACTGATAAAATGTAGCCCCAAATTGAAAAATCATTGACCTAAGTAGGTTAAAAACCCCCACACATCCCCACTGAGCTGACGTTCATGTGAGTAACCAGGACCAATCCCCAGCAATTGGAACAGAATAAAGTACAAAATGTGGAGCCTTTTCTCTGAGTCAGTCGATCCAAGCTGCAGCTGACAATTCCAAATACAAATGTCTGTGCAGCTCTTGAGTCTGAGGTGGAAAGCTCTGAAGTGCTGTAGGTGCAGTGTTGAGGTGCTGGGGAGCCATCCAGTGTCCTTGTCAAACCTCCAAGGCTGCTCTAGTGGCACATTCCTGAGGCACTTGATGCTCCAAATCCTTGCCAGTGGTGAATAGAAACTTGTATTTTCCATTAGAGTTGAGCTGTATGAACAGCTGAGGCTGCACTTAACAAACCTTTTCCCTAGGTCGGACGGAGTGGCAATATTCCAGCAGGAACAACTGTGGATACAGACATTACACACCCCTACGAGTTCGATTTTTACCTCTGTAGCCATGCTGGAATACAGGTACAGTTGCTTCTTTGTAAGTAAATGTGACTTCAGAACGTGTTGTTTTCCTCTGTTTTGTGGCACCTGTTTGCAAACAGTTATTTAGGAGGGAAATGTCATCAGGAATCGGAAAGAAGTACAAGCAGCGGTTATTTCTCTGGGAAATGTGTCTTGGTGAGAAACAGTTTAATTGAAGGTAGGTAAGAAGTGGTGTCATTATGGTTTGGTCGTGTTGGGAGCAGGTGTAAATCATTGAAGGTTACGTAGAAGGAAGGTGGGGTTTTATCCAAGCAAGAATAATTAGAGCAGTATAATCATGTGAATGTTACTTATTCATCTTTAACTGCATTTAGGGCTGACGTGAGACTGAATGTTCTTTGGCTGCTGTTCCAGAGGAGTTCAGACTGGGCAGTCTGACCCTTTCTGAACTTAATGTGACTTGTTTGTATGGACGCCAGGTGAGTGAATGGATGTTCCCCTCTCACAGGGAACCAGCCGGCCCTCCCACTACCAGGTGCTGTGGGATGACAACTGTTTCACGGCGGATGAGCTGCAGCTCCTCACGTACCAGCTGTGCCACACCTACGTGCGCTGCACCCGCTCCGTGTCCATCCCCGCTCCCGCCTACTACGCCCGGCTGGTGGCATTCCGGGCCAGGTACCACCTTGTGGACAAGGAACACGACAGGTGAGTGACTCTGTGCTCAGGTTTGTGTCCCCACTGACCTTTGTTCCACTGTCAGGCCTGAAACCACCTGGCTGCGTGTCAGTGGGTGTGCGTTTAGTTTTTGTGACCTCTGGGGCCAGTCTTAAGATCATCACTGCTGACAGCTGCTGCTCTGCATCAGGCCAGGCTGGGTTGGTGGATTCTGTGGAATAACACTCAGATTAAAAGAATCAAGTTTAGTTCACTGAAGTGTTTTGTTACGACTTTGACGTGGTCTGAGGGAATCAAGCAACGTAGTTTTTTTGCTTTAGGATCAGAGTTGCCATGAATGAACCAGATGTTAAGTGCTTCCACTTACCTAACTCTGTACGTCAGAAATATTTTATAACCTTCAAGCTATCAATGTATTTATAACAGGCTTATTTTTAGATGAACAAGCTGAACAGCCACAGTGAAGGGATTTGTGAAAAGCCTCAAGGTTGCTGGGTGAATAGAAGAGTTGATTTTCCTCAGTGTTCAGTTCTCTTCCTGGTGCTGTGTTGCTCTGCTGAACGCGGGTGAAGGTTCTGGAGAGTCATATGAGGAGCGGCTGAGGGAGCTGGGGGGGCTCAGCCTGGAGCAAAGGAGGCTCAGGGGGGACCTTCTGGCTCTGCAACTCCCTGACAGGAGGGGGGAGCCGGGGGGGGTCGGGCTCTGCTCCCAGGGAACAGGGACAGGAGGAGAGGGAACGGCCTCCAGCTGGGCCAGGGGAGGGGCAGGTGGGACATCAGGAGGAATTTCGTCGTGGAAAGGGGCTGTCCAGGGAGGTGGTGGAGTCTCCACCTCTGGAGGTGTCCAGGGAAGGCCTGGCCGTGGCACTCAGTGCTCTGGGCTGGGGGACAAGGTGGGCATCAGGCACAGCTGGACTCTGACCTTGGAGGGCTTTTCCAACCTCAGTGATTCTGTGATTCTGTCGGGAGAGATGTGAAAGCAGCTTTTTGATCGGAATTAATGCAATTTACAGCCCTGCCTGTCTCTCCCTCGTTCCCTGCAGTGCTGAAGGGAGCCACGTGTCAGGACAGAGCAACGGGCGAGACCCGCAGGCCCTGGCGAAGGCCGTACAGATTCACCAAGACACCTTACGCACGATGTACTTCGCTTAAGTCAATGACCCGGGAGACACTCAGCGAGAGGAGAACTGAGAACTTTAGCCACATACAATGTATGTTTCCAGGGGGTTGGTTTAGGGGCTGTGCCTCCCATCGTGCTGGAGCTGACGCTGTGCAGGGGCGAGAGGCTCACCCTTAAATTGACACGAGGAAGATTGTTTACTTCATCCAGGAACACAGCACTATTATGCAATATGAAACCAGCCAACTGCTTTTTTGGGGCGGGCTCCCGTGGGAAGCACCGCTGTAATTTTTTTTTTAATTATTATTTCTCGTAGTTTAACCCTCTTCTGCCTTTACCTCAAGTTGCTCGGCAGCACAACTATTGTTGAAAAAAAAAAAAAAAAATAGTAATAATAAACTAAAATCTGTTGTGGAATTTAAAACAAAAACCAAACCACCTTTTAGGAACAATCACAGTGATTGTTTGGAGGGAGGGAAGTGTGCAAAAAAAGAAAATAATTACGAAGTTTTTAACCCCTGTGCATTGAGGAATCCTTCTCCCAGTATTGCCATCGAGCATTCGAATGTGAACATATCCGAGTGCTTTGGAACGTGCAGCACTAGCTAGGAAACAGAGAGGGGGGAAGTTTTGCACACTAATCCAATAATTTGAACCTAATTTAGCCAATGGCTGCCTTTGTGTCTTTTCTCACAGTTCTGGAGTTCTCAGCTCCAAGAGTTCCCTTTCAAAAGCAATCCAAGAAGCTCGTGGTTCATGTGCAGGCAGTAGTGACCCAACTCTTCTTGCTCCCTGGGGAATTTACTAAAGCTGCTGTTTCACCTAGTCCAAAAGTTTCAATTTTTTCCTGTCTGGCAAGTCCAATCCGTTGAAGCTTCACGTGAGATCCAATGTCCCAGGTTTTCTGGGATGACATACAGTAACCACCAGAACTGAAACTTTAGAGCTAAGGTCTTTTTGGAAAAAAAAGAAACCTGCTAGTTTACTTGCTGCCTCTCACACCTTAATGTGATTCATATGTATGTGTGTTTGAAGTTTAGCTTCCTTTTGTTTCTTTTATATTTATTAGAGTAATAATAATGCTTTAATTTAATTATTACAGAACATATGGTCAACATCAACTTTTATTTTTTAGAAATGTAACCATGTTTATTTTTAAAAAAGAAACTGACAACTTGTTTTGCTATCTTTTAGTGCAATAAGCGTTCTAAAGAAAAAACTGTGTCCATTGAGCTGTACTGAAGCAGTGTCCGTACCACGGACCGTGGGAGAATGGACACCTCCAGGATTTTAAAAGGACAAAGTAAAAGCCTTAATTTTGAAAGGAAAGTTTTATAGTCAGAAGGAACCTTGAATTTTCCTTTTTTAAATCAAAAACAAAAAACAATTACAAAAATGCTTCTAGACTTCTGCAAGCTTTACTTGTCGCTGCAGTCTTTTGATTTAACAAAGGAATTGGCCTTATTTTTGGCTTTGAAATGTGGAGCATATTTGAATTAAATGGAAGGGGTTTTGTATTAAGATCTCAGTTTTTACATGCTTAGTTAAACCTATTTGACATCAGTAAAATGTCTGGAATTAATAAAAGTTTTTAGGCTTTTTTCCTCTTTGATAATGACTTTCCTTTTAAAATTAAGTTACTGGTAACTTCATTTCACTTCGCAAATAAAGAGGGCTGGGATAGTTCTAACATGTTAAATCACTGAAATGTGAAACAAACCGATGGGACTCTTTCATTCCACTTTAAAAACCAATGTTTAAGATGTCAGAGACAAGCATTTATTCAACGAGGGGACTGGGGAGTTTTGCACTTTGTAAACTCGTGAACTGCATTTTTGACTGTTTTTATTTGCACTGGTTCATAGTATATTTACTGCAGATGTTTGTATGGGCATTGCTGTGATCCCAGCCCTCCTGACCTCCACCTGCTCTCACATGAAAACCAGTGGGTTGGTCTAAGTAGCTTCTCTCCTCTTTCTCACCAAATCCACTGTTTGCCAATATACTGTATTTTGAGCCTAAAATCTGAGCCCATTTTGCTTCACCAGGCATGAACCTCCCTTTTTTCTGCCAGAAAACTAAGTACTGTATTTTGTGCATTTGTATATTGTATGGAAATGTCCGTAGTGCTGCTCACAACTGTCTGCAGAGCTTTACTAACAGTTACTGTAGATACTTATTCTGTCTCCCAAAACCAAGGAAAATAATGGAAACAGACTAACTTGGCAAAGTTAAAATTGCACTGAAAACAGTCATGAGGGTGGGCAGTGGCTGGGGGTGCTCGGAGAGGAGATGGAGGGTGGTTGGGGTGGTTCAGCAGATCCCAAGGGATCAGGAATCCCTGGAGCCAGGGCTGTTCCCTCTCAGCACCTTCAGACAAACCTGGTGCAGGGAGGTGGGTGGGACAGAGTCCTTTGAGCAAGGTGGTTTCTCAGTAAGTCTCTCAGATGTTTTTTCCAGTCTGTGACCTGACAGTTTTCTCCTAAAGCTCTCTACCCGTGCTGCTTGTAAAAGGTTCAGCTTAGGCTTTTTACAGAAATCAGTTTTAAAATAATTTTTTTAAAAAAAATCCTCTGTCTTACAAGGAGTTCTTGTGGAGTTCTGGCATTTAGGTGAAAATTCCTTTTTACAAAGCCTTCTGACTCTCCTTTCAAAGCTGCTGGATGCTTCTCATCCCACCCACGCGCGGCAACTCGGATTTGAGAAGCTTTTTTGCTCGCTACTTTCACCAAAAACTAAAGAACCTTCACTGGCAAAGTGACTTCAGTTGTCAAGGTAACGTTGTACCTGGTTTTCATGTGAAGAGTATTTGGAAGTTTTAATCTCTCTTCTTGGTTTTGCAAATATCTACGTCAAGTGCCGATACTTCTTTGTATTACGATATCAAGTTACTGACGTTGTGAGGGCCACACATTTTATGATGCTGTAGCTGCTATATTTATTTAAATGGAGATGGACAATTACTGCACTAAGGAATGAGGAGAAAAGCAAGGAATCAAGGTTAGTTAGATATCTTGGTTTTTTTCAAAAGAGAATTAATGGTGTGAAATATCAAGTGTAACAAAGGGTGCTGTCATTTTAACTGAGATTAAATAGCCAGATATTCTTCTTTTGTTTAAAAACATATATATTTTGATGTTTGCAGTTTGGGGGCGGGGGGTCGGGATAAATGGTACCTCATCTGTGGTGGCAGTTTCCAGTATATTTTCAGAGTATATGGATTTCTTTTATTTTTGTACCTGCTCTCCTTTAAAAAGAAAAAAAAAAATCTCAGATTTTATGTGCCGTTTGAGGAAATGTTGAGTGGCACAGCAGATCCCCCCTCTCCTGGCGGAAGTTGGCTGTGGATAGTTCAGAGAGGGACGTGGGCACAGGCTGATGATTCTTCTTGCTTTGCAGACACCGGGTTTATGCCTGTCGGGAAAAGCAGTTCCCGTCTCCTCAGACACTGAGACCTCACTTGTACTTAACAAGTGCCACTAAGGGCTCCCGTGGTGGGAGCAGCCCCAGGGCTGGGCCAGGAGTGGCTGTAGGGTATTGCTGGAACGGTGCTGGCCACGTGGGGACGGATCCTGGGCTGCTGTCAGGGCCCCTCCTCACCTGGGGACGGATCCTGGGCTGCTGTCAGGGCCCCTCCTCACCTGGGGATGGATCCTGGGCTGCTGTCAGGGCCCCTCCTCACCTGGGGACGGATTCTGGGCTGCTGTCAGGGCCCCTCCTCACCTGGGGACGGATCCTGAGCTGCTGTCAGGACCCCTCCTCACCTGGGGACGGATCCTGAGGTGCTATCAGGGCCCCTCCTCACCTGATGCCAGCTGTGCCAAAACCTGCCATCTGGCCGCTGGTAGATCCAGACTTGGGGGGAACCCTGGAATGTTTTGTGGTCAAGGCATTAAACTTGTGACATCTGCAGACAGAACGAGTGACTCCCTAAGTCGCCTTTCCTCCTTGGTAGGGGTTTCAACTGTGGCCATTTGACTCAGGATCGCTGTGTCACTGTTCAATGTGTCATCTGGTTACACGTGTCCAAAAGTTATTTTTATAGGGTTCATTCCGGCATCCTTCTGGAAGTTTGTTCGGCCACAGAAATGGTTTTCAGGAGTTAAATGGGTTTCTGGGAGTTGTCAGTCACATTATTTCAAGATGCTCTTGGTCCTAAGTGATTTTCACCTGTTCATGTATGAATTCTTGTCCTAAAAAATGCTCAGCATGAAATACCAGATAGTCATCTGCTGTTCAAATTCCAGCTACAAATACTGGTTTTCTACTAGTCTTAAAGTTCACTCTGGTGAAATTCCAAGCTCAAGGTTGAGGCCTTTTGTTTTTCTACACTTCCTTCATATCTTGTCCTGTTCTAATATTTTCCCTGTTTTTTGAACTGAGGGTTTAGAACCTTTCTTGAAGCACTTTTATAACCAAGAAATCAGAAGCTCAGATTATGTACGTCAGACCTGTAAATTCAGTTTTCAAAGGTGGTTGTTTCTAAATGGCCATCGTGGTCTCTGGTCAGGCCAGGCTGATGCTCTGTCCCTTTCAGTGCCGTGGGGATTTGTGGCTGCTACTGGCAGGTTGGTTGGATCTATTGAAAAAGTCAAAGGGAAAGATTCCTGTCTTTTTCTACCCAAAGATGGTACTTTAGGTTGATGCTGGGTGTCAGAATATCATTTTTATTTTGACACACGTTGAAATCAAACTTCACTTAGCCAATTCACTCCTGGTTTTTATACAGTATCATGGTTAGAGTTAGAGCTCGTTGATGCTTTCTGCTGGTAGAAGATTTTGTACTATCTGTAGTTGAGGTATGAGCGAGATGGATACAGGATCCTACATTTTACCTCCCGAGCAGAGTCTTAAGAATCCTGATCTGTGTGACACTAAAACCCAAACTGTTGTCCCTGAGCAGGGAAAGGTGCATGTGGAGGGGAAGGAGTTGTCAGGGAGAGGCTTGTGAGGGAAAATATCAAAGCATCAGTTTGGCAGACATGAGGGTGTTGGGGAGACTCCATCCATCTTTCCATCCCACGTGCCCTGGCCTTTCAAATCCTGTCTGAGGTACCCCCTCACCTGCCACGGGTCGTTACTGTAGGGTCCTTTTCAAACAAAGCAGTTCCACTGTTTAAAACTTGGAGTGACTTTTATTTTATTTTTAAAGCAAGACAGTCCTCAGAAAGTGCCTTTTTAGAAGATGGTGCTGTAGATTTTTATTTTCCAGTTGTACGTGGCTGCAAATTTAAGATAAATTATTGAAAAATGCCAAGTGTTTGATGGTATCTTTTAGGTACTTTCAAGCATCAGCTTCTCTGAGTCAGGACCAAGAATAACCAGGAAGGTGTTTTCCTTTGGAGGGAGAGGCATTGAGGAGCGATCACCAAATTCCGCTGGTAGGCTGGGGTTGGGCTGGGTTTGGCCAACGTGATTTGCCTCTTCATATTGAGGGGGTTGGGGGTGTGGGAGAAGCTCTGGGGACGTGGTTAGTGTCCAAGGGAATCCATAGCTACTGGAGGATGTCATCTCTTAGGGGTAGAGACATCCCAAAGATCGAGACAAACTGAAAGGTGTCTTAGGAGGATGTCTTAAGGGTGGCTTAGGAGATGGTGGGTCCTCACATGGCTTGTGTGTGTCCAGGAGGGATGTCATGGATCAGCGGGTCCTTCTGATTCCCAGCTGGGAGTTGGGTGCTGTGGATGGGAGCGGGTTGGGGGGTGGGTGATGCCGTGGAGGGGGTAGGTTCATGGTGAGTTTGGTGAGCGTTCCTCCAGTCAGGAAAAGCTGTAGACTAGACTATTAAACACTGCACCTCAGTAACCTTGTAATGCTGCATAAAGTAATAATAATAGCAAAGTTGTGCTTTGATGACACTGTAATGTGCTTGCACATGCCTGCAAAAAACACACACTTCCCTTTCCTTTGGTCTGAGTAGCAGTTATGGGACTTTTCTTTTATGATGAGCCTCGTCCTTTCTCGTGATGTTTCTGTATATTTGTTGGTGGTCTGTGTGCAGCTCATAGGTCTGTGAGTCTGCTCTGTGTGTTGCTTTTAATACTTTATTTTTAGGCAGGAGAAGTTTCTGAATGTTTTGGTTTTCTTCTCCGAATTCAGCTTAACCAGTCGTGTTTGAGAGGAGCCAATAAACCCGCTCACCACAGACAGAGGCTTCATTGGTACCTTGTTTCTTTACAACTGAAATGATTTTGTGCATTTTATTACTGTTTATAATGTTGGGCATTTAAGATGTGGAATAACTTGACATCAGTCAGGGTAGGTTTGAATATCAGGAGCTTAAGCGCAGAACTCGCTGAGTAATTCCAAGCGGTATCTTTGCAGGAATGTGTACATGTCCAGACTTTTTCTGGGAGCAGGCAGAGCTTCTGGACATGGTCAGTGAAATACGTAGGGTCCAGAGTGCCGGTGTGGGGCAGTGCCCTTGCTGAGTGCTCGCACCTCCTTGTTGAGGGGATGCTGCCCGGTGACCGTGCGGTGCAGCCCCTGCTCCGCTCTCCAGACACAAGTTGACTCTTTTTGCTCTGTAATTTCTTCTGATTCAACTTTGAGACATGAGCCAATGTCTCTTGTAGTTTGTTACCAACTTTCTTGTCTTATTACAGTGCCCAATGCCACTGTGTTGGTATTTAAGCTTGCCATGATGTTCAATTGTTTTATATTCCCAGTTTCTTAGTGTTACTAGAGTAGGGTTTAGAAAGCATTTTTCAGTCTAAGTTCTGAGCCAAAACTGTGTCTCCTGTCCTTTTTAGTAGTAGCTGTTTTTATCTTTTAGACTAAAAAGGGCCAAAAATCTTGCACCATCAGCTTGTTTGCAGCAATATTCTCCATCTCCTCCCTCGCCTGTGAACCGGTTTGTTTCTCTCTACATTTAGCTAATACTGGAGCTGTTGAGATTTGGAAGGAAGTTGCTGCCTTTTCTTTCTGTCAAAAGAAATGAACTTGCACCTGACAAAGCAGGTTTCTGTTGGACATAAATCTCTTGCCTTGGTGTCAATGAGCTGCCACACACGAGGTTTAATTCCAGCAGAAATGTTTCTGTTTCGGTCATTTGAGGGTGTATGATGATGTATCCAAATTAAATAGGAGCTAATAAACCACTAAAAAGAGACACTATTAAAATACTTCAAATTAAAAAAAAAACAAAAAAACAGCAAATCAAAACACCCCAAGGAGCAACAGTGGATGGACAGGACTTGTCAGGGAGATGGAGAACCTGTGGGACATTGAGATCCTGCAGCAGCTGGGGCAGCTTTGCAAGAGGAAGAAAAGTGTTGGAAAGAGGCAGCAAGAACAGATTCTAAGTAACGGAGCCCAGTAGAAGTTATTCAAACTGCTTTAAAAATCATCAGGTGGGAGAATCTAAATGGAATGTTCAAGCTGATGAAGAGGCAGCAGAGCCTTCTTTGCTCACTGTAGTAAAGAAGAAAAGCAAAACTTGACAGCTGATGTTTTCTTTCAGTACTTGAAGGGGCCTTTGATAACAATGGGGACAAACTTTTAGCAGGGCCTGTTGCCATAGGACAAGGGGTGATGGTTTTAAACTGAAGGAGGGTCAGTTCTGATTATATCTAAGATGCTTTTTATCATGAGGGTGGGGAGGCCCTGGCACAGGTTGCCCAGAAAAGCTGTGGCTGCCCCATCCCTGGAAGTGTCCAAGGCCAGGTTGGATGGGGCTTGGAGCAACCTGGGATAGTGGAAGGTGTCCCTGGGTTGGAACTGGATGACATTTATAAGGTCCTTTCCAACCCAAACTATTTTCTGATTCTGTGATCACATGAGGAGAAAAGCGTTTTCCTGCATGTTTTAACAGTGCCTGTTCTGCAGGACTGTGCTGTGAGCAGGTGGCAGTGCCTGGAACAGCTGCACCCTGAAGTCAAACTGTGGTTTACCCAAATCTTGAAACTCCTTTACTTGGATCAACCCGGGTGCAGGTTCCAGTAGGTCAGTGCTACCTGAACCAATGGACCCAAGGGGCTTCTGAGCAATATCTGACCCCTCCATCCAACACAGAAGCCCTGGTAGATTCCTGGTTGCCCTGAGGTGTGTTTGGCTCCCAGGAACAGCAGCAGGCAGGTGTAGAGGTAATTCTGCTGTTGCACTACAGTTGCTCTGCTCCTCCTCAGCTCTTGCCTACCTCCCCATTCCCTGACCAGGGTCCCTCTCCCTCCCCTGCCTGTGTGGAATTAGCCATGTTGAGGATGCTGTAGCTGTGTGGAACACAGGCCAGCTCTGGATGTGAGGGTGGGGGAGTGATGGTGGCAAAAGCCTGTAGAAATAAAGGACTGGGTAGGAGGTGGGTGGGTGTCAGGTGAGCTGTGATCAGCTCGAGCCCTTCAGGGACATTGATGGGGGCATCAGCCATGAGCTTGGTGGCCCTGAGCTGTTTGTCTTGGACTTGAACTCACTGAGAGCAAGCATGTGCCTTTTTCTGACCAGGAACAGAGCTGGAAAAGCCTGTGTTTGCATTGGTAGGATGGTTAGTGTTTTTCTGGAACTGTTTTTAAAGCTAGAAGTACTTGGTCAGAATGGAGTTGGTTTTGTGTTTGAATTATTTAATCAAAGTGAGCCCTGAATTATTTGTGAATTAGAACTACCCAGAGAGGAGAAGCTTTTAAAGTAAATGGTTTCTGAAGAACAGTGTCATCAAATAAACCTACTTCCTGGTAGACTTGCAAGTTTTTAGGATAAAATTTAACCTTGATGTGTTTATCTTATGAGAATCATTAATTCTGCCTTTATTTGAATGTTGCCTGTCCAGTGATGTCCTCACTCTTTACTGTGCTCCTGCAGCTTTCCATACACTCCATTGCTTCTCCCCTCTCAGGGACGTGAGGAACGTTGTCCAGTGAATGTCGGGGAGCAGTGCAGAGCTCTGATTCAGTGGGAATGTGGAGGTGAGGGTTAAACATCACAGATAATTCCTCAAGAAGCAGTTTGCCAACAGCTGTGGGGGGTGGTGTCAGGGAACAGAATCATGTGGTCGCTCGGGTGTGGAAAGAGAGACAAAGTGGTGTGAGGGGAGGAACAATCCCTCATCCTCTGACACCACGTACCTCTTGTAGACAGTGTGCTGTGCAGAATTAGGCAGCTGTGTCCTTAGATGCCAGTTTGGGCTTAAAGCTGCTAAAAGAAATGGATTTTCAGACCAAAATGGAAGAGTTTTCCCAACAGGTTCTATTTGATGCAGTTTTGAGATATTGGTGAGTTGTCCAGCCAGGAGCTCCAGTACCAGCTGGCTCTGGAGCGAGTTCCCTCTCTGACCTGGGGGAAACGACTCTGCCTTGTTTTTCATCTAGAAGATGTTTGTGATGATTCTCATCACCTTATGAGAGGGAGTTACTGGGTGTTCTGAGGGTGAATTATGTCATGACAATGGTAACTGCTTGATACAAACCTGTGCACCTCTTGCACATTTGCCTCTTGAGTGAACCTGGTTGTGTTTGGAGCCTGTGCTCTTCCCTTCCCTCCCAGTGCAGCTCTGCTGAGGCCGAAGGCCCTTTGGGTCGATCCCGTGATGCTTGACACGTTGCTTTCTTTTTAAATAATCCATTTCTTGTAAAACAGACAGTCAGAGGGCAAGTTTATTTAAATGAAGGGGTGTTTTTTCATTGCTGAGAGGTATACAGGTATTTCAAACACATTTGGCAGTTGAAAAATCAGCACTGTAACACTATCTAGCAACACAAATACACGACTGTGTTTCGGTTTAGGGCTATGCTGGCCCATAAATCATAGGTCCACAACCCATTTAAGTACAAGTGTGCAAAAATTAGCTTTTAAAATAGTTACTAATAAAGTTTCATTGTGCTTACACTTGCAAATCTCTTAAATATCTTCAAAACTAGTTTCTTTGGTAGAAAAATTCATGTCTTGCTGGTTAGTGTCCACTCAGACCCAATAGCAAAGTGATGCCCACTGGAGCAGTAGAGGATTTAAAGAACTTCTGGAAGTTTTGGAACCTGATGGAGTGCCAGCAAAGTGGAAAGTTGAGTAGTGCTCTTCAGGTAGTGAGGAGAATTGAACACTGACAAACCTTGGTGAGAGGAAGCAACTTTGCAGTGAATGGCTTCTCCTGGGTACTCAGTTTTGTACATCACTCCCCTCCTGTGGCTGTAGTGTTTAGTTTTCTTTGACTTGACTTCTGTTTTGCAGCGAAATCTTCTGATTTTTTGCAGTTTTCAGTGTTGAGTCTCACCTTGAGGCAACTTCATGTTGTTTTCCTGTAGAAAAACCTGCTTCTAGCTAGTTGCGTTCGGTGTCTGTTTGCAGGCAGGTGTGAAAAGGGAGCTGCAGCACAGCAGTGGAGCTGGCAGAGCGAGTTTTGGGGCGGAAATGTTGGGTTTACAGGCACTGGTGTGCGGATCAGCATTCCATGGATGCGGTGACACTTTGGGCTCACAGGGTACTGACCCTCCTGTCTGTTGTTCTTGTCCCTTCCCTTGGTGCGAGCAGTTCAGCTGCCCCAGGTAGCCTCGTGGTGGATAAGTGGTGCTTGTTGGGGAAAAACTGGGCTGTTTACCTAGCTGGAGGTGTCTGATCATGGACAAGAATGTTGTCCTTTAAAGCTTTCACAGTAATCAGTAGCATTTGGTACGAGCCAACCTTAAAAGGATCTTCAGGAGAAGGTGCCTCAGGTGGCGTCGTGTGTGCCATACACATCGTTGGCCAGTGAGCTGGGTTAGATTTGGAGACATTGGAAGCAATGTCGTGCATAAAAATCTTGCGATTTAAGATCATGTGTTTTAAATGGTTTAAAAAAAAAAAAAAAAAGAAAAAAGAGATCATGCTGTTTGGGATTCCTTTTCCAAATAAAATTCAAATAAACCAGCCCGGTGGATCGATCCCCTCCCCTGTGTCTGCTCTCTCTCACATGCTGGTAACTGCTCCCCTGTTTCGGTGTCCCGTTGCTTCGGCAGGAGCGTGAATGTGTTCCCACCGTGAAGGTCTGGGGGCTTTCGAAGCAAAAGGGAATTGTTTTTAAAAGTAAAGCAGAGCTGTGACTTGAGATGTTGCACAAATAGATTGTAGATGGGTGGCAAACAAACTGGTAAAAGCCTTTATTTTTACTTAACCATCTTGACCATGTGTGCCTCTTTGTACCGCTGGCGTGGGCTGCAGCCGTGCGGGGTGGGAGGGAACGTGTCGGTGTTTGAGATGTACTTGCTAAGCAGAAGCCGTGTCCTCTGCCCCTTCTCCCTTTCCGGACAAATTGTTCTTGCCAAAATTTTCTACCTGTTGCAAGAGTTGCTTTCTTTCCAGCACAGTAAAATGTCGACTTCTTTCACTGTTCCTTCCCTCTCGTAGGCATCTGTAACCTCTGTACGACTCTGTATAGGACACAGCAGTCATCGATCTCTGCTGGCTATAGATACCATCAACTTGAGTGTATTGTAAACAAACCGTATTCATTTGAAAAATAAATTTTTTTTGAAATGCATATGTGATACTTTATTTTATTTCTACTTGCATCATTTAATTTATTCCCAAAGCCAGGAGCGGATGGAGGTAGAGGTGCTGGGCTGGGTGGTGGGATCTGCACCCCAGAAGACCGCTTACTTCTGGTCTTTTCTATTTGATTTTATTTTGATGCCATTTAGTTTAAAAAAACAAACCCTAAATGGGGCCGAACTTGAAGTGCTCGGGTTGTGTGGTTTAAATCGTATGACTACTTGCAGGAGTCCTGGGAAGGGATGGACGCTGTGGGACGGGGAAGGGGCTCTGGGTCTGGGCACTGCCTGCTGCTCTGTGGCTCATTTTCTTGGGATTTTTTAAAGTATTATTTTATCATTAGCTGCCTTGGGTGCCCCTTGGCTGCAGTTTGCAGTGTCCCTGTCCCCGACACCCGTCCTGCTGCCGGTGCTGCACCCGCCGCACCCGCCGCTGCCCGGGACCGCCCGGCAACGGCCCCGCGCGAGCCCGGGGAGAGCCGGGAACGGTGAGGGGAGACCGGGGATCGGCCGGGAACGGTGAGGGGGGACAGCGGGGCCGGGATCGGTCCTGAGCGGGGGAGAGCGCGGGATCGGCACCACCCCGGGCTGTGAGGGGAGCGCGGCCGGGACCGGCCCTGAGCGGGGGGCGAGCGGGGCCGGGACCAGCCCTGGGGCGGGGAGAGAGCGGGGCCGGACCGACTCTGAGGGGGGCGAGAGGGCGTCGGGACCTGCCCGGGCTGTGAGGGGACAGAAGGGGTAGGGACCGGTCCTGAGGTGGGAAGCGGAGCAGGGTCGGCCCCGAGGGAGAGGCTCGGAGGTGCCCCCACAGCCCCCTCCATCCCTGTGCGTCGCGGCCCCTTGTGCCCCCGCTCCGGGCTTCCTTCCCTTCGGGAATGCCCGGTCTGCGCTTCCCCGGCAGCCGGTGGTGTGGTGGCCGTGCCCGAGGGGGCTGCGGCAGACAGGGGGTGTCCCACAGACGGGGACTCCGCCCTAGAACTGCACCTGGCCGTGGGGAGGGACACCTGCAGCGCCCTCGGGAGCCGCTCTGGGTCTCTGGAGCGGGCTCTGCAGTTCCTGCCCGCTGCGCAGATGTGCTGGGAGATGGTTGCAAACTCTGCTGTTCCTGCAAAGCCTTGGAGTGCCCCGAGATCCCAGCCCTGGGCTCAGCCTGCAGCTGTAGCACGGCAGAATCAGTCCCACCATCAGCCATTTTGTCCAAGCTCAGTGAACACCGTGTGGGAACTGGTGCTGTGAGCAGCTCCTTGTCCCTGCAAACAACTCTGTTCCTCAGGGAGGGACCGGTGCACAGGGCTTTCCCTCTGACCCGGGGCAGAGGAATGGCACCGATCACCTCCCTGTCGTGTGGACATGTGTCCCTGCTAGGCCAGGTGCCAGGTTACCGTTTGCTGCTGCTTTTCTCTTGAAGAGCTCTGCAGTTTGTGGCTGCAGCTCCCTTTCGGGTGTACTTCCATGAATGAACAGATAAATCTTCCACTCCCTTACAGTCACCTGCTGAGCGAGATGGCCTCGCTGAGCGTAAAGCCAGGCCAGCGGTTCACCCTGCCGGACTGGCAGAACAACGCCCACCGCATCTCGGCCGATGCCGAACACCAGCGTTCTACTTCCCACCAAATCCGGCAGGAAGCACGAGCTCTCCGCAACGACACCGGCAACCAGGTTTGTCAGGATAGTGGGCTCAAGAGCGTGGGAGAGTGTCTGGATTTGGCTGTATGGACCTGTACAGAAACTGCTGAATATGTGCATTTACATCCTGTAAAATCTGCCTGCAGTGATGTGTCTGTACTGTCAGGAAATCCTTGGGTGTGATTCTCATGTCTGTTGCAACTTGTGGTGTTCTCTGTGCTCTGCATTCGTGTAAAGGGCTGTTAGACCAAATGGCAACGTGTTGTGCTCCTATGCAGGGTCAGTCAGTCCAAAAACAAGGAGAGGCTTCAGCAAGATTCATAAATGCAATTTTGAGAAGAGTAATGGCATTTCTCTCTAATTCCAGGCGAGATGGGATGAGTGTGACACCCGAACCCGCCTGAAGGATCGTATTACCAGCGTGGACAGATGGAGAGAGGTCCTGGCCAAATGCCTCACAGACATAGACTTGGAAATCGATGCCTTAACCAAAGTATGTTGGGAAAACAGATGGCTTGAAATCAACTTACACTCTCAACATGGGATGTGAAATAATTGAGGCTTGTCTTGTGCAGTGGGCAAACCCATCTGGATTTCAAGGAGGCCTTCTCACTAGATAGATACATATATATCAATGTATGTATATTTTATACTGGGATCTATAGCTGATGGAATGACTTCCTGAAAGACACTTCCTGGAGAACACTGTGTGTTCTTGGCTGAGCCAAGCCATGTTATGGAGCTGTGCACTGCATGCTCTTGTGTGGGTTTCTGGGTGTTTTTTTGTTGTTTGGGCTTTTTTTGGAGCTCTGAAGGAAAATGAGAAGTATGTTAACACCGTCCTTCAAAAATGTTTGGTTTTAACTAGAGAATAGCAGTGGGACATCCCTGATTCTGTGCGTTCTAAACCTGCTGCTCCTGGAGTCGTTTGTCCCCAGCAAGGTGTGATTCCCAATGGCAGTGGCAGGTGCCATTGGGTGGGTTCCTCTTCCTTTCTTCCTCCCCCACACACCTGGCTGACTGCTTCTTCCAGGTGAAGGAGGCAGCAGAAGATGCCCTCCAGGCAAAGAACTTGTGTTTGGATGTTGCCATCGAGTGCCTGACGTTCCGCGAGAGCCGCCGCGACATCGACGTGGTGAGGGACCCTGTGGAGGAGGAGCTGCTCAGGGAGGTGAAGGTCATCGAGAAGACCAAGAAGGAGCTGCAGCAGCGAGTGGATGAAGCCTTCAAACAGCTCTGGTGAGGAATGAAAGCTTTTGGGCAAGCTCTGCCCTCCTTGCTTGGCCCCAGATATTTAACGTGCTTCTAATGCCACGCTGAGACGGGCAGACAGGGAACCACACAGGAGCCTTGGATGGTTATTGTCAAGGTCTGAGGATTGGCAAGGGAGACTTCACAAGCACTCTCGGGAGATTTTGGCCCAGGCAGATCTCTCGTGCCACCTGCCTTGGTTCAGGAATCAGCAGCTGGGAGGTGTTAAAGCTCCCAGGCTCTAATCCTCCATGGGAATCCTTTGCAGCTCCGTTTTCCAGGGTGATGCTAGCACAGAGCCCGGGACAGCCAGGCAGGCAGTGCTGGGGAGGCGGGCCCAGTTCCCGGTGGGGTGGGAGGTCATCCCTCATTTCAGAGATGACTGGCGTGGTGATGAAGCTTCGGGAATCGTGAGCTGCCACTCCCCTTGGCCTGCTCCCACTGACTCCAGTCCGGCTCTCCGCAGCCTCCTGAAGGAAGCTCGGCAGCAGCTGAACTGTGACCACCGGCACAAGGTGGAGGCGCTGGAACTGGATCGGCAATGCTTGTCCTTCAACGTCACCTCCGGCAACATCTCCTTCAAGGTCAACCCAACGCGGATCCCAGATGGGTAAGGAAAGAACCTGCCCTTGTGTGGCCAAATCCAGGCTGGTGCCTGGAAGCTGAGATGCTTTTTTCTTCTGTGCTGTATCCTGGTTTGATGGGTACAGTTCTGGAGAGAGATCAGAACAGGATTTGGCTCTGGAATTTGCTGTGGAATGGTGAAGCCACAGACTTTTGGGAGCTAGCTAATTTGTCACCACAAACCCAGGCCAGCTGCCAGGCCTCCTGCCTGGCTGTAGGTGACACTCAGTGGTGTCATCTCTGGCATAGCTCATGAGGGAGCTGCTGCACATTTTCACTTGGCATTCCCTCCCATGGCTTGGATGTGTCCCTGGTGGAGCAGCTGTTGGGCTCAGTGGGGGTCAGTTTCTGAGGAGGTGAGGCAGGATGTGACCTCCAGATTTCTGGAATTGTTTTGTGCTGCACAAAGCCGTCCTGGCCTGCAACAGGCGGTTCCTTTGAGCTGTCTTGCAAACACTCAATTTATTTTCTTAACTGATTTGTTGACAGAACAACTGCACTTCGCGAGTGGGAACTGAACAGCCAGTGCAACAAGGACCGTGCTGATGCAGAAATGAAAGCCTCAGTCGAGCTCCGAGGAGCCATCATGCTCACCATTGCCCAGGTAATGCCCCCTCGGCTGTGGATCCATGGTGCTACTGGATCCAGTGTGGGAGAGTGGCAGGCATGTCTCTGTGTCTGTCTGGGAGCAGCTGCCCTCCTGGGATAAGAGAGGAGCTTGGCTGTGCTGTGGAGCTTGCAGCAGTTGTCAGCATGCTGGAGGACACGTCCTGTCCACCGATCCCTGCCTTCTGGCTACTGGGGGAGCGTGACCTGCACACCTGTGGCAGTGGCCAAGCCCAGCTGTTTTTGCTCCTGGGCTTGCCCCAACCTCCCAGGCACAGCTGGGGGGCACAGACACCTCGTAGCCAGTGTGACTGGAGCCTGTTCTCTCCTCAGACAAACAATGAGCTGGACGCTCAGCGGATAGCTACGGAATTTGCCTTGAGAAAGAGGATTAGAGACATGGAAGGAGCCCTTAGTGAACTGAGATGGCAGGAGAAGAACGTAAGTGTTGTTTTTTTGGTCATCCACCACAACATGGCTGTTGGTTACATGGAAAGCAGCTTGGCCTGAGCATGCTTTCCACGTGTTTGCTGTTCAGTGGCACATACATGATCCTGGCAGTATCCCACTTCCTGCAGCTCTCACAGGTGCTGTTCTGGGGCCTTTTTATTTCCCCCCTGGTCTCACCTCCCAGCAGCACCATCCTGGTCCTTACGGAAGCAGAGGCTTCAGTTCTCAGAAACCCTCAGAAATCCATTCCCAGCACAGTGAAGTCCCTGGAGCCATGGGGGCTGTGTCCCACTCTGTCTCCCAGGCTGTCCCCCATGACACATGTCTTCATCTCCTCAGACCTTGGAGGAAATTGCTGAGATGGAGGAGGACATCCGGCAGCTGGAGGAAGATCTCCGGAAGAGAACGCTGGATCTGAAAGTGGCTCACACCCGCCTGGAGACCCGCACGTACCGGCCCCATGTGGAGCTCTGCCGGGACCAGGTACCTGCCCTGGCACAGCCCCTGTGCGGGAGGGGGGCTCTGGAAAACCTGGATGAGTTTTGTGGGGGCTGAGCAATGGATCCTATAGTGACAGAGCAAAGCAAGGAAACAACGTCACAGCTGGGGTGCAGGGGGAATGGGAGAAGTGTGGCCTTCCTCAAAACGCCCCTGCTCCCTGTTAAGTGCTGCCCTTCCTCCCCCCTGCAGGCGCAGTTCGGACTGACAGGGGAGGTGCAGGATCTGGAGGCAGCGATCCGAGCGCTCCAGCAGAAGCGGACAGAGTCTCAGTGAGTGTCCTGCTCCCTGCCAGGGACAGGATGGGCTCGGTGGGCACGGGGTGCGGCACGACAGCTCGGTGCGGTGGGAGGGGAGCAGGACTCCCGTGGCCCCTGCTCGACTCTGACTTCATTGAGGCACAGATGGTTCCAAAAGGGGCAAAAAGGAGGGTGAAGAGGAAGCAAGAGAAATGCTGTTGTGGGCTGGCAGCTGCCAGGGGTGTGGGCTCACTGTTCCCTGCCCCAGACAAGGAGTGTCTCACACCAAGGAGTATCTGATGAGTTTGCTCTTTGCACAAGGCCAAACACTGCCAGAAGATGGAAAGCTGTGTGTTTCCTGTCCAATTTAGAATCGTGGAATATCCTGAGTTGGAAGGGACCCTCAAGAATCATCGAGTCCAACTCTTGGCTCTGCACACACACCCCAAAATCCCACCCTATCCCTGAGAGCATTGTCCAAACACTCCTTGAGTTTGTGTCCAAATACTCCTTGAGCTCTGGCAAGTTTGGGGCTGTAACCATGTCCTTGGGGAGCAATGCAGTGCTTAATCCCAACTCCTCTCCCTTCCCCCTCGTTCCCAGGAATGCCTTGGACGCTCTTTACAGACAACTTCATCGCATCCAGACTGACATTGGCTACAAAACCAACTCCCTGCAGCTGGACAACAAGTGCATGGACACCCGGAGGAAACTCGTGATCCCCGTGGAGAAATTTGATCCAGAGGTTGATGCCGTCAACCGGACCAGGAACCTCCCGAGGAACAGTCAGCTGGAGCTGGCTTAGCTTGGGAATCGCGCAAAAACGCCCGGTGGTGACACGATTCCATAGAGCCAGGAGGCTGGGGAGGGGGGGAATAAGCGACATCTGTGCCGCGTTAGGAGAATGGAATTCTCCCCCCGCCACACACCCCACCTCCTTAGTTTTCTTTTATAACTCTGTGCCCCTTGGATGATGTTTACAGCCTCCCGCGCTCCGAGGAGATTTATAAACAATAAAAAAAAAAGCAGCCTGTCCCCAGTTGTCATCCGAGGGGGATTAAATCCATGTGGATTCCAGGAGAGATTTTTAAGGCGGGTTTTCTGTCGGCACCGCGGTCCTCCGCGGCGCTAGGGGGCAGTGTCCGCGGAAGCGCCTCGGCGGACACTGCCCCCTAGCGTCCCGGAGGAAGAAGACGCAGCTTGGGACAAGATGGCGGCCACCGGTCCGGCCTCAGGCCCCGGGGGGCTCCCGGCTCGTCCCCGGCCCGCCCCCTCTCGTTTCTGGGGCTGTTTGGCCGGGGCGTTGTTGGGGGATTGCCTGGGAGCTGTTTTCGAAGGCAGAAGCGACGTGAAGCTGCCGGAGCTGCTGGGTTTCCTCAGAGGGCTGGAATTGGCGTCGCCTGAGGAGGAAGGGGGAGAGGCGGCGGGGAGCGCGCGAGGAGGTGGGTGAGGGAAGATCGGCTTGTCCCGCCCCCTTCACACACCCGGCTCAGCACCCCGGAGATTAGGGTTGGACCTCGATACCCCCCAGGATCGGGTTTTGGGGTGCGTGTGTCCCCTCCCTCCTCGGCACCTCCAGCATTGTGTTTTGGAGTATGTGTGTCCTCTCAGCACCCCCAGGACTGGGTTTTGGGGTGCTGTCCCCCTTCTCCCCCCCATAGAATCCCCCAGTCTGGGATACTGTGGTTCTGTGTTCACCTGACTCTTATGTGCCTCTGGATATCAAACAGTCTCTCCTGGATCCTGTTAACCATGAAGTACTTTCTGTCTGCTTTTAGCTGTGCATACAGCTATCTGGCTGTGCCAAGCTCAGAGTGCTTAAATCCCAGAATGGTTTTGATTGGAAAGGACCTTAAAAACATCTCATTCCAGCACCCTGCCCTGGGCAGGGACACCTCCCACTAGCCGAGGTTGCTCCAAGGCCCGTCCAGCCTGGCCTTGGACACTTCCAGGGGTGGGGCAACTACAACTTCGCTGGGCAACCTGTGCCGATCAGGGAGGTGCTGGCAGAGGGCAGGAGCAGTTTGTCGCTGGCTGAGGGTGTCACCGTGTCCCTCCTGTCGCAGAGTCGCTGCCCTACACGGACGACACAGCCATGAGCAGATCGGTGGTGCAGTCCCTGCTGGCCAGGGGGGAGTTCGACGAGGTTGACATGGCCAAGAGGTGAGGACGGAGCCTCCTGAGGTGAAACCATCACTGTGGCTGGCTGTGGAGTCACTGGTAATTTGTGGAGGGGAACAAATCAGGAAAGTGGTGGTTAGTCCTGTAATTTGTTGTGTGCTTGGCCCCGCCCTGGACCTGCAGCAGCATTGGCTGCAGTGTGGCGTCAGAGTCTGCCTGGACATGGCAGCCCTGTGTGTGTTCACCTTTGGGGAGCAGAATGCCTGGAGAGTTCAGAAACACTTAATTTCATGTTTATTTGTTGCTATTTATGTTTGTACTGCCCTTAATTTAGTGAGGGAATAGGAATGAGCTCAGCTTGGCTTTGTTTATGATCCATTTCCCTCTGGAATCCCCAGCCCTGGGAGCATTTGGTTCCACTTAAGGGAGAGCGTTTCTTTGTTTAGAAAACTCTTCCATTGAACTTGAACAAAAGACTTTCCTTGTGGTTGTGACCCACGGAAATGTTTCCAGTTGCTTCTATCTTGAGGCGAAGTTGAGAGGGAAACAAGTGGGTTGTGGAAGGTGATATTTATATACCCTTTCTTCCTTTCACACCGGTTTTCAGGAATTGTTTCCTTGCAGAACTGAACCCCTGACCCCTGACTGTCACTGATTCACACGTGTGTTATTAATTCAGTTTAGCAAGAGGCTTCACCCAGTCACAAACACCACTAACAGACCAACCCCCCTGTGTGTTTGCCCTGCCCTGCCCACGCCAGGTTTGCTGAGGCGTACAAGAAGGAGCCCAACAGAGGTTATGGGATGGCCGTGGTCAACGTCTTCAAGAAGCTGCTGAGCCCCAAGTGCAGCGACGTGTTCGAGCCTGCGAGGGCCCAGTTCAACGGGAAGGGCTCCTATGGGAACGGCGGGGCCATGAGGGTGGCCGGCATCCCCCTCGTCTACCCCGACACCCAGGATGTCAAGAAGGTACTGGAGCGTTCTGGGCTCCCCGGGGTGTCCCTGGTGCCGGGGGAGCCCCCTGGGAAGCTGTGCTTACACCGGGGTTTCCTTGGCAGTTTGCAAAGCTGAGCGCGGAGCTGACCCACTCCAACTCCCTGGGCTACAACGGGGCCATCCTGCAGGCCCTGGCCGTGCACCTGGCGCTGCAGGGAGGGCTCAGCAGGGAAGCCTTCCTGGAGCAGCTCATCAGCCACATGGAGCACGTGGAGTCGGATGACAAGTCTCTCAGCGACGCCAGGGCGTGAGTAGCTGTGGGGAAGCACCAGCTCTGCTGTGGTGGTTTGTTCTGGCTCTTCACCTTCTCCCCCCTTCCCTCTCTGCTTGTAGGCTGGGATTTGAGGATTTCCCGTTTTCCAGGCGTCTAAAGAAAATCAAGGAGTTTTTGGAGTTCAGCAGAATTCCCCAAGTAGATGTGTTGTTTGAGTTAGGTGAGTACCTTTCTTACTATTAGCATTAGGGAAGAGCTGGAATCAGGACTAACTCAGCAAGCCTGGTAGGTGTGTCTTCCCCCACATTTCTCTTTGTGCTGCCTGTTGGGCACAGAATGTGCTGGAAAAGCTGCCTGTGCTCACCAGTCAGGAACTGCGAGTCTCTACCCAGTGATTCCCTGTGTTGTGTCTTGCTAAGGAAAACTTATCTTGCATAATACATCGTAACATTCAAAGATCTCTTAATGGCCAGTGGGTTGCCGTGTTGAGTGGGGACAGGTAGATGCGTATGGCCAGACTATGCTGATGTAAATGGGAGCTGCTCTCCAGGATGTGAGTGACACTGGGGAACAGGGAGGGGGGTTGGATTTCTGAGGCACAAACCTTTGCACCTTTTCTTGATAAAATCCAAGATGTTGGTGCGGAAAGTCAGTGGCAGCAGGAAGCTGCAGTTGGAAGGGAAGAGGGAAGGAAGCCCTGAGGGTGATGGCCGGGTGTGTTCCAGGCAACGGCATCGCTGCTCTGCGCTCTGTCCCCACTGCCATTTATGCCTTCCTGCGCTGCATGGACACTGATCCCGACATTCCCGAGCACTACAACGCCCTGCAGAGAACCATCATCTACTGCATCTCCCTGGGGGGGGACACGGACACCATCGCCACCATGGCTGGGGCCATCGCCGGCGCCTACTACGGCGTGGAGCAGGTGCCCCCGAGCTGGGAGCAGAGCTGTGAGGCTTTCCAGGAGACCCAGAGGATGGCCAAGAGCTTGTACAAACTCTACTGCCGGCGGCTCTGAGCTCCAGGGGAGCTCCAGGGGTTTCCTGAAGGCGAAGGGTGGTCACCTCTGATTTTGTGGTTAGATCCAGCTGTGGATCCGCACCATTAGCGACACCAGCGAGCCTCACCTGGGAAAGGTGCCTGCTGCTGTCAGCTGGGAGCACGAACTGCCTTGGAAGGGAGGGGACATCCCCTGGGAAGGGGCTGCACGTGGCAGCTCTTTTGAGTGTACAGGAGCATCTTGTTTTCCCTGGGATTTCTGCTGCTTGCTTTGTGCCATTTGTCATTGCAGTTACTGGCAGATGTCTAAATCTGCAAACTTTTTCCCTGTTTTCCTCTGCTTCTCTGTCTGTGGCCTGTGTTGTGGTCAGTGGCCCATCCAGTGGCTTTGGGAGGCTCCACACCCCTTGCACAGCAGCAGGTCACTCTCAGCTGGCCCACTGAGGGATGTCACAGGAGTCACCTGAGACCTGGTGGCCTGGGTTGTCCTCTGTGCAGAGTGAGGATGCCAGAGCACAGACCTCCCAGGGAGATTTGTTTCCCCAAAGGCAGATTGAGAAGTGCCAGAGAAAGAAGGGATTTCTTTGCATCACTGGTGGCACTGTGAGAGACCTTTGATGCCTGCAGACAATCCCAGCTGAGAGAGGGTGTCCCTTATTGCTGCTCCTTCTGTGTCCTTTGCTGTGATCCAGCAGTCACCACCACTGCTGCACTTCGTGTTCCCTTGCACAGCTGCTGTCACACTGCTGCAGCCACTCGGGCTGCTCCCGTGCTCCTCATTCGCGCATCCCACGTTTTTCACGTCCTGTGTATCCCCGGAGCACCAAGTGAGATTCCTGTTTAAATTACAGTATCACAGTACTCTGAGTTGGAAGGGACCCACAAGTATCATGTGAGTCCAAATATGGGGGTGGAGCTAGTTGTGAAACCAGGTGTTACAAGGAATTCCCAGTTCTCCTGTGGTCAGTGGTAAAAGTGACTTGAGCAGGATGCAGGAGTTACTTCTCACAGTTCTAGTCCTCTGTACTGGGTAAGAATTAACCAAAATTAGAGGGGAAGTTAGGTTAACTGGGGGAGAATTTATCAATGTTTAGAAGCAGCCGGTGCTGATGGCCAGGAACATTCTAGCCCAGCTGTATTCCAGAATTTCACATTCAAAACGTTTTCCTGGTGGAGCTGGTCAGAAAGGGAGAAACAGCTTGGGAGCAGCATGGCTAGAAAAGGGTTGGAAGCTCTTTTAATAATTGAAAACAAAAAGTCATCATGTGGAAGCGTTTATAAATTTGAATGTGACAGTGTGGCTCTGTTGTTTCTCCAGTATTTCTTGTGACACCGGGAAGTGCCCGTTGTGCTCCCTGGTGGAGTTGGCACGTGGTGGCTGTGTCAGGCTGCATGCACATGTGGGAATCTGGCTGCCACAGGTCCTTCCAGTTTTCCCTATAGTCTGCTTCCTTCAAGTGCCAGTCTTTTATGTGATGCTTTAATGGGTTTTCCTTGTATAAATGGATTCTTGTCCTGGGAACATGTGGAATTTTGGTCTGTTATATATTTCTGTATTGTGCTGCAGATCTGAGCTGTAAAATGTCAGGTTTTCCACATTATTCTGCCAGAGGGGCGACCAGATTCATGGAATTATTTAAAAGAAGATATTTTTCTTTTGAAACAGCTTTATAATTTCAAATGTTTGGAACTCACGGAGAGCAAAGAGCTCCTGTTTAAAGACTAGAGCTTGTTCCAGGCCAAAATTCAAATGTGTACTAAACCCTTTAGCTCTGACTTCCTTGGAAAGAAATAAAATCCCTCAGTTGTCTTTGTTAATTAGCCCCTGCTCCTGTGTTTTGATTCAAGTCATGAAGGTGTGTGTCCCTCATGCCAAGAGTACCAGGGCTGGCTCTTGGTAACTGGGTGAGTTGACACAGGACATTGCAGGGAGGGGCACTGGAGAGGCGCTTTCCTTGTGAGGAAATCCAGCGTGTGGGGATGGTGCAGAGACCAGGGCTTGTGCTGGGAGCCCTGTGACTGGCAGCACGAGGGTGGCTTGTTCCTTGGAACGACTTTTGGAGGTGCCCTCATGGCAGCCAGGCTTCCCTGGGAGCGTTTCACCTGTTACAAGGAACATCTCCTTTGCCAGGTGGGAAAACATGTTTTCTTCTCTTTATTTTTTGTACTCTGAGCCTCTGAAGGTGCTTTGCTACAGGTGATTCACCAGTCCCAGGTGTTTCTGAATCACTTGGGATGGAGGTTAGCCATAGAGTAAAAAATCATGGGAAAAAAAAACCCACACAGAAGGGAAAGGGAATCCCCAACGCTTCACCCTGAATTCCTCAAATTAATAAGTGCCAGGCTGGAAGGGTCTGGGTTACATCCTTTTTTAAAACTGAACTTCTGGAGACAGGAATCTTTTCCTTAATCACAAGAAATAACTTCTTGCATATGGATATCAACAAGGGAATCTGCTTGGAACGAGTGAGGAGATTTGAGGAGGAAGGAGAGTATAAGAGAACTGTCTGAGGCTGAGCAAGTCCCAGGACAAAACACAGCTGAGCCCACCTTTATACAGTAAGATTTATTGATGTTTTGTCAATACAATCAAGTACTGCAGTTTTAGTTGTGAAGAGCAGGCCAGTTTTGGGTCACAAAGAGTGCATTTTAAACCAACTTTTACTAGGACAGTGCATGTAATAAGTATTTACAAAACTAAAAACCTCTATATACTGGGTTAGAAATGAAGATACTAGAGGCAAATTTAAAAAAAATAGTAAGAATTTGTATATAAAAATGCACATTGTAATGCAGTTTTCAGCATTAAAAATAGACACTTCATCCAACCCAACCTTTTTTATTCTTGTGATTGAAACCAAAATCCCACGCGCTCACACACACGACAGAAAATAATCCTTTCTGCTGGCGAAAATGTACTCAGTATTCCAGAAAAAAATCCTTCTGGAGAGTGAACAGCCTCCCTCATCCTGTGCATCGTTTTTTTAGCCTAACTATGTGCGTGTAATATCTTTGCTTTCCACTAGTGTGTAAATGTAAGAGGTTAAATAGCTGCAAGGAGTGATTATGGGTTTGCTCTGCACATGAAGGGAAAGTGGAGTTGCAAAACAATATCTACAGCATGAAGGAGTTAATCTAGGGCTGGTTACAGTGAGGAGTTTGGTCATTGCTTTTTGCCAGCTCGAACAAGAAGTTTGGAGTGAAGCAGAACAGAACAAAAAGAGGTGGGATGAAGGGTAGGCACAGTATAAATAAGTTGCTTTGAGGAGCAGGGTGAGGCTCCCACCAGGTGTGGCAGCTCCTGGCCCTGCACAGGTTGTGTGGGGCCAGACCAGCTAAGTCCCTCCCTGTTCTCCACAGGGAAGGAGATAGATCCCCTGCCAGCACCCTCTGCTCCCAAACCTGGGCTTGGGAAAACATCTGAGCTTCCACTTTTAATTTTAGGGACTCGCTGTGTATAGATCCTGTTCCTGCTGGGAAACAACCTGTTACAGTCACAACCCAAGTGGTCCTGACCCCGCCCCATCCTCAGGAGTTAAAAATGTCCAGTGGGATCAGATACCTTTCAGCTTGAGAAGTTTCATCTTTGCATGAAACTTGCAACTTTAAGGAGAGAAAATCCCAGGAGGGGACAGAGCCCCAACAGGCAGTGGCTGGAGCACTGCCCTTCCTACTGCCAATTTCCTTCTTGTGTTTTTTTAATTTCAGGAATAGGTGTGTTTTTAAAAGGAAGCCCTGGATGGCAAGAGGCAGAAACAAAGGACAGGCTTGAGGAGAAAAACAAACAAACAAAACAGAAATAGGAAAAGAACAGTTGTTTAAATATCTTCTAGAGTCCGTCTGGAGAACAAGCTCAGTCCCAGTCTTGCTGTGTTTCTTTGGCCATCAAACAGGCTGTAGGAAAATGCAAAGGTCAGAGATGCTCAGCTGGTGACCAAATTGTTGCTGTTTCTCAAGGATGTGCCTTTGCAGAGGGACATGCAGTGGGATGCACATGGATTAACTTCAGCAGCGTGTTCCTGGCCGGGGATGAGTGGCAGTGACTGTTCTACTGTGAGAAACCTGCAGAGCCACAGATTCCCTTGTCGCCTGTGCCAAGGGACAGAGCAGCCAGGTGGGCATTGCTGTGCACACCTGGCCCAGAACCCTGCAGCTCATACTCAGGTCGGTAACGCTTCAGCATTAGGGAGATGAAGTGGTAACAACAGAGAGATGCTGATTTTTTTAACCTAAGTCTCAGAGTGGCACCGGGGTTGGTGCCCTGTCACAGGTCCGTGTTTGGTGCCCTGTCACAGGTACATATTGCACTACACTTGTGAGTAACGTTGTGAAGTGAATCATAGCACCGTGGTGAAATCACTGCATGGGCAGTTAGAACAAGCACTATTTTTTCTTAATTCCGAGATCCCCAGAGCAAGGGGGGACACCAATGCAAAAGTTCCCACATCCTGAAATAAACAGGAAAAGCAAGTTGTCCATCAGTGGCACTTCCTTGTGTCACAACAGCTGGCAGTACCGTGAGCTGGGCTCGCAGTGCCATCCTTGTGTGGGCAGAGATGCTCCCGAGGCCAAGCAAGTCTTTGGGCTGCAGAGACAGACGGGACAGGACCAGCCCTTGGACTTCCCAGCAGGTGAATGGAGAGAGTGGATCGTTGTTCATCCCAGGGGTCCCAGCTTCCCTCACCGCCTTTGGAATAGGTCGTGCCATCCTCCGGGAACCAGTGCCTGGATGTTTTAATTCCTAAAGGTGCTGGGGGGGAGGGTTCAAAATAATATTTACTTCTTAGAAGGTGCTTATGCAAAGTTTTCCACTTTTTAGGATTATAAATCCAACCACACTGAATCCGGAGTGAATCAGAGAGACTGCCCCAAAGCACAGTCTGGAAAAACAGGCATCAGCGAGCCTGGAACTCGGGCATCTGATGGTTGGGAAGGAAATTTCTCAATCCAGCGTGGATCCCTGCTGCTGTATGGGTTTGTGTAAGTGCTGGGACCCTGCGCAGGTTACCAAACACACCAGCCGTGACACAGCTGGATTTATTTATCCAGCATTCCAAATGGGAAACAAGGGCACCTGATACAGACCAGGAGGGTCTGGTCTTCCAGCCGACCCTCTCTGGATCACAGAGCCAGATCCTTGTCATCCCAAGCGTGTTTCTGTGTTTGATGTCCAGTCACTGGGGTAAAATTTATTCCAAATATGCTTTGCTGAGGAAGTCGCTCCACTCCCTCCCTTCTCCCTCCCCCCAAAAAAGAAAGATAGATGGGTAGATGTCTCCTTCCCAATTACCCTCGTGACTCTTGGATCAAACAGCATGAAGCAAGGTCCCACAGCAGCAGCTTACGCATTCTTCCCAGTGACTTTCCTTTTTTGTATTAATTTTAAAACACTTTTTTATCAAAAAAAAAAAAAAAAAGACAGTTTATGGCTAAAGTGGGTGAAAAGGAAACGTGCCCAACAGCTGTTATGTGGGGCAGAGCAGGAACCCGGAGAAAGAGGAGTGGATGTATTCCGTGGAGTACAGCCCGTTGGCCTGGTCCGAGGGCATTTGTACCCACACCTGGTCGTTCTCCTTGAGTTCAAGCACGGCACTGCCCGAGGCCTGGTCCAGGTACCCCTTTTTGTACTCATCGTAGGTGTAGGTGGCCGGCACGTTGTTCTTGTACAGGGCCACCCAGACGTTGGTCCCTTTGACGTGCACGTGGTAGGCGAAGTAGTAGATTCCGGATACGGGGCAGGTGAAGATCCCGGTGACTGGATTGTAGCCGTTGTGCCCGTTGTACAAGGTCCGGTCGAACTTGACGGGCATGCCGGAGGCCGGGAAGGGGGAGGTGAGGATGGCGGTGAAGGCGGGCGCGATGCGGGCAGCGAGCTCCCCGCGGCCGTACTGCGGCTTGCCCGGCTTCCCGTTGCCCAGCACGGCGCCCTCCACGCCGCCGTCCGGCAGGTGCAGCCCTGCGATGCCCGTCTCGTCCAGCACCCCCGGTGCTCCCGGCGGCCCCGGCGGCCCCGGTGGGCCTGGAGGCCCGTTCAGCCCCGGCGTTCCCGGCATTCCAGGCGGCCCAATGGGTCCGGCCATTCCGGGCTCGCCGGTCTTCCCCTCACCAGGAACGCCAGGGAGCCCAGGCTCCCCTTTCAGCCCTGGTAACCCCTGAGGCCCCATGGGACCCGCGGGTCCTTGCAATCCTGGGATGCCTGAGGGGCCTCTCAACCCTGGCTGTCCTGGGATCCCACCGTCCCCTTTGGGCCCGGGGCCACCCGTTAATCCGGGCACCCCCGGGAGACCGATGAACCCTGGTTCTCCTTTGGGGCCTGTCGGGCCGGGGGGTCCCACTGACCCGGGCAGGCCCCTTTCTCCTGGCACTCCTGGCTTCCCAGCAAAGCCATTTGGGCCCTGGTCGCCACGCATCCCCGGCATTCCTGGGGGCCCGCTCGGCCCCACGTCCCCCTTGGATCCGGGCAGCCCGTGCTTGCCCGGCAGCCCCATGGAGCCCGGTGGGCCCGGCGGGCCGATGATGCCAGCGGGGCCCGGCTCCCCCGGCTCCCCGTCAACGCCGGGTTCCCCCTTGTCGCCAATGGCTCCCTGTGCCCCCGGCTGCCCACGGTCTCCTTTCAGACCAGGCAAACCCGGCTTCCCATAACCCGTTGGGCCTGGCAGACCTGGGAGGCCACGGATCCCAGGCTCTCCCTTCGGTCCCATGGGGCCCTGTATCCCTGGCACGCCGGCAGCGCCCGGGACTCCGATCCCGTCAATCCCGGGGGGGCCCCGCGGCCCCACAGGGCCGGGCTCCCCGGTGACACCAGGCCCGCCCGGGGGGCCCATGTCGCCTTTGTCCCCTGGCGCTCCTGGCAGCCCGTCAAGGCCGGGCTTCCCGACGCCGACAGGCCCGGGGGGCCCCGCGGGGCCAGGAGGGCCCCCGTTCCCCCGGGGCCCTGGTAACCCCGGCTTCCCCACACCGTTTTCACCCTTCATCCCTCGCTCTCCACGGGGACCCGGCTCTCCTTTTGGGCCAGGCTCACCCCGAAAGCCGGGCAGGCCAGGGCCACCCTGGGGACCCGGCTTCCCATTGACGGAGAGTCCAGCTGGCCCGGGCAGCCCTGGGGGGCCGGGAAGTCCTCTTGGCCCTTGCTCCCCTCGCATGCCAGGCTCACCCTTGGCTCCGGGCATCCCTTTCATACCCGCCTTTCCGGGGAGTCCTGGGATGCCGGGTTTCCCAATGCCCGAGAAGCCGGGAGGCCCAGCTGGGCCAGGCTGGCCATGCATTCCTGGCTTCCCTGTACCCGGTTTTCCTGGGTAGCCGGGGGGCCCAGGGGGTCCACGTGGGCCAGGCTTCCCTGGCGGTCCTGGCTCCCCTTTGAGGTCCATGGGCAGCAGTGGTGGCATGTCTGTGGAGAGAAGAGACACGGAACGTCACTGGGGCCAGCGGGGGACAAGGACTGGGCTGCTGTGGGATGTCCTTGGGCTGTTGGAGCTGGGGCCTCTGCACTGCCTGGGCTGGGCTTGGCTTGCAGGAGGACATTTAAACATGGCCACAGTGGCTCACATCAGCAGGCCTGTCCTGAAGCAAGACCTAGATGAGAGCCCAGAGTGCTAATCCCAGCCTTACATCCCTCTACGGATGTCAGGTGACACCATGGAAGCTGTCAGCACAACTAGCGCCTGCCATGGGCTCTGGCAGCATTGTTTTGTGATGAGTTACTGCGGGGTGTTTTTAGGAGCTGGATTCAAATCTCCCGCTGTCTCACTTCCCAGAGGCCTCAAAAGCACCGTGGGATTCAGTCACTCCTGCCTGGGCTCAGCTGAGAGGATGGCAACAGAGCAAGCCAAGACCGAGGATAATCCCTCCACCTCATCCCGCGAGTCCAGGGCCTCGGGAGACCTTTAATCCTTTTGGATTAAAATGAAAACTCTTGGACATGTACTCGAAAGCCTGAGGAGGCAACGGGTGTGTGGGTTAGGCCATGCCCACGGTGCTTGCTGGCACAGGTCCCTAGTCCAGCAAGGCAGAGAAAAGCCAAAAAGGAAAAAAGCGCTGGGGATGGAGGAGAAGCCAAGAGCTGGGAGGGAAACGCAGCCTCAGCTCTGTCCAAATGAGTCAGCCCAGCTGGGAATAGGCCGCAACCACTTGACATTTCAAGAATTTATTGAGGTCTTTTGCAAACGGATATAAGAAAGAAACTAATGGGCTGAGAGTCTCCAAAGGCGAGGAGAGGCAGATGACATGCCCACCGCAGCTCGGCATGGAAAGCGCAGACGTGAGCATAAATAACTCCTCGAGGCTGGCCCAGGCAGGGTGTCACCTCCCACGTGACATCGGGAATGGGTGAAAAGGAATAAATCAGACAAACTCTTTTTTTGGGAAGTTTAAAGTGAAGGAAACACTTGACATTCGCACCTACACAGGACGATGACGAGAAACACGAAAGGCAGAGGAAAGGGCCTTGACATCTTGGGTGAATTTTAACCAAATCTGCCTAAGGTAGATCATTCCAGCTGGGAAGAGATCTGTACAGATTCCATCTGGGATGGGAATGGATCCTGACTGGATGGGAGCAGGACATGAGGCTGTGTGCCTGGGCATGGTGTTGTGGAGGAGGCAGTGGGGTCCCCAGGGTCTACCAGCCCGGCCCCCTCAGTGAGCCAAGCGTGGCCTTGGGAGCAGGGACACCCATAGAGCTGGGATCTGCCAGCACGGAGATTTCCTCAGTCGACGGGAAAAGCTTAGGAGAGATTTGAGACACGTGAAAAGAATAACTGTGGCAGCAGCAGGCACTGCTCCCAGAGCATTGGAGGTGGCTTTGCTGCCCTAAGCACAGAAATTAGCTCCGGCCCTTCCCAGCCTGGTGCTGGCGTGTTTTCCTTTGGGTAATGGAAACATTTTCAGAGCTTATCTATAAATCAAAGCCTGGCCCACAGCCACAGCTGTAGCCGCGGTCACTTGGCTCCCTTGATGAAGGAAATACTTGTCTGTCATGACATTGCCACTGGATTTCTGCAAACTCCTGCTCCTCACCCCGGAAAACTGTGTGGGAAGGAGGGTGAGGGAGCTATGCAGTGCTGCACTGTTTCTGGGGTTTGAATCCTGGAAAAAATTTTCTCCAGACAACGATTTCAATGTGTTTTCTCCCCCTACTTTTTCTTTATTTTTTTTCTTCTTGCAACAGTTTGAAAAGAATTAGTTTTCTAGGTCATTTTGCATGGAATCAGAACAAGGATCTACAGCTGAGCCCACGAAGGAAGGAAAAAGCACACACACACTCTCTCACACAAGGCAGTGGAGAGAAACGCCAGGCAGGAGCTGCCAGCTCGCAGGCGGCCAAAAAAGCAGACGGGAAAACCAAACCGGGGCCGTTAGCGGAGAGAAACTGGGACACTGCAGCCCCGCTGGTGTCCGATTTCAAAAGCCCATGTCTTACCACAGACACATGTCTCGGAGCTCTGCACTTCACAGCAGCAGAGTGGGGTTCTGTGTTCCCCTCGAGCTGCCATGAATCTTAACGCAGAGGCAGCAGGAACGGCCCCTGCGAGCTCCCATCTGGGCACCACGGAGTGTTCCCCCTCCTGAGGAGCACGGACATGGCCGGGTGGGTGCTGCAGCCCCTCCAGAGCTGTGCTCATCCTGCTAAGGACCCCTCATGCCTGGAGGAGGGACCCAGCAGCGTGGACTGGCCATCAGAGGAATAATCCAGTGGGATGGGAAGTGGTTCCCAGCCAGCAGCAGGCCTGGCCAGCACAGCCGGATGACACTGCAGGAAGGAGAAGGCTGCTCTGTGGTGGAGCCTGGCCGAGCTCGTTCCAGAGCTGCTGCCAAGCCCTGTCTCGTGAGAGAGTTTCACAGACTCACAGGGGCATTGTGTGGCATCGGTGTTTTAGCACCTCTCATAGCCTGCCCCAGCAGTGGGTGTCCCAGCACAGCACCCAGCTGTAGGTTTACCTGGCAGCAGGGCCACAGACATAGTTTCAATTATGCCAAAAATAAACCCCAATGTGCAAATCTCTGCTTCAACATTCTGAGCATTTTAGCACTTAGCAGCATTTCCTGCCCTGAGCTGCCTCCACGCTCCTGGGGCAGCCACTTTTGGGTCAGAAAAGGTGTCTGTCACCCTGAGGAAACCTGTCCCTCACTAGGTGGAACCTGGAAGCAGGAGGGACCCCCCCGTGCCTCCCTAGCTGGAGATCCCAGGCCTGGGGCAGCCAGGGGCCCCTCACCTCCCCGCCGGGTCAGGGTAACCCACGGGGGCACGGAACAGCCCTGCGCCGTCGCGGCGAGTCAGCTGAGCTCCCCGAGCAGGGCAGAAGGCCAGCAGGGATTTTCCTTGCCAAATTAGAGGTTAGGCAGAGATGGGAGCTCGGTGGGATCCAGGAGGCACCAACTTCCCCAGCTGCCTCCCTGCAGCCCCGCAGCCGGTGGCTCAGGCTGCAGCTGTCCCTGCTGCATCGCTGTGTCCCCCGCCTGTCCTCTCTTTCCCCGGGGTTTAGGAGAGTAATGCCCATGGCACTCCTGTGCTCTGCCCTACCTCAGTGTCCCCTCTGTGCCTGCTCTAACCTGGCAGAGCTTTCCCAAACCACACCTTGCCCCAGCCCGGCACTTGCTGCTCTCCCCAGCACAGGCAGTGCTGCTCTGAGGCAGCACAAGCCACTCCCGTGCATAGGAAGAAGGAGAAAAGAGAAGGGGAAACAAGAGGGAGAGATTTGAATCCAGTCCCACCAGCAGCTGAAGTGTTCCTGTGCTACGCTGGAAGGTTTTGGCTCTGGCTGGGATTCAGGGAGCAGCTTTACAACAGCTGGGAAGGGGGCAGGGAGGGGGGGCTCAGAGCACGCTTCAGCTCCAGATTTTGCTGTGTGTTTTCTGACACATGTGCTGAGCTGAACTTCTGATAAGCCATTCAGCCCCGCAGTAAATCAGCCACTGGCAGCCCAGCCTTCTCCAGTTTCTCCTCCCAGAGCCAGGACTTCGGCTTCTGGGAGTGTCGGGGTCTGTGAGAACCCACAGGGAGGCTCTGGCGGCTCTTCCTGAGCATTGGGCACTGACCTGGCAGCTCTGGGCACCCCAACCCAGCACTGCCCCATCCTGTGGCGCTGCCAGCAGCCTGGATGGGCACAGGTCCCGAGGGCAGCTGTGGGCAGGGGTGACAGAAGGCTGAGGGCTCCAGAGCCCTGGCTCTGTGGAGCGATGGCCCTGGTGCCTCAGCCCCTCTGAGTGCACATGTCACTCTGTGGGGAACGATTTAACATGTGAGGAGTTTCTGGTTGCTGCTCTCTGAGGGAGGAAATGTCTCTCTCCTGCTCTTCCCTCTCCAGGCTGGGTTTCAGCTCTGGCCTTGGCACTCTTTCCTTTCCCAGCTGGTGCAAAACACAGACAGGGAAACGGAATAGGTGGAGGAGTGGAAAAAGCCTTGCTGGGACAGCTCAGGTTTAACAGCAGTGAGAGGCAGAGGGGGCGAGAGCTGGGGCTCCTGTGCCTCACAGCTGGGGTGGGCAGCAGGGTGGGAGCAAGAGGCTGGAGGGTCCCCTGTGTGTCCCAGTTCCCAGACCAAGGGACCCACGGGTGACACCCCAGCCCCAGCAAAGGGGGGGGCCTCTGAGGCTCTCCCTATGTCCATCCTGTCCTTCTGCAATGGGTTAAGGAGACTCAAAAGGCCCCTGGTGCTTTGCCAAAGATGTTTTGGACCCTCAGCTGTGCCAGGTGACTCCCAGGGGCTCCAACCCCGAGGGTAGGGGGTGACAAGTGTCCGATGGCTGTGGGGTGCCACGGCTCTCCCGTGCCCTCCCATTCCCCTGCAGAGCACGGCCCTTACCCAGGTACTGCCCTTTGCCTTCCCGGAACGGGGGTCCCAGGGGTCCCTTCACCATGGGCTGCATGTACTTGACCTGGGCGTAGCCCCCCACGCCGCCTCCCGCGGCCGATCGAGGGCCGACCACCATCACCATCATCACCATCGGCACCAGCAGCACCGCGGCGTCCGGCAGCATCCTGCTCCTGCTCCTGCTCCTGCTCCTGCTCCTGCTCCTGCTCCTGCTCCTGCTCCTGCTCCCACGGCTCCTGCGGACAAAGCAACAGTGAGAGTGGGCACCCACGGCCCCCCTTGTCCCCTCTGCCCCGCGGGGACCATCCAAGAGCCTGGGAAGGATCCTGGTGGGAAAAGGACTCCATCAAATTTGCCTTTTTGTGGACCAGAGATGCTCTGAACACGTCACCCTTCCCCACACACCGTGACTGGGAGATGCACAACAAACACACAGTTTATGAGCAGTAACCAATGGTGGGCGCCCAGCAGAGCCTTCCAGAGGCTGCCCTGGTACCCGTGACTCTGGGGTTATCCCCACATCAGGCTCCTTTGATATTTTTAGCACATAAGAAGGGAAAAAAGTCAAATGAAAAACCCACAGCCCACCTAACCCAATGTTGCTGTCACACCCCTCAAGTGAGCAGGGGCTCTCCTGAGGAGAGCTGTGGCCACTGTGGCCGTGGCTCCTGTGGGAGGCTCAGGCTGCCACCGCCTGCCCTGGGGACAGCCAGGTGCGTGCTGAGTCTCCCAAATGGACCAAACCCACAATGTTGGAGCTGGAGGCTCCCGTTTGTGGCTCAACTGCGGCGCTTCGCGGGCAGCGCCGGGAGCTCGCGCGGAGGATGAGGGATCGGCACAGGAGCAGCAGCCTCAGCCTTAAGTGCTTGTTTATTTAAAATAAACCCCCTCTATAAATACTCTCTTCCTCCAGCAACTTTCCCTGCCGGCTCCACGCACAGAGCTGCAAACAGATTGATTTGCAAAGAACATTTATTTTCGGAAGCTTAAACAACACGTGATGCCAAAGAGCTTTTTGCTGATTTTCCTCCTTCTCACAATAATTGACCCGTGGCGGTTATTAATGAGAATTAAGCTCCCGGCCTGTCCCGCTGGGGAGCAGGGGCAGGGCTGCTGCACGCCAGGATTTCATCAGAATTTCCTGAATTGCTTTTGCTGAAGCAGCAATGAAGAAACAAAAAATCTGCAGACTAGAGAAAAAACAACCCAATCCCCCCCCCAAATTATAACAAAATTAAACCAAATTAAGGCAAGGGAGCAGAGAGCCCTGGCGCAAGATTGTTTCTGATGCCACAAGGGCTTGGCAGGTTGTTGAAGTCTCCAGGGATGAGGAAGCCTTGACTGCTGCTCTCCTGCCTGGAAAATGCCCTCGGAGTAGCTGAGGGCAGGAGGGGACAGGGATGGCCCTGCCACCGGCTGTGTGATGGAGCTGTGAGGATGCAGGTGGCTGTGGCAGACGCGGGGAGAGGAGCCCAGCTCTGCCCATCCCGCCGCAGCCCTGGGCCCCGAGCGGTGCCGGAGCCACCGCGGCACCCGGAGCCGTGGCTGTGGGTCGGGTGGCACCGCCGGGGACACGCGTGACAGCCACCCCCGGCCTCCCTGGCAGCACAGCCGGGGCCTCGCCGGCGTTATTGTTTTTCTGTCTTCAGGGTCGAGGAGAGGAACGCTTCTTTTATGAAGCATTATTTTACAAGGATTTGTTTAAGGGAAAAAGAATCCCATTTTAAGGGATTGCAGCTGTAAAAATACAGTTTCTGTTAAATAAAAGAGGAGAACAAACCCCTGAATCAGCTATTTACTTGTTTTCCTTACCTGGTATGACCCCTGTACCTCCATCTCTGCCTCCCTCCCTTCCCAGCTCTCTCTTCTCCCACCTGAGCTGGATTTGCTCCTGCTCCTCCCCTCTGCCAGGCTGGTTTCAAGATGCTGCTATGGAACAGCACCTTGGGGTGGCTCAGCCCCTCACTACTGCTTTGCCTGTCCTTCTGTGAGACCTCAGCCTTTGAAGAGACACAGGATGGAAGGAAAACAGAGCCAAAGGGAAGGGAGAGGGAGGACAAGGGAATCTGGCCACAGCTTTGCTGTGTGCTGGATACAAAATTAGGTTCCGTGTGCCCTCTGTCACCCAGCGGCTCCAGACATGGACTCTGCTGTGTGCTCTCCATTGGTCCAGCCGGGTTATTCCACCTGCTCCCAAGGGGCTGTGGGACAACGGGGGGAACCTGGCCTGAGCCCCCCAGGCACGTGTGTCCCTCTCTCAAGGAGAGGGTCTCTGGTGCTGTGCTGTCCCCCCTGGTGGTGCCCAGCACTGGGGCAGGAGGCCTCTGCTAACCTCACTCTCCAGGCAGTGATTTAATGAGAATACAAAATGGAAACATCTGGAGTCTCATATGATGGATAAAGTGTGCACAACGTGCCTGTGGAGAGGCTCTTTCATGCCTGAAATCTCCTCTGTTATGAACTGATAATTAATCACACGGAGCAGCTGCGCGACGCTCCCTTCTCGCGGGCAGGTCGCGAGCGGCGGCTGGTCCGTGGTGTGGATGGGGCAGCCACGGCTGGGGGTCACCTGCCTGTCCTCCTCCTGGGGGCTGGGGGTCACCTGCCTGTCCTCCTGGGGGGAGCAGGGCCCTGAGCCCCCACCGAGCCCCCTGGCACAGCTTCAGAGCCGCTGCTGCCACACTGGTGGTGCAAGTGCCGGCTCCCCTGGCAGGCAGCAAGCAGACGTGTTAAAAACCCCTGGCACGCCATGAAAGCACCGAGAACGGGGAAAAAAATCTCACACTTAAAGCATGAGAAAGGAGACAAGAAATGTCACCTTGTTCTCGCAGGAAAACAACCAGCCCGTGCCGCCCCCATGGCTTTCAGAACTGCCTGTGGCTTGTGCTGGGCAACTTGATGAGCTCCTGTCGTGCTCCCGGCGTGCTCCTGGTCATTCCCTGTGGTAGGGGGCTGCCGGCCCCCCCACTGACCCCCTCTCCCTGCAGTGTCCGTGTCAGCGCTCCCGTGCCCGTGGACTGGGCAATGCTCCCGTGAGCACCACGGCCGTGCTTCCCTGTGGACACAGCTGGGGCTCTTGGCTGAGCTGTGGCTGATTTATGGCCCCTGTTACTGAAATATTAATGAAGGGCCTGGCCGGCCCCGTGCCTGCTCCCTTCAAGGCTAATTATTTTTTAAGTCAATATATGTGATCCACGGGGGATCTGCCATTGCGACTGAGGGTCGGCCCAGCAGGGAACTGGTTTAAACCCGGCAGTCAAAGTGCGGTCATTGCAGGGCACGGCGTGTGCTCGCTGGTCCTCGCCCCAGCTCCGGCCCCACATCCACCCCGGGGCCACGCCAGGCCCATGGAGGGGCTCAGGGATGAGCCAGGGTGGGGAATTTGATGCACTTCAACTGCACACCCAGACTCACTGGTGTGGCCTCATCCCATCCCTGTCCCCATGCCCATCCCTGTACCCATCCCAGTCCCCATTCTGTGCTCTGGGAGCACAAGGCGCAGTCACCACCTCTGGAAGCTGTGGCAGAAGTGGCCCCAGGCTGGAGGGACAGTGGGAAGCACCTCACACTCGCCCAGGGTGGGGGGATGCAGGGAAGGGGAAGCACTGGGAGCAGCCGGTGCGTGTGGGTGGGCTGGAGCAGGCAGGCTTGGCTGCCGCCGGGTCCCATCGAGCCGCTCCATCCTCCGGTCATTTATAATAAAAAATAAAGCAGGGAGGATTTCCAAGCCCAACACGGGGCTGGCCCGGCTCCAGAGGGAGGTCGATGATTTGCTTTGCGCTACATATGCTTTAAAAATAATAATAAACCGAGTCAAAAACGAAAAGTGAGCTATGGAGAGGGAGAGCAGCACGTTGTTTCCGCAGGCCGGGCTGCGAAAGCCAAAGGCATCGAGAGCAGCTCGGCTGAGCAGCGTCGGAGCTCGGGGGAGACTTGGCACCAGCCCGTCCTTAACTGCATGACACCTGATCCCATCCAAGGCTGCTGTACGCGCCGCCCGAGCCGGAGCCGGAGCCGGAGCCTCGCCCGCCAGCAGCCCAGGGAACAAGAAAACATTTTCCTTGATGAAGAAAAAACATCCCACCCCATCTGCAGGGACCTGCTGCCCCTGAGCAGTGCCTGCGCCCGGCCCCGCACAGGGTGGGATGGGCACGGCACGGCACAGCTCGGCATGGCCTGTCCTGGCATGGCACGGCACGGTGTGACACGGCACGGTGTGACACGGCACGGTGTGACACGGCACGGTGTGACATGGCACGGTGTGACAGGGCACGGTGTGACAGGGCACGGTGTGACACGGCACAGTGTGACACGGCACGGTGTGACATGGCACGGTGTGACATGGCACGGTGTGACAGGGTACGGTGTGACACGGCACGGTGTGACACGGCACGGTGTGACAGGGCACGGTGTGACACGGCACGGTGTGACATGGCACGGTGTGACAGGGCACGGTGTGACACGGCATGGTGTGACAGGGCATGGTGTGACACGGCACGCTCGGGCTGCAAACTGCCCGTGGTTCGCTCTGCCCAGAGCCCAGGACCCCCGGGCCCAGCAGCGGTGCCGACACCGGCGGTGGTGCCACCACTTGATCCCATGGCTGCCAGGTCAGGGCTCAGCTCGGGCGGATTAGTGACCCCGGGTGTGTGTGCTGGGAGCGCAGCCGTAGGTCACAGCTCAGGGCTTAATCCCTCACCTCCAGCTGTCAAAACTCCTCGTGAGCACGGCAGAGCCCCACGAGCACTGCCGAGGGTGCCATCCCTGCGGAATGGCGGCACCGTGGCGTTGGGAAGCCCAGAAAGAGAACCCCAGGTTGGCATCGGCTTGGACCTGGGTCTGGGTGGAAAACCTTGGCCCAAAGCTGCAGGAACACTGGGTTCCTGCCCCGGGGGTGAGGCTCAGCCTGGCTCACAGCATCCCTGGGGTGCAGCAGTCCCCTCACCGAAATACAGCTGGGAAATACCCCATGGAGGTGAGCGGGACCCAAGGGACGTGTCACCCTCTTGCCTCGGCCCCCGTGGAGGGTTTCTGCACCCGAGCCCCCCGGTCCTGTCCCTCCCACCAGCCTCCACTGCACCGAAATACCAGACTCGCAGCATTAATAGCAGGGTTCCCTGCCAGGTGCATAGTTTGACCAGTCGGATCACACACGCCAAACCACAGGTATTTTATGAGACGTTTCCTGTTATGAAGACATTTTTGTGGGGATTCATTTTTTTCTTCCCTTCTTCTTCCCGCCTCCTCCTCCTCCTCCCAGTGGGATGGTGGCCTGCCTGCAGTGCCACTGTCCCTGAGGATGGAACAAAGTGGGAGCCAAGTGCCAGAGCTGGGGTGCAGTAGGGATGGGAGTCCCAGAAGGTCCCATCCCCTTGGCCACCCTGGCAGGGTCTGGAGACCCTCTCCAGGGGGCTGTGGGGATCCAAATTGTTGTGTGAGCCCTGGTTCATGCCACGACCAAGCACGGCATCTTGCTGGATCCTGGGGCAGGATGTGGAGTATTCCCACAGACACCACCTGGAAGGACATGGGCTGTGAGCCCCAGTGAGCTTCTGGAGCACCAGGCATCACTACCTGAGGAACACGTGCTGGCTCAGCCAGCCCTGCCCCAGGGACACATAAGCCCCGGTGGGAGCAATGGGAAGCAGTGGGAAGCAGTGGGAATTTTCCCAGGGTCTGCAGGTCAGACCCACTTTGCCCTCACGGCTCCTGCACAGGAACAGCATTTTCTAAGGAAATGGGTGTTTTGCAAAGAAATCTGCTGAGCCTGGAGGGACCCACAGGGAGCGATTCCCATCTCAGGGAGTTTGCGGGCAAGTGGCCATCAACTGCAGACATCTAAACCTCCAGCCCCGTGCTGGGGTCACCGGCTTCATCAGAACGAGCCGTGGGCCAGGCCAGAGCCTTCTGGGCAGGGTGCTCAGGGAAGCTCACTCGGGGGCCTGCAGGCTGGGACAGACAGGGCAGGGATGTCCCAGAGACCTCCCATGTCCCCATGAGAGCCGGGGTGATGGCACGGAGCACCCCAGTGCTGCTGGAGCCCATCGCATCCCTGCAGCATCCCGGCGGGAGCCCGGGACAGCACTCAGGGAGCCCAAGGTGGCTCCAGGTGCAACAAGAATCCTCAACAGCAGCAACCCGCCCTGCCAAGGATGGACACGCTCCGGCCACAGCGGCCTTGCGTGGCACAGACCGACTCCGGGAGTGTGCGGGGACAGCAGCTCCTGAGCTGGCTCCCAGTGACCCAGCAGAGCTGGGGCCTCCCCGGCACAGCGTCACCTCCACACATCCCCACACCGTGGTTTTCCGCCGCTCCACCCCCCGCACCGCCCTCCACCGCGCTCTCAACCCACCCAAGGTACAACAGCAAATGTGTGAACTGCTGTGAAACCATCCCCTCCTGTGAGGAACACCAGGAACATCCCCCAGCCCTGCCCCGGCTGCCTGGACGGGAACTTGGCTTTCAGTGTTTATCCTAAGAGTCATTTTATTTTAACATCAGGGGTTGAAAGCCTGTCTCCCTGGTTTTGCTGGGTCCTTTGATCTCCATTTCCTCTCCTCTTCCAGCTTTTTAGCAACCCCCCAGGTGAGCCTGGCTGGTGCCAGCGCTGCTGCCTGCGCCTGCCCACGCTGCTCCCGCACATCCTCAGTGTCCATCCTCCACAAAACCCCTCTGCCACAACACCTGGTGAGACCAGCTTCACCCTTGGAGCTGCATCTCCTCGGGGGTGACCCCAGAGCCCGGCTCCCTGCCCCCAACAGGGCAAGGCTATGTTTGGGGCCCCCCCAGCTGCACCAGCAAACCCTCCCAGCACGGTCATTCCCCGGCTCCCACCGCTCCCCGTCCCGCCAGGTCGGTCACAGCCCTTGGGGACTGCACTGGCTGCAGGTGATGGGACCTGTCTGGAGCAGTGCCAGGGTCCCCCTGCCCCGGGGTCAGCCCCGGCAGGTGCTGTGTCCCCCCACCACCGTGTCTCCAAGCTGGCCCCTGCACCACTCCTGGGGTTAACGGGGGGAAAATATTGTTTATGCTTCTCTAATATCAGCCTTCTGTTTTGCATTTGCCGTTTCTTCAAAGATGGGGAGCGGCCTCTGCCAAGATTCCAGAGGAGATATCCTCAGCAATGCCGACCGCGCTCCCCACCACACTCAAAGAAAACAAATGTCAGGCCAAGGATTGATATGAAATAGTTTAAAAATGAGAAAAAGCTGCCTTACAGCTAGGTTTACATTAAAATACATTTCAGGAGCAGGAGCCTGGGCTGTGTCCCTCCCCGGCGGGCGGCGCGGGGTTTTGGGGTTACCTGCCGGGGCGGTGCCACCGTCCTGCCCTCGCCCTGCGCCAGAACCTGCTTCCCCATCCCTATCCCCATCCCCTCCCCACCCCACCCTCTCCCCATCCCCACCCCATCCCTTCCCATCCCATGCCTGTCCCTGCCTCTATTTCCATGCCCTCCCCATCCTCATCCCTATTCCCACCCCTTTCCCATTCCCATCCCTATTCCCACTCCCTGCTGCCCCCCAGGGCTGTTCACCATAAAGGAGCACTCCTGGCACGGCAGTGGTGTGGAGCTGCTTCAGGAAGAGGATGGGGTACACGTTTGAGACTGTATTTGTGTTCTTTAACTTAATTTACTTTAATTTAATTTCTGTAAGCTGATGCGAGACCCCAGCCAGACCGAGGTGTTTGGTGGAAACTCTGACAAGACACTCCCACACTCCCGACTGGATTTCTGGTTTCCCCTGTGGCCTGTAATGCCCGTTTCAGGGGGCAGCCCCTCTGCCAGGCAGTGCTCCCAGGGCCCTGCAGTGCCCTCATCCCAATGGGCAACCCCCACGTGCCTTTCCGTTGGGACGGACGTGGGTTGTGCAAAATCAAGCTGATTTTTTCCCAGAATTTTGCTTGGAAAGAATTTGTCTGACACTGTCACAAGATGTTTCACCATCGCTGAATCAGCTGCTTTGATTTTTCAATTTGAAATTTCTAATTTTTTTTTTTTTTCCTAGTTTCCACATTTCCTTTGTCTCGGAGCCGACAGCCTCACAGGGAATTCCAGTGGCCTCACTTTCCTGGGGATTACGCCAACCCCCCGTCCCCCTGAGCCCCGTGCAGAGGCAGCAGAGAGTCCCACGGGCAACCCCCTTTGCCCAGACTCCTGCACCCACAGACAGGTTCGTGTCCTGCTGCCTCTGCCTCTCCCAACGTGGCACATGGGCAGAGCCGCCCTGGCCGTGGCACGCGGCAGCTGCGGAGCATCCACACCCCGACAGGGCAGCCCATAAGGAAATGGGATGGGTTTCATGTGTCCCAGACCATTCCAGGGGAAGAACCACTTCTGGACCCAGGTTGTAGAAAGGAGCCAGCCGGGACAGCGTCAGGAGCCGTCTGGGAACGGCCCGGAGGAGCCGCTGACCTTCACGGCTCCAGAGCATCTGCCTTGGCGTCGCTGTTACCATTGACGCTTTGCCAAGCAAAATTGGGGACCTGGAGCTCCAGCACCAGTGGAAAGCAGTGTGGAATATATGGAATATTTTCTTAGTGGGACTCATTTGTTTCTGTTAGAGACGCCAGCCCTGGTGGTGCTCAGGGCTGTCCCTGTGTCCCTGCAGTGTCCTTGCTGGAGGATGGGATGAAACGGGAGCACCCGAGCACAAAGCTGGGCACTGACCCTGGGGGACAGGAGACACTTATTACAAAACCTTTTGTTTAGTCTTCAAGCTGGAAAAACACTCAACTCACTCGAGTTTTCCTCTGGGCTCTGTCATGTGGGAACCTCCCTCTGCCCCCGCTTGGGACCCACTGCCCAGAGGGGCTCATCCTGCCAGTGGCACAGTGCTGAGCCCGGCCAGGACCCTCTGCCTTGGCGTGGGGGCACCCCCTGTTTGGGCACAGGCACTGAGAGGGTGCCGTGGTGCTCGGGAGGGGACTGGCATCATTACTGCATCCAAAGAACCCCAGTGGTGATCCCAATTGTCTCTCCATGACAAGAGCAGATTCAGACTCAGGAACAGACTCAGACCCTGGGAATAGACCCAGACCTGGGGATCAGACCCAGTCCAGGAATCAGACCCGATCTGGGGCAGGCTCTGGCACGTTGCTGCCTTCTAGGAAGTGGTGGGCACGTGGCAGTCCCAGTTTTGGCAGGTACTGGGCATCTGCTGCGGGTACCACACTGGCCTGGCATTCATGAGCAATGAACCATGGGGAAAAAATTAAATTGACTGATTGACCCCATTTTTCTAGAAGACAATTCTTAAAAAAACCAAACCAACACCAAGAAGGAAACAAAGGCCTTCAACCTGGAGTCATTGTGGGACCAGGGTAGGGAAAGGCTCTGGAGGCAGGGACAGCAGTGGGCAATGCCCATGGAAGGTGACAGCCCCCTCCACACTCACCGTGGGCAGGTCAGGGGGTGCCCTAAAGCTCTACCCCGAGTGGCTGTGGGACCTACCCAGGATGGGCAGCACTGCCATGGAAATAACCAGGGAACCAGGGTAAGCAGAGCTGGCTGTGATCACAGGGGTGTCTCGGAGAGGCGAGGGCTCCGGAGGATCCCACCCCATCCCAGCTGCCCTGGCAGGGCTCAGCCAGCGCCCGGCACGCCCACGGCTCGGCGGGCTCCTGGGAGCCTTCCTGCACAAGCCTACAGACATTTTCCACCGCGTTTACAGCAAGAGCATTAAAATGCTGTTTTCCGAAGGCTCTGCACGTTGAAATGTCAGGCCCTGGATGGAATGTGGCGGGGGTGTGGTGGGAGGAGGGCTCTGGTCATGGCTGGGCGCCAGGAACCCCCCTCTGCGCTGGCCTTTGGCCTCCAAGGGAGGCACTGGGGGCTGCGGCCGCCCCGTCCCCCTGGCACCCTGCAGGCAGTGGCGAGCGGAGGCGGCCGGTCCTGGACGGGGTCCTGCCCCAGCACTTGGCTCCCGGCACTGTCTGCTGCCCACTGCCGAGATCCTTTTGTTGGGAAGTTATGGCTGCCCCTTCCCACGGCCCCCGCTGGGCTCTGCCAGGGCCAGACCATGGCCACGATGAGTCAATGGAAAGCAAATGCCATGCAAGGCCAGTGTCCCACGGCCTCGGGCCATCCCTGCCTGTGCCGGGCCAGCACCGTGGCACCAGCACGGTGTGTGACCAGGCAGCAGTGGGAGGTGAAGCCGTTAGGCCACTGCTCTCCCCCCAGATCTTCTCCATCAACCAGAGCTCACCAAGAGGTCACTTTATGGCAGCCAATGTCCCCTCTGTGTGGTGCTGGCACACACTGTGCCCCAGGGATGCTCCCTGCACCCATCCCCTGCAACAAACCAGCAAATCCACCCCAGGGCATGGCTGGCACGCGCTGCTCACTCCTGGACATCCCTCCTCACTGGGGGACAGCCCAGGGGACATGTCCCATTGGGAGCCTGGTGGGAACAGGGACACCTCCCGTCTGGCCAGGGCAGCACATCCTGGTGCTGCAGGAATGGTGTGTGTGAGCCCAGCCAAGAAGGGGACAGGGAGCTGGGGGACCCGGCGGTGTCCTCTGTGGACAGGGAGTCCACACATGCCATGGCAGGTTGGTGGGGCTGTCTCAGCACCACCCAGAGAGGTGTCCAATGCCTTTGTTTATAAACCCACTGGCTCGTGCCCAGCTCCAGCCACTCGCATGCAGGAAAGATGCCATGGGAGCCAAGACAAACAGAGCCAGCAGCATCGTCCCTTCACGCGGGAGGCAGCGCCAAGCGGGCCAAGGATGCTCTGGCTGGACTGTCCAGCCCCGGTACCTGGCAGGATGGCCAAGGCCTGGCACCACGGCCCCAGGGCTGGGATCCCACAGCACAGGCTGCCACGGCATCCACGCAGCTGCCCTGGGTGGACCAGCTGTGCCAGGGCTGCGTGGAGCCGGTGGGGCGCTGCTGGCAGGACCCTGTGTGCAGCCCCCAGTGCAGGGGCTGCTGCTCAATGCCAGGGACCTGCCTGGTGTCTGCAGAGCCACTGTGGGACCCCTGACATTGCAGCTGCCCCCTGCTTCCCATCCTGTTCCCCTGGCACCTCACTGGGACAGTCGGCCCTGCTGGCAGCCAGTGCTCTCCCCAGGAATGCCCCTGTGCCCACAGGTAGAGGGATGCAAACTCCCACAGCTCCCACCAAGCATGAGGATGAGGGTCCAGCCCTGTCCAAGGGGGCAAAAGGGCTGCCCCCACAGATGGACTGCCCCAACACTGGCTCCAGCCCCCCGCAGCATGGCAACAACTGGGCTATTGTCAGTGTGTGCCAGGAACACAAGTGTGACAGGGGATTCAACAAACCCGGTGCTTTCTGCTGGTCCCAGTCCAGGCTAATCCCATAAGATGCCCTGTCAGCACAGCCAGCAAGGAGAGAGAGCAGGTCCTGGCCACCCAGCTGCCCCAGGCACCATCCCGGAGCACGGCAGTGCCGCGGCTCCAGCACTGCCGTCGGGCCCAAGGTGGGTGCAGACAAAGGCACCGTGAGCACCGGCCCCAGCTGCTCCAGGGACTCAGCTAATGGGGTCCATTCCTTGGGTAGTTCTTGGAATAACAAATTGTATCATCCAAAAAAGCAAAACCACAAAAGGGGATCGGTTTGCAGCCCAGCTCACAAAAGCCCCTTGTCTGGAGGCCCCTTACACCCCCCAGTCTCCTGGAGAAAACTCAATTTAACCAAAATAAGCAGCAAGCCCAGCCCTGAGCTTTCCCAGTCCATGGTAGACCGTGGAGCAACACGGATCAACCCGATCCTGCAGCTGGCAAACACCACCTGCCGGGCACCTGGCTGTGCCACACGGAGCCAGAGAGCTGCTGACCACTCCTCTGGAGCTCCATCCAGACAGAACTGAGCTGGCCCAAGCCCGGAGGGCTCCGGGCACAGTGCAGACCCGCAGGGCTGTTCCAAACCCATCTCCCAGTCCATCCCAGTCAGCAGCAGGGAAAGGACAGCCCCAGTCTGGCAGGGCTTGTGCAGGAGCAGGAAAGAACAAGCCACGGATTTCTCTGGAGCAGGATGAAAGATGAGGCTCAACACCTGCTAAACCCTCTAATCCCCCTCCTCACCCCTGCCAGCTCTCTGGTAGGCTGCAGCCCACCAGCCCGGTGGGAGGTGGAGGTCTGGAGCAAACAAGGTTCCCAGCACAGCAGGGAGTGACCCCAGCCCATAGTGGGACCAGTCAGACAAATCCATTGTCTCCCTCTGGTTTCTGACTCCCATGGGAACGTCCCACACCAGCTCTCAGGGCCAGACCCCCCAAGGTCACCCAAGGTCACGAACACCCATTTGCATCCTGAGAGGACACACACTGGCTGAGATGCCCACCTGGGTCCTGTCCTGGGGGCTGCAGGCAGGGGAAAGGCTGAAGGGAGTTAAACCCTTTCCCAGCAGGGCTGCACTGCAGAATCATGGGATTTTTGACCTATTCCTCCAGTTGGGATTGGACCCCAGGGAGCAAACCCCATCCTATGCCGAGAGCCCCCCCAGCAGCAGCCCTGCAGGGGTCTTGCCTTTGGGAAGGTGCTCCTTCCATGCTTCCAGCAATGGGTGGACAGAGGTTTGCTTCTCCCACTGCCCTGATCTTCACACCTTCACATGCAGGGCAGGAGCACCACTCCAGCCCTGTCCTGGAGCATCTCTCCGGCCTCGCAGCCCCAGTCAGGTACCCCCAGCCCCCAAACTCACTTGAATTATTGGCAACCTGAGTAGTTCTGCTCAAGTTTTGGACCAGGTTCTGTCCCTGGACCATCTGCCACCAGCCAGGAGACTCAAACAGATGATCTGTGACACCCTGTCCCACTCGTGCAGGGCACCACGTCCCCGCAGCACCAGGCACCGGGATGGGAACGGTCGCAGCCACGGCGTTCGCTGACCTTTGGGACGAACACGCCTGAGCTCCCACGTCCCTTGGGAGCAGAGCACGGCAGGGAGCCCTGCACCCGGCTGTGCCCCAGACGGTCACTCCAGCACCTCCCCTCTTCCCGGTCGGATGGCCCCAGGAAGCCGCGGCCGGCGCAGCTCCGGACCAGGGGCGACCCCACAGTCACGGCCCATCTGCCGCGGGTAATTCGCCGCCTGCCCGGCAGCGCTCTGGCTGCATTCCTGCCCTAAGTACCGCGGATTTGCTGTGCTTTAGGAAAAACGAGAAGAATGTTTTAAATGAAATTAATTCTGACGAACCCAAGATTTCATAAAAGCGCTGCCTGGGCACGGTTTGGCACGGGCCCGCTCTTGTTCGCTCTACTGCCTCCCCTGGGGGGAGAAAAATACCAGGCTTGGCATAACATAATTACAGACTCCCTGTGCAGCTCAGTTTATGGCTGCTTGAGGAGCTCTGGGGTCTTGTCGTGGCCCGTAGCTGGTGGTTGGCAACGACATCACATGTGGTCCTGTGACGGGAGAAGGTGTAATGGAAACGGGCATCGGCACCAACCGTGCCGGGCGGTCGGAGCGGTGCCGACCACCTGAGTGTCCCTCACGGGGGCCATGTGGGATCATCTCACACTGCCCCATGAGCTGGCACTTCCCAGCACGGTGCAGTGTTGGCACAGACAAGGTCCATTCGTGCTGCAGACGTATCCACGCCGGTGGCACGAAGGAACAAGCAGAGGTTCGGGAAGCGGGCACAGAGCCACTGGTGCTCGGCACGGCCCCACCAGCTTCCTTTGGACGCAGACAGGGGAACTGCTGTGGCCCTGCTCGGCTCTCCCTTTCATCTTGACTTTGAAAAGACACTAAATTAAAACCACAAAGGCACCCAAGCCCCGAAGCAACTCCGCTGTCCCGCTGGCCCCCGCGCCAGGGGATGCTCGGCAGGACACGGCGCTCACGCGCAGCCGGAGCAGCTCGCAGGGCCCTGACCTCGTTATTTATGTAACACAAAGCTCTTTTCCTCTGTTCATGCACTGCCATGAGCCAGCTGCTGAGACCCCCACAACGTGACCCTCAGGGGTCCATGGCCCCATGCTGGTCACTGAACTCTGGACCCTCGTGCTGCTGTGACCAGGGGGACAGCCCAGCTCCAATTGTGGAACAGGCTCCCCAAGGATGTGGTGGAGTCAGGATCCCTGGAAGTGTTCAGAAAACAAGCAGATGTGGCGTTTCACTAGGTGGTTTAGTGGGCATGAGGGTATTTGTTTGACTTGATGGTCTTGGAGGGCTTTTCCAGCCTTAGTGATTCTGTGTGCCCAGGTACAGTCCCACATCACTGGCCTGGTTTGGGGTCTGCCCTGGATGCCCTCCCCACCCACCTCAGGGCTGTGGGCTCTGCCCTCCCCAGGTTATCAGCTCAGCCCTTTGGGGCCCAAAGCACCTGAAATTTAAGGCAAAGCAAAGACAGAGGTATCACCACTGTAATCCAAGCCTGGGATCCCACCGGGATCTGCCTGTGGGTTGTGAGTGCCAGACTGGCAATATCAGGAAATATGAAGAAATAGCAATAAAAGTCAGCTTGTTCCTGTCCGCTGGCTCATGGCACACGGAGCAGTGAGAAATACCTTTCTGCAGTCACTGACAATGCATGTTTGAGTCTGGAAATATGCTTTTCTGGCAAAAGCCCACATATTTAACCCCAGAGGGCACCAACACCTCACCCTGTGGGTCCAGAGAGGGGAGGGCAGCGGGACTTCCCAGCCTGCCTGGGCACAGCGGCGCGGGGGGAAGCTGCTCCAGTCACTGACATGGAGCAGGATGTGAGGGTGATAAGTGGTAGGTGTTGAAATGAAAGCTACAACGAGAGCAAAGGACCTGCTGCAGCTCCACTCCATGCCAAGCCTCCCGCCGCCTTATCGGTGCTTCCCTGAAAACCATGGCTGTGTTGTTCTGACATTAAATATTCTTGTGGTGATCCATATCTCCTCCATTTCACTCGCAGCACCCGAACGCTCCAGCCCTGATGCACACCCTGGATTCACACTCTTGCCTCTGGAGTGAGGCCAAAATCTCCAAAGGAAAAAATGCAGCCAGAGCTTCCAAGTTTTGTGGTGAAACCACATGATTTTGATGGGAAGCCATAAATCAGTCCCAGGCTCTCTCAGCCTCCAGTAACTTCTTAAAACAAACCTGGGCTGAATTTTGGGTCTTGTAATGAAATCTGAAAGCAGGTGAATTGGCCGCAGGGTTTGAGCATCACCACAAGCGAGTGCACGGAGTGGCCTCAGCAGCTCTGGACAGCCCAGACTTGTCCTCTGTGGTCCCAACTCTCCTCCAACTATGGGCCACGACCAGAGCATCTTCCACCTTCGTGGTGTCCGAGGGCAGAAGAGGCTTGAGTGCTACCCAGTCCCTGTGGCAACACTGAGACCTTCGCAGGCCAGCGGCACAGACACGGCTTTGGCAGCGGGGGAGGACAGGGAACACCCTGGCAATGAGACACCCACTGCCCTGCCCTGCCCTGCCTGAACACGGGCATCAGGGGAAGGGGTAAATCCTCGTGTGGCTGCAGGGATGGGGGCAGCTCCCCGAGGTGGTCTGGCCTTGAGGTCTTGGGTTTCAGCACAAAACAAAGCGAAGGCTCTTATTTGGCTAATGTGCCTCTGAAGAAAAGCTCTATCCTTGTTTGCTCCCACTGCTGCATTGTCTGTGGATAAAGACAGGGATAGATCTCATCTGATACAGCAATATCATCTCGCCCATCTGGACGGGGCTCTTTATAAGACCCTGCTTTAGAATTTAGATCCCTGGGAACTTGGAAGGCAGCAGTGAAACAAAACTCTCCGCCAGAACAATAAAGAGGCTCTCGGCGACGGCCAGAGCTCTGCGGGGCAGGCACAGGAGCACTGCGAGGTCCCAGGGGTCCAGCATCACTGGGCTGGTTGGGTGTGCAGCAGGTTTGCAGAAATCTGCTGGTTTGGGGAAATTCTTGGGGCCCATCCTGCCCGGGGAAGGCAGAGCTTGGGCTGGGAGCACTGCAAGAAATAGAGACTCAGGTTTTTGGTGCAAAATAGCCAAGCTGGGCAAGGCCTTGCATCGACCGCTGCACCCACAGCAGGTGGACATCGAGGTCATTGTCCTCCTCCCTGACTGCTCCCTGCCAAGTCCTGTCCTGGACAGAAGTGCCTGGAAGAGCCTCAGAGGACAAACATCTCCAGATGGGCCAGCGGGACAGGCTCAGCCCCAGGGAAGGTCGCGGAGACCAGACCCGGCTGCTCTGCAGATTTTGGCTGCAGTTGCTCCTGCGATCTGGAGTTTGCTCCATGAACTCGGCTGACACCAGGTCCGGGGACCACCGGCTGAGGGGACAACAGACACCCTCACAATGCCACCTTTGGCTCCTTTTTAATCCCACCTCGTTCATGGTAGCACCCATCTCCAGCCTGCAGCCCCCAGCCCAGCTCAAGAGTGCTGCAGGGAGGCAGCAGCCAGTGGGGGCTGCAGAGTCCCTGGCGGGATGCTCCCGTGAGGACCTGAGGGTAAAGGGCATGAGGTGGATTTGGCGAAGGGTCTGGCTCCTGAGGGAGCAGCCAAGTGATGCCCAGAGGCGAGCCAGGCTTTGGGGAGCAGAGCCCCTCGTCCCGCCAGCCCCGCCAGGCCCTGCTCCCCACTGGCCCTGTGCAGATGTTTCCCGGAGCGCTGCCATCCCTCCAGCCCTTCCCGGCCGGGATGGATCCCATCGCTTTGAAGTTTGCAGCCGATGCACAGGGTTATGCAGCCAGAGCAGACAGCCCTGGGGAAGAGCCAGGCAGCCAGGGATGTGACTCAGGAGAGGCTCCGGTGACAAGGGGAAAAGGAAAAGCAGTTTATTATGTCTGTGCTGGCGTCCAAGTCGCCAACGCAGGGAAACAACGTGCAGCTGAGCCCTGGGCGGGAGGGGAGAGCCAGGGAGTCAACAGTGTGGGGCATCACCCCACCTCACCAGCCACCCTGAGGGTCCCAATCCACCAGACTGCTGCAGGACACAGCCAGGTTCCAGCAGCACCCAGCCCCACTCCCCAAATGTCCAGTGCAGGGAACCCCTGAACGCACAGGAGGGAGCGGCCATGGGCCAATGTCCCCCACCATCCTTGCTAAGGCAGTTGATTGCCCTCTCTAATTAGCCACTAATGGAGCATATGGGTGAGTGGAGAGGCTCAGAGCCCAGCAGTTGCCCAGTAGAGCCAATGGCCTGCACCCTCTCCTACAGGAAAAGGGCTGGGAGTGAGAAACTGGGGGAAAACAAATCCAGTTTGGAGTCTTTTTATCCCTCCCCTTCCTGCGCTATGAGATTTTATTGTCACAGACATTTTGTTCAGTGCAAGGGAATGGAAACTCTGCTCCTTCCCGGGCGGCAGACAAGCTGAAATAGGAGAGAATGACAGAGGGGTGTGTGGGGATGGGACAGGACCGGCCCCCACGCCCTCCCCGCCGGGTTAATGCCTTTCACAGGTGCCATTGCCCAAACGCCCTTGATCTGCTGTTGCCCTGGTGTGAGGAGCCTGGCTGCTGCCCGGCCATGGGGCAGCCATGGAGGCAGTTTTGTCCCTCACATCACAGATCCTGAGAGCAGACAGACATTAAAACCAGGTGGTTTCATCTCCACCTTCCCAGGAGAGGCTCCGCCACCCGCCAGCAGCAGAGAGCTCAGATGCACCACACAGCGCCAGCATCCCGTGATGGATCAGCACGGAAAACAACACTCTGCTAATCTGCCTCCCCAGCAGCCATAAAACTGTCTTCCCAGTTCCTTCAGAGAGGATTTACAGTGGCCCAAAGCATCCTGGAGCGGCTGGTGGAGGGGAGAGCCCCCCGCGGGCTCCGGCCCCACACCTGGGACACATCATGGCATTGGGGTGATGCTCCCACATCTCTTGGCCCTCAGACACTCAGCTTGATTCCTCCCAAACCAATGTGCCCCAATGGGGACTTGGCAGCCCCCCAGAGCAGGTCAGTGCCCCCGCAGTCACGCCTGAACTCTGGAGCCCCTTGCCAAGGTCCCAGCATGCCATGAAAAGGCCCAGGAGAGGCCCGTCCCCTTGCTGGGCTGTTCCTGTCCCTCGTGCTGAAGGCAAACAGGGCAGGCTCTGCCCCCACGGGGACAGCTGGTCTGCAGCTTTGGTCACAGCCTTGGTGACTATCACTCGAGGGGCAGCACCTCACCCAGCCATGGGTTCAGGGAGGGGAGGCTGCTCACCAGCCCCGGGGCTTCCTGGGTGTGTGACCCACGGGTGTTCGAGCCCTGGTGGGGCTGAGCACAGGAGCTGCCCCACGACCCACAACCGGTGGGCACAGCCTGTGCTGGGCCCCTCTGGCCCTGAGAAACATTCCAATGCTGGGCAGGGGCAACGCGAGTGCTGCCCCTACGTTCCCCCCGCTCTGTATCCAAGTGGGAAACCGAAAACCCGACGCAAGGCGAGCTGTGCTGAGCCCCTGCCAAGAGCCACGGACAGAAATATCCTTGATTTCACCAAGGTGTGAATAACTTTTGACACTTCTAGGGCTTATTGCCTTAAAAAAATCCCCCCGCAGTCCCCATTCACACTCTGCAGGACTGTGTTTCATATGAATGGAATATATGAATCACTGTAAAGAATTTAAATGCTTCTCTGTACAAAGAAACGCTCCCTCCCCGCCTCTGTGGCCGGGCTCTGCACAGCCTAAAACAAAGGCATGGCAGGAGACGGGACAAATCCCCATCCCCAAACCACTGGCTCCGCAGCCAAGGGCAGCCCAGCCTCTGGGTTCGGCCCAGCTCAGTGGGCCCAGCACCCTCCAGCACCCACTTCAACCCACAACCAGCTCCTCGGCCACGGCACTTGTGGTTTCCGAAATCCCGATGAATTCCTGACAGCTCCCAGGTTCTCTGAGTGCCATTCGCATTTCGGCTCTGCTTCCACTCCTAACCCCCAGTTTTCACACTGGAACAGGCAAAGAAAATCCCTTTACTGCCGTTCCTCTGCCCAGACTGGCTGGGACAAGCTGCTTCCCCACTGCTGGGGGCCCGAGTCAGCCGGGCTGATGGAAACCAGGCGGTCCTTCCTGCAAGAATCTCTCCCGTTTTTCAGCAGTTTGGGTTTTGCTGCTTCTTTTCCCTTTGGGCAACAGGGCGAGGAGGAAAAATGTAACTGGAAGCCTGGCGCAGCCTCGCTGCGTTTCCAGCTGTGATGTTTCCCCTGGCATCGCTGCCTCGGCTCCGCGCACGCGGCCGTGTCCGCAGCCCCGGCGGCGTGAGGGAAGCCAAGACGGGGCTCCAGGCACCCTGATTACGCTGGTCCCTCAAAGAGCAGGGGCAGGACAGCCCTTGGAGCCCGCATTCACCACCACAGCACTGCCCCTGCCCCAGGGGCTCACAGCCACCATCCCCGCTGCCAGCTCTGTGTCCTAAATTCATAGGCTCCGGCTCTGAAAGGAGCCGCTTTGTTTCCCAGTGTCCCTCGCAGATGGATCAAAACTGCATTTTTACAGAAGCAATAAAAATCCCAGGAATTCACCGGCCTTATGATTTATTAAACATGTTCCTTATAGCAAAGCTGCCCATAGATGAGAAATATCTCCGGCAGGTTATTGCCTGGCCTGAGGCTACTGTACAGGGGGGATCCTTCCTGGCTTATTGGGAATGTTCAAAGCTGGGGAACCTGGTAGCTCAGGAGCCAGTTAACAGCAACACTCTTAAAAAAAGCTAAATAAAATAAGCACCTTGTACTTCCCAAGGTGTTTGTGGAAGGCCACTACCCGGGAATGGTGCCGGGACCTTTTGGGTGCAGATGTTGGCAGCTGCAGGAGGGGACAAGCTCCGGGAAGAGCCAGGGCAGTGAGTGCCAGCAGTGGCTGCCCCAAAGGTCACGGCACTTTCCCCAAAACACTTTTGCTCTCACAAACATATTTCCTAACAGCAGGAAAGGCTGGCATTTGGGAGAGGCTCCCGGGAGGATTCCATGAGAAAGGGACCCGACTGAGATGGGTCAAAGGAGGGAGAAAGGATGAGAAAAGGAAAAGTAGAGGAAAGCGGGTTCAGACCTGTCCGGGGAGGGATGGCTGGAGCGTCCAGCGGTGTTCCTCGGGGGAAAGGCACCAGAACCGCGGGACTCGTGACTGGGAAATCCACGGGATCAACTCCCGCCCGAGCCCGGAGCGACCCGCGGGACACGCAGGGGAGCGGGAGCGGCGGCGCCCGGAGCCCATCCTTACCTTAGCCTCGGCGCGGCGGAGCGGAGCGCAGCGGCGGGCACGGGCGGCCGCGGGCGGGAGCGGCGGGACGGGC